>QRFJ01000961.1:131167-164341 GCA_006176705.1 Cocos nucifera | reverse complement strand
AGTACCTATTGGGTGTAAATGGATCTCAAGAGAAAGATTGTGCAGATGAATTGGAGACATTCAAAGCTAGACTGTGGCAAAAGTTATAGTCAACGCAATCATTGACTATCAGGATACCTTTTCCCGGTAGCTAGCTAAAATCATCTGACATTGCTTGCGTTGCAGCCATTTCGATTATGAATATGGCAAATGGAGTGAAAACGGCATTCCTTAAATGGATATCTGAGGAAGATATCTTATGGAACAGCCGTAGGTTTCACATCCAGTGAACTGATCACAGGTTTGCAAGCTGCAAAGGTCATATATCGACTTAAGCAAGCATCTCGGAGCTGGAACACTCGTTTTAATGATGTGATTCAAAAAGTTTGGTTTCATCAAAATGAAGAGGAACCATGTGTTTTCAAAAGGGTCAGTGGGAGCGCTGTTGTCTTCCTCGTATTGTACGTGGATGACATCCTCCTTATTGGGAATGATATCCATGTTGACATCAGTCAAGATGTGGTTGTCTAAGGAATTCTCCATGAAAGACTAGGGAGCATCCTTATTCTGAATTAAGGTTATAGGGAATAAACCGAATAGGATGCTAGGACTTTCACAGAAGATGTACTAGAGGAAGTACTAAAGAGTTTATATGAAATCTAAGAGGGTTAATTCCTTTGACATGAATTCACTTTCTAAGAAGATGTCCCAGCACACCTGAGGAAATAGAACGCATGAGCAAGATCCCTTATGCTTCTGCAATAGGGAGCCTCATGTATGCCATGCTATGTACACGACCTGATATAGCCCATGCTGTGAGTGTCACAAGCAGATATCAGTCAAATCCAGGTGAAGAACACTGGACTTCTGTGAAATGTATCCTTAAGTACTTGAGAAGAACTAAGGATATGATGTTGGTCTTTGGTAATGGAGAACTCCAAGTTCAGGATAACAGACTCGGACTTCATGTCGATATAGATGATCGAAAGTCGAATTCTGGCAGACTGTTTGTGCTGGAAGAGTTCCTAGCAAACGATTATACCATCTCATCCGCGATTACCTTGAGAAAGGTTACGTTGAGGTCAAGAGAGTCAACTCCGCAGATAATGTGGCAGACCCACTGACAAAGCCATTGGGCCAGCAGAAGATCGAAGCCCACCTTGAGAAGATGGGACTTAGACTTGTAGCCAATTGGCTTTAGGACAAGTGGGAGATTGTTAGATATATGTGCCCTAGAAGCCAGAATTGGCTGACACTTGTAATACACTTCTAAGGGCAAAATTGTAATTTTGACTATAATTAATGAAATGGGTTATTTTCTATCACACATGTGTATTTAGTGTCTGTGATACATCCTTTGAGTTAATGGTAATGATAATTCATATTTTCAAGAGTTGAAAATTTAAGACATGAATAATCATTATTAACTCATAAACAGCTCCCGACCATAGGATCATCACGAGGATGGTGATTGATCCGGAAGGTTGGTGTACAATCGCTTCTCTTTAGTAGATGAGTCTTGAATCTACGGTGTGGAGACACCGGAGCGAGAGTACAGGTACTCGTTAGAGAATGAGGGCACTGAGCGTGACCACCTCGAGTAGTCATTAGGGAGTCTACCTTCTCGTCAATGACTGACTCGATGCTGCAGTAGTGTGTCTGGTTCTTTGACCTGAGATGCATCGGCAGTTCACCTTGAGGGTGTTATAGTTTGACTACACCATTACTCGGTCTCCTAGCCATATGGAATCCTTAGGTGTATGTTGGCTATAGCATGTTCATTGTAGGAACTGGATTGCATCAAGATGGAATCTATCTACCTCGGTGGTAGAGGAGCAGCCCTATGATGATCATGAGAATCAAGTCCAGAAATCCATGGCCATGGTAGAGTGAAATAATAGAAAGAGTTTCTATTTAGATTTTCACATTGGACTTGAATCGAATGATTACATCATATGACAGAGACTAGGGTTTGACGAGTTCACCTTAACCCTAATCTGATCGGGGCTCAAGATAGAAGAACTTAATCACACAGGTAGCTGCACCAAGAGGTTCGCATTCAGCTCTGATGGGTTGCCACCATATACTGCTAGGTGTCACTGGTGGATTTTGGGAATAATTAGAATGATTTAGATGATCGATCATTCTAGCTGTTCGAATCAGAAGAGTTCTGATCCATCGAAAGGAGTTTCGATGATGTCTATGATAGAGATCATGACATATCCCATTACCATACAAAACTGAACCTAACTGGGTCACACAAACAAGGGTTTGAATCTGGTGATCATCAATTGAACTCATCTAGTTCAATTGATCTGAATGAGATTCAATTAGGTTTCAAGGAAATCGTGCTAGCACTCGATTGAACCTAACGTTCTTCTTTTACTATCATAAATAAGTTGTCCTGACTGAGCCAAAGGAGTTTGTGCTCAATCAGAGGCCTTCATATGGTCTGACTGGAGGTTGTCCAAGTCAGAATAGGTTGTCTTATTTGTAAGACATTACCTGCCATTTTTGGTCACCTGCCATTTCTTGTTCTTTGACTTTGGTCAAAAGTCTACCTTTGACTGGTCAAACATTGACCATTCACCCTTTGACTTTTGACCACATGTCATGCACCTATTGGAGAGCTGGTGGGGGCTTGTCCCCCTGCCAGAACCTGGCAAGGAGAAGGGCGCACGCCAAGGGTGGCGTGAGCCCAAGTTGGAGGCGCCTAGGAGTCCTTGTTGGACAAGGACTCCACCTCCCTTTTGGATTCCAATCAGAGTTCTACTAAGAATCCAGTTTGACTGTCTTAGGCACCCTCTAAGGAGGAATCCAGGGGTCTCTATTCCAACCAATCAGATTTAGATCTGATTTCACAAAGGGTTGTGATTGGTTGAGAGGAAGAGGAGTTGGATCACAAGAGGTCTATAAATAAGACCCTGCGCCCAACCCTAATCCTAAGTGAATGAGATTTCCCACACCCCAAGGCTGCCTCTCCCCTCCTTCTCCATGCCATAGTCTCTTCTCCCCTTGCTCTCCACGTCCAAAAGTGTTTTGGATTTAGTTTGGTGCGATTCAGATCAAGGAAAGGCGATCAAAAGCAAGAAGGCTGCGCTGCTGCAAAAGGACGACTGCAGATCTTCAAAAGAGTTTTGAAGATCCTCCAGATCAGATCTAGATCTGATTTTTGGAGGTGTGATAGAAAAGAAGAGGTTCTCCAGATCCAACCTGAGTGGATATCGGTAGAGGCCAGGCGCTTGCGTGGCTAAGATCCAGAACCTTCCGCTGCAATCAGGATCATCTACAGGGTAATAGGATTACCCAAATCAGGTAAATTGAATTTGATTTAATTTATCTTGTTTTATTTTATTTATTAAAATAATAAGAATCAGATCTGAAACATATCAAGATCTGATTAAGGTCAAGAGAAAATTTTTGAAATATATCTCTTGATCTAATCAGATCTGGACGAATCTGGACCGGAAAATCAGGATTTCCCTTCAGGGATATCATCAATGTTATGATATTGACTATGATGAGACGTTCTTCCCTGTGGCAATGCTCAAGTCCATTCGAATCATGATTGCCATTGCTGTCCATCTGGACTATGAGATCTGGTAGATGGATGTGAAGACAGTTTTTCTAAATGGAGAGATAACCGAAAAGGTGTATATGATACAACCTAAAGGGTTCACATCCATAGATAAGTCCAAGGTGTGCAAGCTTCAGAGATCTATTTATCAATTGAAGTAGGCATCTTGGAGTTGGAACATGCATTTTGATAAAGTGATCAAAACATATGGCTTTGTTAAGAATAGAGAAGAATCTTGCATTTACAAATGGATAAATGGTCTAGCAGTGGTATTTCTTATTTTATACGTGGATGATATTCTCTTAATCGAAAATGATATCTCCACACTATAAGGAATAAAAATATAGTTGTCATCACAGTTCTCCATGAAGGACTGGGTGAAGCATCCTACATCCTAGGGATGAAGATCTATAGGGATAGATCTAAAAGGATGCTTGGTATATCTCAGTCCACGTACATAGAAACTATGTTGAAGAGATTCAGCATGGAGAATTTCAAAAAGGACTATCTTTCGATAGGTCAAAAAATTTTTCTATCTAAGAAGGATTGTCCGACAACTTCTGAAGAGAGAGAGCGTATGAGTAGAATTCCATATGCTTTGGCAGTGGGGTCCATTATGTATGCAATGACATGTATGAGACCAGATGTGGCATACTCACTAGGAGTGGTGAGTAGATATCAGTCTAACTCTGGAGAAAATTACTAAAAGGTGGTTAAAACCATCCTTAAGTATTTGAGAAATACAAAGGACCAATGGTTGGTTTATAGTGAGTCAGATCTAAAGCTTATGGGGTTTACAGACTCCAGCTTTCAATCTAACCATGATGATAGTAAAAGTGTATCGGGGTATATCTTTACTCTAAATGGTGGAGCCATCTGCTGGAAAAGTTTCAAGCAGCATACAGTGGCTGACTCTATTTGCGAAGTAGAGTATGTGGCATCATCAGATGCAACAAAGAAAGTTATGTGGCTGAGGAAGTTCATCATCGAGCTTGGAGTAGCATCCTCCATTAATGGTCCAGTCCTGCTCTACTGCGACAACACTAGTGCCATAGCTCAAGCAAAGGAATCGAAGGCACACCAGCGGACAAAGCACATTCTGCGCCGCTTTCATTTGCTTCATGAAATTATGGATCGTGGTGACGTCGACCTTCAAAAGATTGATGAAAAGGAGAACCTAACCGACCCCTTCACTAAAGCCCTAGTAATCAAGGAGCTCGACAACCATAAGTCAAAGATGGCTAGTAGATACTGTGCCGAGTGGCTTTAGAATAAGTGGAAGTTGTTGGAAATTATGTTCCAAAGTCAATCGTCAGTTTGTTGATAGTTGAGCTATTTTATAATTATAATTAATTTATTAATTAATAAAAATATTTTGGCATCTATTTCATCATAAGTTTACATCTTCTAATGAACTCCATTTTTGTGATAAAGTCCTTAGGACTGTTTAGTTTTGACAAAGAGAGGATTTATCGATTAGTTCTTAAATTTGTTCATGACCAAATGATAGACTATTAATTAGGATAATAGCATCTATCGAGCATAGGTCGCTATATGCCATATAGGTTGGTTGTCCTCTTAACCAAGGAGTATGAAGACACTGGTATGGCATACAGATAAGATGTATGGGTACATCATCATTGAACTTGATCAACTTCAGAGCATTCTGCTGTCGAGAATGTCTCTGATGGGATATAGGTATAAGTATCCCTCAGATTTGAGATCATCTTAGTGACTTGCAAGCAACTCACTATGCTTTGGTATCAGACTAACTGAATTTCTAATTCAGCAATGGAAGGCTTCTTGGCACAGTCAAGTACTTGCAAAGTCGGAGTGTGATCAAGATGGAATTGACCACTCCAAGAGTTGGAGAAGAATGTATTACTGTATTTCAATAAAGCAAAACCTTGGCCAGGGTAATCCATCAGATGGATTTGATATTTTGAAATACAATGTGGACAACCTGATCAGAGTTGACAGTTGAACTCTAAGGTGTCCTACAAGTATTGTGGTCAAGGGGATGAATTATATGGAAACTATATCCGCATGGGTTCTAAGGATGGTGTTCTATACTTTCGACCTATCCAGCCGTTGGATATCATTGCTAGATGATCATTTTGATTAGTATAAAAATTTGTTCTTATGCTATTGACTTAGGTTCGGATCTATGAGGTCACGCATATTAGAGCTTACAATCTAATCAGATGGTTGATCAACGATTAAGAATTGTTCTAGGGTTAAACAATCAATACGATTGGTATTTAACCTAGTGCAAGTGTTACAGGAGGATCGATTAGTAATTAGATTGCTAACTAGCTTAATTTGATTAAGCCAATAGATTGAGATTAGGTCTAATTAAATATGATTTAATTAGATTTGGTTTGAGCTTGATTGGATCAAGTCCAATTGATTTATTGGATAAGCCAAGTGCAAGGAAGAACTAGTCCTAGTCTAACTTGGACTCGGATTAACCCAATTTTTTAATTTGATTAGAAAATAAATTAAAACTAAATCTAATTTAATCTAATTTAATTATCTTCTTAAATGGGTTGGGACCTTAATTAATTGAGTTTGTTTAATCTTGATTTTATTTGGTTAAAAGATCTTGTTTGACCAAGTCAAAACAAGAGTCCTAGTGTGACTAGGACTCCCTATCACTTGCGCCACTTAATCCTCATGCCCCATGCCCTTTTTGTTTTATTTCTTATGTGAAAATTCTCCACTCCCATGGCTTCTCACACCCTTTTTCTCTCCTCCTTTTCTCATAAGAAAATTTGTTGGAAGACCAAGTCAAAAGAGGAGTTAGTTTTGCTTAGGATTCTATGAGATAGAATCCTTGTTGACCAAAACACCTTCCCTTGAGTGCCACCCCCTCTTTTAATTAATTCTTCTCTTATTCTACAAAAATAATCTCTTTTTTTGTGTGCCCTCCCTCACTGGTCCACACCAATAATTATGGAGGAGGCACCGAAGAGTTGGGTGCCCCAACAACTTTCCATGTTTGGATATTCCTGGTCTAGGATTTTGATCTAACTTGGACTCTTATTTTTCTCTATTTATTGGATGAATTTTATTCTAATTTTTCTACAAATATAGAGCTTTGGGAGATATTTGGGATGTGCAAAAATCAGAGGAAGAGGGTCCTTGGACATGGGGGTTCTATAGGCACCAAACTAGGTATCTAGGTGAGAGAAAAGAGAAGAAGAAGAGGGGGGCTATTTTATTTTCAATCTCTCCTTTTTTGAGTTTTTTCTAAGAGAGTCTCAGATCAGTAAACACTCATCTTCTTTTTCATATTTTGAAGAGTCCAAATTTTAAAGAAGGAAGCATCAGATCGATCGTTGAAGAAGGATCAGCATAGTACTAGCATGCTGTGCTGATTTCATGCATCAGACTTCAGATCAGAGATCGTAGGCTCATGTGGACGACTCCTAGAGGTCGGATGTATGTGCAGCTTGTGACTTCATTCTCAAGCCTGGATCAACAAGTTAGAACATCTAACTTGCTCAGGTAATAGATCTGATCTATTAACTTCATACCTGCATTTGATGTAATGTAGACCTAGGTTGATTTTACTTTCTTATTTGATTTTAATTTTTGATCTAATATCATGCCTTGATCATGTAACAGATCTGAGATCTAGGTGTTTACATGTTTATTTAATTAAATATTTAATTTATTTAAGTCTTCCACTATAAGATTTTGAAAAAGTTTTTAAGATCTACTTGTAAAACCCTTGATCTGCTTCCTTCAATACTTACTAGGAGTAATGAGTAGATACCAATCTGATCCAGAGGAGAGCCACTGGAAGATGGTAGAAACCATCCTTAGGTATTTGAGAAATACTAAGGACTAGTGGTTGATCTATAGTGAGCCAGATTTAAAACTAGTAGGGTTTACAAACTTTAGCTTTCAATCTGATCATGACGACAGTAAAAATGTGTTGGGTTATATCTTTTCTCTAAATGATGAGCCATCTACTATTAGATATGTGTGCCCTAGAAGTCAGAATTGGCTAATACTTATAATACACATCTAAGGGCAAAATTATAATTTTGACTATAAATAATAAAATGGATTATTTTCTATCATAGTGTATATTTGAAAGTGTCTGTGATACATCCCTTGAGTTAATGGTAATGATAGTTTATATTTTCAAGAGTTGAAAATTTAAGACATGAATTTTCATTATTAACTCATAAAATGCTTCCGACCGTATGATCATCATAAGGATGGTAATTGATTCAGAAGGTTGGTGTACGATCACTTCTTTAGGATAGATGAGTCTTGAGTCTATGGTGTAGAGACACCGAAGCGAGAGTATAGGTACTCATTACAGAATGAGGGTACTGAGCGTGACCACCTCGAGCAGTCATGAGGATGTCTACATTCTCATCGATGACTGGCTCGAAGCTGTAGTAGTGTATTTGGTTCTTTGACCTGAGGTGCATCGACAGTTCATCTTGAGGGTGTTATAGTTTGACTATACCATAACTCGATCTTCTAGCCATTTGAAATCTTGAGGTGTATGTTGGCAATAGCATGTTCATTGTAGGAACTGGATTGCACCAACAGGGGATCTATCTACCTCGGTAGAAGAGGAGCAGCCCCATGATGATCATGAGAATCAAGTTCATAAACCCATGGGCATGGTAGAGTGAAATAATAGAAAGAGTTTCTATTAGGATTTTCACACTGGACTTGAATCGAATGATTAATTCATACGACAAAAATTAGGATTTGACGAGATCACCTTAACCCTAATCCGATCGGGGCTCAAGATAGAGGAACTTAATTGCACAGATAACTGCACTGAGAGATTCATTTTCAATTTTGATGGGTTGCCATTATATGTTGCTAGGTGTCACTAGTAGATTTTGGAAGTAATTAGAATGATCTGGATGATTGATCATACTAGTTGTTTGAATCAAAAAAGTTCTAATCCATCGGAAGGTGTTTCAATGATGTTGATGATAGAGATCATGACATATCCTATTACCATACAGAACTGAACCTAACTGAGTCACATAAATAATGGTTTGGATCTGGATATCATCAATTGGACTAACCCAATTCAATTGATTTGAAAAAGATTCAATTAGGTTCAAGGAAATCGTGCTAGCACATGATTGAGCCTAATATTCTTCTTTAACAATCATTAAAAGTTATCTCGATCGAGCCAAATGTATTTGGGCTCATATAGGAACCTTTACTTGGTCTGACTGGAGCTTGTTCAGGATAAAAAAAGGATTGTTTTAATTTATGAAATAAATTTGAGACAATACTTGCCATTTTCCATCACCTGCTAAATCTTGTCTTTGGACTTTGGTCAAATTTTGACCTTTGACACTTAGACATCTGCCCATATGTCATGCACCCATAGGAGAGAGTTTTGACCCTTGCCCCCTGCTAAATAGTAGAATGACAAGGGGTGCATGCCTTGGGAAGCATGCACCCAAAGAGGATAAAGATTGGAGTCCCATACGGATGGGACTCCAATTGCTTCATGGTTTCAAAGTTGGTGGCGCCAAAGACTCATCTTTGACCAATCTTGGTGCCACCTAAGGAGGTTTGTAAGGGACACTAATCTGATTAGATCAGATGATGTCATCCCACCAATTAGATTTAGATTTGATTGCACAAAGAGCCATGATTGATCGAAATGATGTGGCACTGCATGGCGCAGTAGGATCTATAAAAACCCTATCTGCGCTTAGGATTTAGAGCTTCTACTCTTTGCCCATTTCACATAGACACTCTCCCTTCTTCTCCATGCCACCTTCTAATCCTTTCTCTCCTCTCCATGCTCAAAAGGCTTTGGGCTTCAGTTTTGGTGCAATCCAAGCAAGAGAAAGGCGATAGGATAGGAAGAAGGCAATACTGCTGCAAGAGACAAAGTTGATCTTCAAAAGGCATTTTGAAGACCATCAAGATCAGATTCAGATCTTATTTTTGGAGCATAGATTGAGAAGAAGAAGATCTCCAGATCCTGCCCGAGTGGATATTGGTAGAGGCCAGGCACTTGCATGGCTACATCCAGAACCTCAGACAAATATTAGGATCATCATAGGATAATAGGATTACCCATAAGAAGGTATAATTAAATTAGATTTATTTTATTTTATTTAATTGATAAGATCAAATCTGAAGAGTCTCATATCTGATTTGGATTAAGAGAAAAATTTTTAAAATATGCCTCTTGATTAAATCAGATCTCAACGAACCTAACCCAAAAAATAGGGTTTTCCCTTTAACTGGTATCAGAGCCAGGTTCCATAATTCATTAAATTTAATTTTAATATAATTTTGATTTAATAATTAGATGATTTCAAATGTCACATTAGATGTGATTAGATCTAAAATTAAAAATTAAGATAATTAAATAATCTAGATCGAAGATGTATGAGATGCATGACTAGACTAGGAATAGAATTATTCTATGTGTAGTCTAGGATGATCATAATTTTAATTTGATTAATTATAATTTTTAAATTAATTTATTTATTATTTTTTGATATTATAAATATTATAATTAGATCTAAAAAATAGAAAATAAATTTATTTAATATTATTCATAGGAGATATGATAGATGCATGTTTATACTAGTTGTAGAATAGTTCTACAAAGTTATCTTGAATAAATTTAATTTGATATGATCAAATTTAAATTTTATTTTTTACATATTTATGAGATAATTTAGATATGAAAATATGCATGATATGATGCATGAGATATATGCAAAACATGTTTTTAAGTTAGATCAATTTTATATATGTGATATATATGTAGATTTAACTAGTTTTGTAGATTTATCATGTTTCTGATTAAGGCATTCTTCTTAACCGTCCGATCATAAGAATGAAGTAGGGTTTAAACATCCTCTCCTCCTATTCGATGGGGTGTTCTTATGATATATAGGGGTGCTGCATTCGTCCTTAATCAAAAATTAAAAACTTATTTTTTGCAAAGTCCTAGATTCTAAAATCCTAGGATATTATTTACATGTTTTGTTAATGAACTCCAAACTTAATTAAAAATTAAGATTATGAAATATATTAGATCTAAAATTAAGAAATTTAAGATCTAAGACATATTCATAAAATTGGGTTTGGGCTTGGATAGCTTAATTAGATCTAGCAGTTGATCAAATCGAATCAAGAGTTGGTTATATGGGATCAAAAGTGCATATATTGACCAGCCTAATAGGATTAAGTCTGGGTCAAGGTCAAGTCACATGAGTGATTGATCAAGCTAAGATCTAATTTGGCTCAGTGGTTAGAGTCTGGATTATAGGCTAATCCGATTGGTTCTGGCTCAATAATTTGGTGTCTAAGGTAAGTTTGATAGATACAACCGACTGATTTTTAATTAGAAGCTACTCGACTCGAATGTATTCTTATTGAGTTAATGGCATCTCCGTTCCATCGATCTCACTTACCTAGCCATATTTGTCAGCTTAGTGCTGATATGAGGTGGCTAATAATTCAAGCTAACCCATGCCACTAGGTTTGTCATAATGGTTATGACTATGTCAAGTCAAGTTTAAAGAGACCTAAATCAAATCTCCCTAAGAAAAAATTAAGTCTAAGATCTTCCACCATTGTAGATATACGGGCCCTTCTCGGAGTTGATTGTTCTCGATTGATCACAGTGGTTCAGTTGCACCGAAAAAATGCAACCATATCTATTAGGCATTGGATGCTATGGATTGGAGGATGGATTGGGCTCAATATTCCGAATATGGTGAGAGATCCAATTAGAAATCCAATCTGTGCAAATGGTGGATTTGACTTGACTCAGGAGTGAATCAATATTTCGGACATGGTGAGATTCATGAATTAGAGACCAAGCATGGGTGCACCATGATTAGAGAATCATTGAACAAGAGTTGTTCACTCATTGGCTAACCCATCATCAATAACTATTAGGTGAGGTGATGAGTCAGTTGGTAGGACTGTACCATCCACTAAAAATCATTAATCATGGAGATTTTCACATCTCTATAGAAGGACTATAGGGATCCAAGAAAATAGTGAAAGCTAATTTATATAAAAATCAAAATTCTAAACAAATTGGTCAAGTCTTAATTACAAAAGCTGACTAGAAACTGACTCTCTACAGAAAAATGTCTGCATCAAACCCACTAGCCCATATCCTAGATACTCATAGACTGACCAGACCCAATTATAAGAATTGGCTCCAGAACTTCAAAATCATTTTGAGTTCGAAGAAATTAACTCATGTATTGGATCAGGATCCCCCCACCTTACTAGCCCATCCATCCACTGAATAGAGAGCATTTTTTGACAAATGGATGGATGAAGATAATAAAGTCAGATACTATATGTTGGGCTCGATGTCTGATGAGCTTCAGCACCAATATGAAGATATTAAGACTGCCTACCAAATGTTGGCTCACCTATAAGAGTTGTTTGGTGAACAGAGTCGCGCAGCCAAATATTAGGTCACTAAATGACATTTTAAGGCTAAAATGCATGATGGGTAGTCAGTCCCAAATCATTGTCTGATGATGATGAAGGACTTGGAAGAGCTTGAGAAGCTCGAAGAGAAGTTAGACCAGGATCTGTAGAATGACATAACTCTGCAATCCTTGATTGATGTGTATGGATAGTTTATCATGAACTACCATATGCATAAACTTCAGAGTACTCTGGTCGAACTTATGAACATGTTGGTTACTGCTGAGCTTTCTATGAAAGGTTTTAAAGGCTCAGTACTTGCTATGGAATGGACTTCTTCCAAGAGAAAGTCTTTTGGAAAGAAAAAGAAGTCTGTGAAAAGGCAGAAGGTGGAAGGTGGAAAGAAAAGAAGGCAGAGCTGAAGAAGGCCGCTGATAAAGAAAAGTATTTCCATCGTAATACTGACGGCCACTGGAAGCAGAACTGCCCTATATACCTAGCCACCCTAAAGAATAAGAAGGAGATAGGTCCTTCTAGAGATATGCTCGTTATTGAATCTAACCTTACAATTTCTTCTGCATCTAGTTGGGTGCTTGACTTTGGTTCTAGTGCTCATTTATGCACTTCCATGTAGGATCTTGAGGATAGCAGGAGGCTGAGGGATGGTGAGATGATCCTATGCATTAGAAATAGAGCAAGAGTTATTACTGTGGCCATGGGAACCTATCCTCTTCGACTACCATCTGGCTTAGATTTAGTACTTAGGGATCGTTATTATGTGCCTACTGCAAGCAAAAATTTGATTTATGTTTCATGTTTAGTACAAGAAGGCTATGTAATTAGTTTTCTTAAGGACCATTATAATATTCTTTATGAAAGAAATAAAATTGTAAGTGGTTTTCTCATTAACGATCTCTATCAGTTATATATAGATGTATCTGTTTTTAATGTCGAGCAAAATATGAATGCCATAAGATCAAAACAATCCAGGGATGTCCAAATGATAGGTATCTATGGCACCTAAGACTAGGTCATATAGTAGGGTTAACAAATTGGAGAAAATTAGGCTATTGAGTCCGTTGACTTTCGAGTCATATCCAATTTATGAATCTTATCTTCATGGCAAAATGACTAAGCTCCCTTTTATAGGACATGGGGAAAGGGCCATAGATTTACTTGCCCTAGTACATACTAATGTATGCGGCCCATTTGATGTACCGACTAGAGGCAACTTTATCTACTTCATAACCTTTACCGATGATTTATCTCGATATGGGTATGTGTATCTTATGAGACACAAGTCTGAAGCTTTTGAAAAGTTCAAAAAATTTAGACATGATGTAGAAAAGCAAACTGAAAAACCCATTAAGGTTCTTCGATCAGATCAAGGAGGTGAATACCTTAATCGGTAATTCCTGGACTATCTAAAGTAAAATGACATAATCTCTCAATGGACTCTACCTGGAATACCTCAACTCAATGGAGTTTTAGAATGGAGGAATCGAATCCTATTAGTATGGTCCGATCCATGATGAGCTTCACAGACCTTTCTAATTTTCTTTGGGGACATAGTCTGTTAACTGCTATATATATACTAAATAGGGTTTTCTCTAATACCGTTCCTACCACAACGTATGAGATATGGTATGGTAAGAAACCAAGTTTGAGTCATCTCAGAATTTGGAGTTGTCCGGTTCATGTCAAAAGACAACAAGTGGATAAGTTAGACTTCAGATCCTTTAGAGCTTGATTTATAGGATATCTTAAAGAGTCATTAGAATATTATTTCTACATTCCAGAAGACCACAATGTGATTATGAGCGACATGCCATCTTTCTTGAAAAATAGTTTATTCAAGATAGCAACATTGGAAAGCAAATCAAGCTCGAGGAGAAAGTCTTACAAGAGCAATGAGCTATGGACCCTATGGAACCAAATCAGGTTGAGCCAATACAATCACTACCTCCTCCACCTCATAGATTGGAAAGGATTTCCTGTCCCTCTGAGAGGTACTTAGGTACTATCTCAGAGGAAATAGAGAAAATATTCCTCGTAGGTAATGAGGTTCATGGTGATGATCCCAAAACCTATGACGAGACGATATCGGATATTGACTTCGAGAAATGGTTAGAGGCAATGAAGTCAATAATTCACTTGATGCACTCAAACCAAGTCTGGACCTTGGTAGATCCTCTAGAAGGTATAGTACCTATTGGGTGTAAATGGATCTACAAGAGAAAGATTGGTGTAGATGAGAATATGGAGACATTCAAAGCTAGATTAGTTGCAAAAGATTATAGTCAGCGTGAAGGCGTTGACTATCAGGATACCTTTTCACCAGTAGCTATGCTAAAATTCATCCACACATTACTTGCTATTGCAGCCTATTTTGATTATGAAATATGGCAAATGGATGTAAAAATGACATTCTTAAATGGATACCTTGAGGAAGATATCTATATGGAACAGTCGCTAGGTTTTACATCCAGTGATACTGATCATAAGGTATGCAAGCTGCAAAGGTCCATATATGGATTTAAGCAAGCATCTCGAAGCTAGAATACATGTTTTAATAATGTGATCAAATTATTTGGTTTCATCAAAAATGAGGAGGAACCATGTATTTTCAAAAAGGTCAGTGGGAGCGCTATTATCTTCCTCATACTATATGTGGATGATATCCTTCTTATTGGGAATGATATTCCCATGTTGAATATAGTTAAAATATGGTTATCCAAAGAATTCTCCATGAAAGACCTAGGAGAAGCATCCTTCATTCTAGGAATTAAGAGCTATTAAGATAGACCGAATAGGATTCTAGGTCTTTCACAAAAAATATACATTGAGGAAGTGCTAAAGAGGTTTAGCATGGAAAACTCCAAGAGGGGATTAGTACCCTTCAGACATGGCATTCATCTCTCCAAGAAAATGTATCCCATCACACCAGAGGAGATTAAATGCATGAGCAAGATCCCTTATGCTTCAGCAATAGGAAGTCTCATGTATGCCATGTTATGTACACGACCTGATTTAGCCCATGCTGTGAGTGTCACGAGCAAATATCAATCGAATCTAGGTGAAGAACACTGGACTTCTGTGAAATGTATTCTTAAGTACTTGAGAAGAACTAAGGATATGTTGTTAGTTTTTGAAAATGGAGAACTCCAAGTCCAGGGGTATACAGACTTGGATTTTATATTCGATATAGATGATCGAAAGTCGACATCTGAAAGTCTGTTTGTGTGTAATGGTGGTGCCATCAGTTGGAAGAGTTTCAAGCAGATAGTGATAGCAAATTCCACCATGGAAGCAGAGTACATGCTGCATCAGAAGCTGTGAAGGAGGCATTCTGGTATAAGAAATTTGCTGCAGAGATTGGAGTGATGCTATCGAATGCCATTCTTCTGTATTGCGACAACAATGGTACCATAGCTCTTGCTAAGGAGCCGAGGTCTCACCAAAAATCTAAGCACATCAAGCGGCGATATCACCACATCCGCAATTATCTCGAGAAGGGTTATGTCGAGGTCAAGAGAGTCGACTCCGCAAATAATGCGACAGACCCACTCATAAAGTCGTTGGGCCAGCAGAAGATCGAAACCCATCTTGAAAAGATGGGACTTAGATTTGTAGCCAATTGGCTTTTGGTCAAGTGGGAGTTTGTTAGATATGTGTGCCCTAGAAGCCAGAATTGGCTAACACTTGTAATACACATCTAAGAGCAAAATTATAATTTTGACTATAAATAATAAAATAGATTATTTTCTATCACAGTATGTATTTGAAAGTGTCTGTGATACATCCCTTGAGTCAATGGTAATGATAGTTCATATTTTCAAGAGTTGAAAATTTAAGACATGAATTTTCATTATTAACTCATAAAATGATCCCGACCGTAGGATCATCATGAGGATGATGATTGATCTAAAAGGTTGGTATATGATCCCTTCTTTATGATAGATGAGTCTTGAGTCTATGGTGAAGAGACACCAGAGTGAGAGTATAGGTACCCGTTAGAGAGCAAGGGCACTGAGCAAGACCACCTCAAGCAGTCATGAGGATGTCTACCTTCTCATCGATGACTGGCTCGAAGTTGCAGTGGTGTGTCTGGTTCTTTGACCTAAGGTGCATCGGTAGTTCACCTTGATGGTATTATAGTTTGACTACACCATAACTCAATCTCCTAGCCATTCGGAATCCTGAGGTGTATGATGGCTATAGCATGTTCATTGTAGGAATTAGATCGCACCAATAGGGGATCTATCTACCTCGGTAGAAGAGGACCAGCCCTATGATGATCATGAGAATCAAGTCCATAAGCCCATGGCCATGGCAGAGTGAAATAATAGAAAACATTTCTATTAGGGTTTTCACATTAGACTTGAATCGAATGAATAATTCATATGATGAAAATTAGGGTTTAATGAGATCACCTTAACCCTAATCCGATCAGAGCTCAAGATAGAGAAACTTAATCACACAGGTAACTACACTGAGAGATTCATTTTCAGTTTTGATGGGTTGCCATCATATGCTGCAAGGTGTCACTGGTGGATTTTGGGAGCAATTATAATGATCCGGATGATCGATCATACTAGTTGTTTGAATCAGAAAAGTTCTGATCCAGTGGAAGATGTTTCGATGATGTCGATGATAGAGATCATGACATATCCCATTACTATATAGAACTAAACCTAATTGGATCACACAAATAAGGGTTTGGATCTAGATATTATCAATTGGACTAACCCAATTTAATTGATTTGAATAAGATTCAATTAGGTTCAAGGAAATTGTGCTAGCACACGATTGAGCCTAATATTCTCCTTTAACAATCATTAAAAGTTATCTCGACTAAGCCAAATGTATTTGGGCTCACTCAGAAATCTTTACTTGGTCTGACTGGAGCTTGTCTAGATCAGAAAATGGTTGTCTTAGTTTATAAGATAAATTTGAGATAACACTTGCCATTTTTCGTCACCTGCTAAATCTTGTCTTTAGACTTTGGTCAAATATTGACCTTTGACACTTAGACATCTGCCCATATGTCATGCATCCATAGGAGAGAGTTTTGACCCTTGACCCCCTACTAAATAGCAAAAAGGCAAGGGGCACATGCCTAGGGAGGCGTGCACCCAAAGAGGATAAAGATTGGAGTTCCATATGGATGGGACTTCAGTTGCTTCATGGTTTCAAAGTAGGTGGTGCCAAAGACTCATCTTTGACCAGTCTTGGCACCACCTAAGGAGGTTTGCGAGGGACTCTAATTTGATTGCATCAGATGATGTCATCCCACCAATCAGATTTAGATCTGATTGCATGAAGAGCCGTAATTGGCCAGGATGATGTGGCCTGCATGGCGCAATAGGGTCTATATAAACCCTATTTATGCCTAAGATTTAGAGCTTCTACCTTTTGCCCATGCCACATAGCTTCTCTTCCTCCTTCTCATGCCACCCTCTGATCTTCTCTCTCCTCTCCATGCTTAAAAGGCTTTGGGCTTCAGTTTTGGTGCGATCCAAGCAAGAGAAAGGTGATATAAAAGGAAGAAGGTAGCACTGCTGCAAGAGACAACAACTGATCTTCAAAAGGCATTTTGAAGATCTTCAAGATCAGATCTAGATCTAATTTTTGGAGCATAGATTGAGAAGGAAGAGATCTTCAGATCCTGTCCGAGTGGATACTAGTAGAGGCCAAGCGCTTGCATGGCTACATCTAGAACCTCAGGCAAACATCGGGATCATCATAGAATAATCAGATTATCCATAACAAGGTACAATTAAATTAGATTTATTTTATTTTATTTTATTTTATTAGATTAATAAGATTAGATCTAAAGAGTCTCAGATCTGATTTAGATCTAAGAGAAAAATTTTTGAAATATCTCTCTTGATCAAATCAGATCTGAACGAACCTGATCCAGAAAATAGGATTTTTTCTTAAACTTCTACTAGAAGAGTTCCAAGCAGTACACTATGGTAAACTCTATTTGCGAGATGGGGTACATCATAGCATTAGATGCCGTAAAAAAAGCTATGTCGCTGAGGAAGTTTATCGTCGAGCTTGGAGTAGCATCCTTCCTTGACGGTCTGGTTCTACTCGACTGTGACAGCACTGGTGACATTGCTTAAATGAAGGAACCAAAGGCACACCAACGAATGAAGTACATACTGTGCCTCTATCATGTTGACCACAGCTATGATTTTGATAAATAACAAAATATTTGAGTCTATTTTGGGTACTAATATTTTAGTTAAAGTGTTTAAGACAAAGTTAAAAAAGATAGGAACCATCTCAATGAAGCCCCATGTTTTTGATCGAAAAGAACCAAGAAAGAAGAGTAATAGAGATCAAGTCAAACATGTTTCAAAGAGTATTGGATCAAGAATGAACAAAAGAAAAATTTAGACTTGAATCCAGCAAAGTTTCAGTAATTAGCACCATCAGGAGTTGATCAGGAGTCGACCAGGGGTCGACTCATGGAGGAGTCGACTTATGAAAAGCGGGAGCCGACTCTTGACTCAATAAAGGTGCTAGTCCAGGAATAGAATGTTGTATACTTCACCCTGCAATTGGAGTCAACTCATGAAATCCGAGGGCCGACTTTGGCATGCAGAACTGGCACGGGATAGAATTATAGAAGATCGGACTTTTCATTCTATGGCTGGGGTCGACTCAAGGATCTGGGGAGTCAACTCCAAAGTTTCTGACAGCCCCAATGGCTAGTTTCTAAAATTACCCAGATTCTATTTTTCACCCTCTAAACGGGCTTTTCTGATGTTCCAATGGCTATAAACCCATTTTTGGACTTTCCAGCTTGAATTAGAAGACTTCTAAAGTTATATTAAGGTTGGAAAACTCAATATATAAAGGCAAGAAAGTGGAAAACATTAGCAACTTTTGAAAAATCTATGTGCAGACCAGACAGTGAGCATTCAAGAGCCTTTATTGCTGTTCAACCACTCATCTAGCTGTGCAATCAAGGCATCCTTAAGAAAAGGAAGGGAGTATTCATTGCTAAAGCCCTTCAACCAATCATCTTGTGCATTAAAGCTCCAAATTTGCTTTTCAAAGAAGTTTGTTTTTAGTTTTAAATTTCTGCAATTCTGAAATCATTATATTTCAAGTTTCAGAAGGCTGAAACTTGAGGGATAGGCTCATCCAAGCCTTGAATTAGATCTATACAAGCCTAGGAGTGGCTTGGGGTTAGATTTTGGTTGGTTAGGCTATAAAACCAATTGATTTTTAATTATGAGTTCGGTAAAAACAATCTTGCTGTAATCTTAGAGATTATAGTGGAATTCTCAAGTGGAGTGCTTGAAGAGTGGACGTAGGTATTGGGTTTGATATAGAACCATTATAAAAACTTTATGGCTTTGTATGTGTGATTATTTTTTTTAGTTTCTATTATTTTCTGCATATTTAAATCTCTACATTTCCAGCATATCAATATTCAAATTCTGCACAAACACTTAGTAATCCAAAAAATTTTTGAAAAACCCAATTCACCCCCCCTCCCCCTCTTGGGTTGTTCTTCTAGGCAACAAGTGGTATTAGAGTAGGTGCTCTCATATTATTTGTTATTCATTTGATTTAGAGTAATTGATCAAAATGATAATCCAATTGAATATCTCCCTATTGAAAGGGCAGTCCACAAATAGGCCTCCTTTGTTTAATGGTTCTAACTACACATATTGAAAGGCACGCATGCGTATATTCATTCAAGCACTTGATTATGACCTATGGAGTGTCATAATCAATGGACCACACACACCCACAACTAGCATTGAAGGTAACACAATCCCTAAACTTGAAAGAGAATGGGATGAAAATGATAAGAAGTTGGCTCAATTGAACGCTAAAGCAATGAATGTGCTTTATTGCTTACTTGATGCAATGAATTCAATTAGATTTGTACTTGTATTTCAGCCAAAGAAATATGGGATAGACTTGAGGTTATCCATAAGGATACCAATCAAGTAAAGAAATCTAAAATAAATATGTTAGTGCATAACTATGAACTTTTCAAAATGAAATCAACTGAAAGCATTATCAAAATGTTTACCGAATTTACTAATATTATAAATAGACTTAAAAGTTTAGAAAAATCATACACTAATAGTGAACTTATGAGAAAAATTTTTAGGTCTCTTCCTCGAGCTTGGGAGGTAAAGGTGATGGTTATACAAGAAGCTAAGGACCTCAACACCTTGCCTCTTGAAGAGTTTCTTGGTTCTCTCATGACACATGAGTTAACTATGAAGCAAAACATGGAGGATGAAGTCAAGAAAAAGAAAATCGTGACCCTCAAGTCGATAGCAAAGGAAGAAGATGAAGAAAGTAAAGATTCCAAGGAAGGAGATGATGATGAATAAATGGCTCTCCTAACCAAAAAAATTTAGAAGATTTATAAGAAAAAAGACCAAACTTTAAGAAAAGACCCTTCTCCAAAGGTGAAGCTAGTAAGGATCAAGAGAAAGACAAAAATAAGGAGCAGCCTACATATTTTGAATGCAAGAAATTGGGTCATTTCAAGATAGACTGCCCTCTATTGAAGAAGTCCTCCAAGAAAGTAATGATGGCAACATGGAGTGATAGTGAAGATTCAAGTTCAGAGGAAGAGGGACAAGAAATAGTTAATTTTTATCTCATGGCTTAAGAGGATGAGGTAATACTTGATACTCAACATAAATTTTCATTTGATGAATTGCAAGAAGCATTTTATGAATTGTATGATGATCTTAAAAAGTTAACCTTGAAAAATAAAAATTTGAAATAAATCAATCAAAATATAATCAAGAAAAAAGAAAAAATATTGAGAGAAAAAGAGCTTATTTCTACAAAAAATCATAACCTAAAGAAAGAACTTGAGAAATATAAATCCATGGTTGATAAGTTTACATTAAGTTCTAAAAAACTATAGTTATTACTTAATAATCAAAAAGCTATCTTTAACAAAGTAGGAATTGGCTTTAGAACTCAAAAGAAATAAAAATTTCTAAAGAACTTCTTTGTAAATGATACATCTTCGACTTCACAAAAATCAATCTATTTTTGCTATGAAAAATCGGGACACAAATCCTATGTTTGCAATTTCAGAAAAATAAAGAACAGTACAAATATTAAGAAAGTGTGGGTTCCCAAAGAAACCATGGTCACTAACCCTAAAGGACCCATGATGACTTGGGTACCTAAAACCCCTACTTAATTTTTGATTGAAGGTGTGTCTTGCAGTCGATAGAAAGAAAGAAAAATGGTATCAAGATAGTGGCTGCTCAAGGCACATGACAGGTGAGAAGGAGCATTTTATCACTCTTGAGGCTAAGGAAGGAGGAATTGTGACCTTTGGTGATAATGGCAAAGGATACATCATCGGTAATGGTAAAATATGTATTACTCCTTCTATCCTTATAGATAATGTACTTCTAGTAGATGGATTAAAGCATAATTTATTGAGTATTAATCAACTTTGTGACAAAGGATTTAAAGTTATTTTTGAATCACTCATGTGCATTATCACTAGTCCTATTGATAATAGCATAGCTCTTATTGGACATAGGCATGGCAATGTATACTTAGTAGATTTAGATGACTCTTCCACTAAAAGAAGCCAATATTTAGTTGCAATAAATGCAAAGACTAATGAAAATAGTTGGCTATGGCATCGTAGACTAGGACATGCTAGCATGAATTTAATTTCTAAATTAATTAAAAGGGATCTTGAAAAAGGTTTGCCAAAACATAATTTTTGAGAAAAATAAAATATGTGATGCATGTCAATTAGGAAAGCAAACTAGAAGTTCCTTCAAATCAAAAAATATTGTTTCAACTTCTAGACCCCTCGAACTACTTCACATAATTTTTTTTGGACCAACTAGAACCACAAGCCTAGGTGGTAAGAAATATGGACTTATAATTATTGATGATTTTTTGAGATTTACTTGGATTTTAGTCTTAGCACAAAAGGATGAAGCATTTTCTACATTTACCAAGTTTTCAAGAAAGTTTCAAATGAAAAGAATCTCTCTATTATTTGTATTAGAAGTGATCATGGAACGAAATTTAAAAACCAATATTTTAAAACTTTTTATAATAAAATAGGGATTGAACATAATTTTTTTGCTCCTAGAACACCTCAACAAAATGGCATTATTGAAAGAAAAAATAGAACCCTAGAGGAAATGGCCCAAACCATGTTGTGTAAAAGCCATCTCCTAAGATATTTTTGGGTTGAAGCTATCAATACAGCATGTTATATTCTAAATAGAGCATTAATAAGGCCAATATTAAAGAAAACTCCTTATGAACTATGAAAAATAGAAAATCAAATATTTGCTACTCTCATGTTTTCAATTGCAAATGCTTTGTTCTAAATAATGGCAAAGATAACTTAGGCAATTTTGATGAAAAATCTGATGAAGGCATTTTCTTAGGATATTCCACCTCTAGTAAAGCATATAGGATCTTTAACAAATGTACACTAGTTGTTGAATAGTCTATACATGTGGTGTTTGATGAAACTAATTATTTACCATCTAGAAAAAAGGATATGGCTAATGATGATGCAGGAATAATTGAGAAAGAAATGAAAGAAGTTATATTCAAGGAGCCAACAATTCAAGTTGACAAAGAAGAGAAAAAAGCTGAACCTAAAGATGAAAACCCTGATGATACTCAAGTTCAAAGCCTACCAAAGGAATGGAGGTATGTACTTGGCCATCCCAAAGATCAAATTATTGGTGATCCATCACAAGGGATAAGAACTCATGCATCTTTAAGGAATATTAATAATTATCTAGCCTTTGTATCTCAAATTGAACCTAAAACTATAGAAAAAGCTGAAAATGACCCAAACTAGATAAATGCAATGCATGAAGAATTAAATCAGTTTGAAAGAAATAAAGTTTGGATCTTAGTTAACAGACCAAGTGATTATCCAGTTATTAAAACTAAATGGGTGTTTACAAATAAATTAGATAAAAATAGAATAATCACTAGAAATAAACCTAGATTAGTGGCCAAAGGATATAATCAAGAGGAAGGTATTGATTTTGATGAAATCTTTGCTTTTGTTGCTAGATTAGAGGCAATTAGGTTACTACTTACATTTGCATGTTTCATGAACTTTAAATTATACCAAATGGATGTTAAAACTATATTTTTAAATGGATACATAGCCAAAGAAGTTTATGTAGAACAACCACCCAGATTTGAAAGTCATGAATATCCTAATCATGTTTATAAACTACATAAGGCACTCTATGGTTTAAAACAAGCCCCTAGAGCATGGTATGAAAGACTAAGCAAATTTCTAATTGAAAATAAATTTTCTAGAGGAAATGTTGATAAAACTTTATTTCTAAAAAAGAGAAATAAGAACTTATTAGTAGTGCAAATTTATGTAGATGATATTATTTTTAGTGCTACTAATGAAAGTCTTTGCCAAGAGTTTGCCAAGCTTATGCAGGAAGAGTTTGAGATGAGCATGATGAATGAACTGAACTTCTTTCTCGGACTCCAAATCAAGCAAAGTGAAGAGGGGATCTTCATCAATCAAATGAAGTATACTAGAAAAATCTTGAAGAAGTTTGGAATGGAGAACTCAAAACCAATTGGCACACCAATGAGCCGCTCTTGCAAACTTGATAAAGATGAAAAGTGTAAGAAAATTGATACTAAACTATATAGAGATATGATAGGATCATTGCTCTATCTTACTGTAAATAGACCTAACATTATGTTTAGTGTGTGTATGTGTGCTAGATATCAATCTAATCGTAGAAAATCTCATGCCCTAGCTGTTAAAAGAATATTTAAATATTTATCTGGAACACTCAATGTTGGACTTTGGTATGATAAATTATCACCTTTAGAATTAATTGGATATACTGATTCTGATTTTGCTAGATGAAAATTAGATAGAAAAAGCACTAGTGGTACTTGTCAATTTTTAGTAGTTAATCTAATTTCATGGTTTAGCAAGAAATAGCACTCGGTAGCGTTATCTATAGTTGAAGTTGAGTATATTGCTACTGGAAGCTGTTATGCTCAAAATTATGGATAAAAAAATAACTTGAAAACTTTGGCAAAAAACTTAATAAAATTTCAATAAGATGTGACAATACTAGTACAATTAATCTAACTAAAAATCTAATTCAACACTCTAGATCCAAAAATATTAAAATAAGACACCATTTCATTAGAGATCATGTGCAAAATGATGATGTGATGTTTGAGTTTATTAGTATAGATAACTAATTAGCAGATATCTTTAATAAACCCCTTAATGAAGAGAGATTTAGTATAATTAAGAGAAAACTAGGAATGTGCTATCACTTAGATTAAGGCGAAAACTAAACTCTCTTCATCCAATAGCTCTCATATGAATTAGAAGTCTCTATAATGCTCTCTAAGGATCCTATCTTGTGAATTTGGTCATTGATTTAAATCATGTCCCCTCTCCTAAATTTCATAAAAAATTCACATATTATAAGCATTTTGATTTATCAGATCCAATCCTCAACAACTTCTCCATCAGATATACCTATTTTATCTCTGTGAAAAATCAAAATTCCACAAAACTTGACCAAGGGTTGACTCATGATTGACTCCCGCTGGGGTCGACTCACGATCGACTCATGATCAACTCATGGTCAGAAACTAGGTTTTTAAACCCAAGTCCTCTCCTCTTCATCTCATCTTACCCTACAACTGTTCAACCCTAGACTGTTTCTAAGGTAGTGAGGGACCCTCCATTGCAACCTCCACCTATCCTCTTTCCATTTTTCCCTTGGATTCATCCTCCACCCATGCGGAATAAGGCATGGTAGAAAAATTCAAGTTGCCCGAAGAAGATTAAATCCTATGGAGGAGCATGAATCTTCAAGCGATGGTGATTCTGACTATAACAAAGGTAACACCATCCTGAAGGAAAATCCTGATTTCCCGGTCCAGGTTCGTCCAGATCTGATTAGATCAAGAGATATATTTCAAAAATTTTCTCTTGATCTCAATCAGATCTTGATATATTTCAGATCTGATTCTTATTATTTTAATAAATAAAATAAAATAAGATAAATTAAATCAAATTTAATTTACCTGATTTGGGTAATCCTATTACCCTGTAGATGATCCTGATTGCAGCGAAAGGTTCTGGATCTTAGCCACGCAAGCGCCTGGCCTCTACCGGTATCCACTCGGGTTGGATCTGGAGTTCCTCTTCTTCTCTATCACACCTCCAAAAATCAGATCTGGATCTGATCTGGAGGATCTTCAAAACTCTTTTGAAGATCTGCAGTCGTCCTTTTGCAGCAGCGCAGCCTTCTTGCTTTTGATCGCCTTTCCTTGATCTGAATCGCACCAACCTAAGTCCAAAACACCTTTTGGATGTGGAGAGCAAGGGGAGAAGAGACTATGGCATGGAGAAGGAGGGTAGAGGCAGCCTTGGGGCGTGTCTAATAGCATTGGCTCTTTCAATTAGGGTTGGGCGCAGGGTCTTATTTATAGACCTCTTATGATCCAACTCCTCTTCCTCTCAACCAATCACAACCCTTTGTGAAATCAGATCTAAATCTGATTGGTTGGAATAGAGACCCCTGGATTCCTCCTTAGAGGGCGCCTAAGACCAGTCAAACTGGATTCTTAGTAGAACTCTGATTGGAATCCAAAAGGGAGGTGGAGTCCTTGTCCAACAAGGACTCCTAGGCGCCTCCTACTTGGGCTCACGCCACCCTTGGCGTGCGCCCTTCTCCTTGCCAGGTTCTGGCAGGGGGACAAGCCCCCACCAGCTCTCCAATAGGTGCATGACATGTGGTCAAAAGTCAAAGGGTCAATGGTCAATGTTTGACCAGTCAAAGGTAGACTTTTGACCAAAGTCAAAGAACAAGAAATGGCAGGTGACCAAAAATGGCAGGTAATGTCTTACAAATAAGACAATCTATTCTGACTTGGACAACCTCCAGTCAGACCATATGAAGGCCTCTGATTGAGCACAAACTCCTTTGGCTCAGTCAGGACAACTTATTTGTGATAGTAAAAGAAGAACGTTAGGTTCAATCGAGTGCTAGCACGATTTCCTTGAACCTAATTGAATCTCATTCAGATCAATTGAACTAGATCAGTTCAATTGATGATCACCAGATTCAAACCCTTGTTTGTGTGACCCAGTTAGGTTCAGTTCTGTATGGTAATGGGATATGTCATGATCTCTATCATAGACATCATCGAAACTCCTTTCGATGGATCAGAACTCTTCTGATTCGAACAGCTAGAATGATCGATCATCTAAATCATTCTAATTGCTCCCAAAATCCACAGTGATACAGTGACACCTAGCAGTATATGGTGGCAACCCATCAGAGCTGAATGCGAACCTCTTGGTGCAGCTACCTGTGTGATTCAGTTCTTCTATCTTGAGCCCCGATCAGATTAGGGTTAAGGTGAACTCGTCAAACCCTAGTCTCTGTCATATGATGTAATCATTCGATTCGAGTCCAATGTGAAAATCTAAATAGAAACTCTTTCTATTATTTCACTCTACCATGGCCATGGATTTCTGGACTTGATTCTCATGATCATCATAGGGCTGCTCCTCTACCACCGAGGTAGATAGATCCCATCTTGATGCAATCCAGTTCCTACAATGAACATGCTATAGCCAACATACACCTCAGGGTTCCATATGGCTAGGAGACCGAGTAATAGTGTAGTCAAACTATAACACCCTCAAGGTGAACTGCCGATGCATCTCAGGTCAAAGAACCAGACACACTACTGCAGCATCGAGTCAGTCATTGACGAGAAGGTAGACTTCCTAATGACTACTCGAGGTGGTCACGCTCAGTGCCCTCATTCTCTAATGAGTACCTGTACTCTCGCTCTAACGAGTATCTGTGGTGTCTCCACACCGTAGACTCAAGACTCATCTACTAAAGAGAAGCGATCGTACACCAACCTTCCGGATCAATCACCATCCTCGTGATGATCCTATGGTCGGGAGCTGTTTATGAGTTAATAATGATTATTCATGTCTTAAATTTTCAACTCTTGAAAATATGAATTATCATTACCATTAACTCAAAGGATGTATCACAGACACTAAATACACATGTGTGATAGAAAATAACCCATTTTATTGAAATTATAGTCAAAATTACAATTTTGCCCCTAGAAGTGTATTACAAGTGTCAGCCAATTCTGGCTTCTAGGGCACATATATCTAACAATCTCCCACTTGTCCTAAAGCCAATTGGCTACAAGTCTAAGTCCCATCTTCTCAAGGTGGGCTTCGATCTTCTGCTGGCCCAACGGCTTTGTAAGTGGGTCTGCCACATTATCTGCGGAGTTGACTCTCTTGACCTCAACGTAACCTTTCTTAAGGTAATCGCGGATGAGATGATATCGCCGCTCAATGTGCTTGGACTTCTGGTGAGACCTCGGCTCCTTAGCAAGGGCTATGGCGCCATTGTTGTCGCAGTAAAGAGGAATGGCATCTGATGGCATTACTCCAATTTCTGCAGCAAACTTCTTGTACCAGAACGCTTCCTTTGCAGCCTCTGATGCAGCTATATATTCTGCTTCCATGGTGGAATCTGCTATCACAGTTTGCTTGGAACTCTTCCAGCTGACAGCTCCACCATTGCACACAAACAGACTTCCAGATGTCGACTTTCGATCATCTATATCAGACATGAAGTCCGAGTCTGTGTATCCTTGAACTTGGAGTTCTCCGTTACCAAAGACCAACATCATATCCTTAGTTCTTCTCAAGTACTTAAGGATACATTTCACAGAAGTCCAGTGTTCTTCACCTGGATTTGACTGATATCTGCTTGTGACACTCACAGCATGGGCTATATCAGGTCGTGTACATAGCATGGCATACATGAGGCTCCCTATTGCAGAAGCATAAGGGATCTTGCTCATGCGTTCTATTTCCTCAGGTGTGCTGGGGCACATCTTCTTGGAAAGATGAATACCATGTCTGAAGGGTATTAATCCCCTCTTAGAGTTTTCCATACTAAACCTCTTTAGTACTTCCTCTATGTACATCTTCTGTGAAAGTCCTAGCATCCTATTCGGTCTATCTCTATAGACCTTAATTCCTAGAATAAAGGATGCTTCACCTAGGTCTTTCATGGAGAATTCCTTGGACAACCACATCTTGACTGATGTCAACATGGGAATATCATTCCCAATAAGGAGGATGTCATCCACGTACAATACGAGGAAGACAACAGCGCTCCCACTGACCCTTTTGAAAACACATGGTTCCTCTTCATTTTTGATGAAACCAAACTTTTTGATCACATCATTGAAATGAGTGTTCCAGCTCCGAGATGCTTGCTTAAGTCCATATATGGACCTTTGCAGCTTGCAAACCTTGTGATCAGTATCACTGGATGTGAAACCTAGCGGCTGTTCCATATAGATATCTTCCTCAAGATATCCATTTAAGAATGCCGTTTTCACGTCCATTTGCCATATTTCATAATCGAAATAGGCTGCAACAGCAAGCAATGTGCGGATGGATTTTAGCATAGCTACCGGGAAAAAGGTATCCTGATAGTCAATGCCTTCACGTTGACTATAACCTTTTGCCACCAGTCTAGCCTTGAATGTCTCCACATTCCCATCTGCACCAATCTTTCTCTTGAAGATCCATTTACACCCAATAGGTACTATACCTTCTGGTGGATCTACCAAGGTCCAGACTTGGTTTGAGTGCATCGAGTCGAATCTTCTGACTTCATTGCCTCAAGCCATTTCTCGGAGTCGATATCTGATATCGCCTCGTTGTAGGTTTTGGGATCATCACCATGAGCACCATTACCTATGAGGAACATTTCCTCTACGTCCTCTGAAATAATACCTAAGTATCTTTCAGGGGGACGGGAAAACTCTTTCCGATCTACGAGGTGGAGGAGGTAGTGTTCTTATTGGCTCAACCTGATTTGGTTCCAACTTGGTCCTTAGCTCGTTCTGCTTGTGAGACTTTCTCATCAAGCTTAATCTGCTTTCCAATGCCACTATCTTGAATAAACTATTTTTCAAGAAATATGGCATGTCGACTCACAATCACATTGTGGTCTTCTGGAATGTAGAAATAGTATCCTAATGACTCTTTAGGATATCCTATGAATCGAGCTCTAAAGGACCTAAACTCTAACTTGTCCGCTTGTTGTCTTTTGACATGAGCCGGACAACCCCAAATTCTGAGATGACTCAGACTTGGTTTCTTACCGTGCCATATCTCATACGGTGTGGTAGGAACGGTTTTAGAGGGAACCCTATTCAGTAGATAGATTGAAGTTAATAATGAATGTCCCCAAAGAAAATCAGGGAGGTCTGTGAAGCTCATCATGGATCGAACCATATCCAATAGAGTCCGATTTCTCCGTTCTGAAACCCCGTTGAGTTGAGGTGTTCCTGGTGGAGTCCATTGAGAGACTATGCCATTTTCCTTAAGATAGTCTAGGAATTCCGGCTAAGGTATTCACCTCCTCGATCTGATCGAAGAACCTTAATGGGTTTTCCAGTTTGTTTTTCTACTTCATGTCTGAATTCTTTGAACTTTTCAAAGGCTTCAGACTTATGTCTCATAAGATACACATACCCATACCTAGACAGATCATCGGTAAAGGTAATGAAGTAGACAAAATTGCCTCTAGCCGGCACATCGAATGGGCCGCACACATCAGTATGTACTAGGGCAAGGAGATCTGTGGCCCTCTCCCCATGTCCAACAAAAGGGAGTTTAGTCATTTTGCCTTGAAGACAAGATTCACAAGTTGGATATGACTCAAAAGTCAATGGACTCAATAGCCCATTTTTCTCCAATTTGTTAATCCTATCTTCTGCTATATGACCTAATCTCAGGTGCCATAGATATCTGTCGTTTGGACTATCCCTAGGTCGTTTGGCATTCACGTTTTGCTCGATAGTTAAAACAGGTACATCAATATGTAACTGATAAAGACCATTAATAAGGAAACCATTTGCAATTTTATTTCTTTCATAAAGAATGTTACAATGGTCCTTAAAGAAGGTGATCACATAACCTTCTTGTGCTAAGCATGAAACAGAAATCAAATTCCTGCTAGCTGCAGGCACATAATAACAGTCTTTTAAAACTAAGTCTAAACCAGATGGTAATCGCAGAGGGTATGTTCCCACGGCTACTGCAGCAACTCTTGCTCCATTACCGATGCGTAGGATCATGTCTCCATCCCTCAGCCTCCTGCTATCCTCAAGACCCTGCATAGAAGTGCACAGATGAGCACTAGAACCAGAGTCAAGCACCCAACTGGATGCAGAAGAAACCGTAAGGTTAGACTCAATAACGAGCATACCTCCAGAAGGACCTTCCTTCTTGTTCTTCAGGGTGGCCAGGTAAGTAGGGCAGTTCCGCTTCCAATGGCCGTCGCTGTTGCAATGGAAACACTTTCCTTTGCCATCGACCTTCTTCTTCGGTTCTGCCTTCTTCTTCTTTGATCCTTCCACCTTTTGCTTTTTCACAGACTTTTTTTCTTTCCATAAGACTTTCTTTTGGAAGAAGTCCGTTCCATAGCAAGAACTGAGCCTTTAGAACCTTTCATAGAAAGCTCAGCGGTAACCAGCATATTCATCAACTTCGGCCAAGGAATTTTGAAGTTTATGCATGTGGTAATTCATGATGAATTGCCCATATGCATCAGTCAAGGATTGCAGAATAATATCGTTCTGCAAGTCCAAGTCTAACTTCACACCGAGCTTCTCAAGCTCTTCCATGTCCTTGATCATTGTCAGACAGTGATCTTGGACTGACTGCCCATCATGCATCTTAGCCTTAAAAAGTCATTTCGTGACTTGATATTTGGCTGCGCGACTCTGTTCACCAAACATCTCCTGCAGGTGAGCCAACATTTGGCGAGCAGTCCCGATATCTTCATGTTGGCGCTGGAGCTCATCAGACATCGAGCCCAACATGTAGTATCTGGCCTTATTGTCTTCGTCAATCCATTTTTCCAGAGACGCTCTCTGTTCAGTGGATGGACGAGCTGGTAAGGTGGGAGGGTCCTGGTCCAAAACATGTGTTAACTTCTCTGAACCCAAAACAATTTTGTAGTTCCTGAGCCAATCTTTATAATTGGGTCCAGTCAGTCTATGTGTGTCCAGGATACGTGCCAATGGGTTGGACGCAGACATTTTCCTGTAGAGAGTCAAAGATTCTAGTTAGATACTGTAATTTTGACTTGACCAATTTGTTTAGGGATTTTATTTTTAAACAAATTAGCTCCCACTATTTTCTCGGATCCCTACACTCCTCTGTAGAGATGCGAAAATCTCCACGATTAATGATTTCTAGTGGGTGGTGCGGTCTCACCAACTGACTCATCACCTCACCTAACAGTTATTGGTGATGGGTTAGCCAATGAGTGAACAACTCTTGTTCAATGATTCTCTAATCATGGTGCACCCAAACTTGGTCTCTAATTCATGAATCTCACCGTATCCGAAATATTGATCCACTCCTTAGTTAAGTCAGACCCACCATTTGCATAGACTGGGTTCCTAATTGGGTCTCTCACCGTATCCGGAAATATTGAGCCCAACTCATCCTCCAGCCCATAGCATCCAATGCCTAATAGACATGGTTGCATCTTCCCGGTGCAACTGAGCCACTGTATCCAGCGAGAACAATCAACCCCGGGAAGGGCCCGCACGTCTACAATGGTGGAAGACCTCAGACTTAATCTTTTCTTAGGGAGAATTGATTCAGGTCTCATTAAACTAGACTTGGCTTAGTCATAACAATTATGACTAACCTAGTGGCATGGGTTAGCTCGGATTATTGACCACCTCAGATCAGAACTGTGTCAACAGATATGGCCAGGTAAGTGAGACCGGTGGAAGGAATATGCCATTAACTCGCACAAGAACGCATTCAGGTCGAGTAGCTTCCAATTAAAAACCAGTCGGTCGTCTATGCCAAACTTACCTTAGACACCAAATTGTTGAGTCAGAACCAATTGGGTTAGCCTACAATCCAGACTCTAACCTCTGAGCCTAATTAGGTCTTGCTTGATCGTGACTCGATCTTGACCCAGACTTAATCCTATTAGGCTGGTCAATTTAAGCATTGTTGATCCCATCTAACCAACTCTTGATTCGGTTTGATCAACCGCTTAGACCTAATTGAGCTACCCAAGCCCGAACCCAGTATTATGAATATGTCTTAGATCTGAAATTCTCAATTTTAGACCTAATTAATATTCCATAAACTTAATTCTTAATTAAGTTGGGTTCATAAACAAAATATGCACAATAAATCCTAGGGTTTCAGGATCTAGGGTTTTGCAGAAAGTAAGTTTTGGGTTTCTGATTAAGGACGAACACGCAGCACCCCTACACATCATAAGAACACCCCATCGAATGGGAAGAGAGGGCCTTTAAACCCTTCTTCGTTCTTATGACCGGACGGCCAAGAGGAACGCCTTAATCAGGAACATGTAAATCTACAAAACAGTTATAGATCTATATCATATATCTCATATACAAATTTAGATCTAATCATGGCATATTTTGCATACATCTCATGTATCAAATCATGCATATTTTCAGATCTAAATTATCTCATAATAATCTAAAAAATTAGATTTAAATTGATCTAATCAAAATAAATTCTAATCTAGACAATTATGTAGAACTATTCTACAACTAGTCTAGTCATGCATCTATCATATCTCATATGATATTTAAAATTAAATAATTTTTATTTGCTGTTTATTAGATGTTATTATAATACTTATAATATCAAAAAATAGTAAATAAGAAGATCTAAAATATGATTTAATCAGATTAAATCAAAGACATGCAAAACTATTCTATAGAACTATTCTATTCTAGAACTAGTCATGCATATCTTCATGTTCTTAGATCCAAATCATTTAATTTTAATTTTTTCTGATTTCAGATCTGATCACATCTCATGTGACATCTGAAATCACTTTATTTTCTAATTAAAATAAAATTAAAATCAGATCTAAATAATTTAGAACCATGGCTCTGATACCAGTTGAAGGAAAATCCTGATTTCTCGGTCCAGGTTCGTCCAGATCTGATTAGATCAAGAGATATATTTCAAAATTTTCTCTTGATCTCAATCAGATCTTGATATGTTTCAGATCTGATTCTTATTATTTTAATAAATAAAATAA
>QRFJ01000961.1:73444-130167 GCA_006176705.1 Cocos nucifera | reverse complement strand
AATTGAACTAGATCAGTTCAATTGATGATCACCAGATTCAAACCCTTGTTTGTGTGACCCAGTTAGGTTCAGTTCTGTATGGTAATGGGATATGTCATGATCTCTATCATCGACATCATCGAAACTCCTTTCGATGGATCAGAACTCTTCTGATTCGAACAGCTAGAATGATCGATCATCTAAATCATTCTAATTGCTCCCAAAATCCACCAGTGACACCTAGCAGTATATGGTGGCAACCCATCAGAGCTGAATGCGAACCTCTTGGTGCAGCTACCTGTGTGATTAAGTTCTTCTATCTTGAGCCCCGATCAGATTAGGGTTAAGGTGAACTCGTCAAACCCTAGTCTCTGTCATATGATGTAATCATTCGATTCGAGTCCAATGTGAAAATCTAAATAGAAACTCTTTCTATTATTTCACTCTACCATGGCCATGGATTTCTGGACTTGATTCTCATGATCATCATAGGGCTACTCCTCTACCACCGAGGTAGATAGATCCCATCTTGATGCAATCCAGTTCCTACAATGAACATGCTATAGCCAACATACACCTCAGGGTTCCATATGGCTAGGAGACCGAGTAATGGTGTAGTCAAACTATAACACCCTCAAGGTGAACTGCCGATGCATCTCAGGTCAAAGAACCAGACACACTACTGCAGCATCGAGTCAGTCATTGACGAGAAGGTAGACTTCCTAATGACTACTCGAGGTGGTCACGCTCAGTGCCCTCGTTCTCTAACGAGTACCTGTACTCTCGCTCCGGTGTCTCCACACCGTAGACTCAAGACTCATCTACTAAAGAGAAGCGATCGTACACCAACCTTCCGGATCAATCACCATCCTCGTGATGATCCTATGGTCGGGAGCTGTTTATGAGTTAATAATGATTATTCATGTCTTAAATTTTCAACTCTTGAAAATATGAATTATCATTACCATTAACTCAAAGGATGTATCACAGACACTAAATACACATGTGTGATAGAAAATAACCCATTTCATTAATTATAGTCAAAATTATAATTTTGCCCCTAGAAGTGTATTACAAGTGTCAGCCAATTCTGGCTTCTAGGGCACATATATCTAACAATCTCCCACTTGTCCTAAAGCCAATTGGCTACAAGTCTAAGTCCCATCTTCTCAAGGTGGGCTTCGATCTTCTGCTGGCCCAACGGCTTTGTAAGTGGGTCTGCCACATTATCTGTGGAGTTGACTCTCTTGACCTCAACGTAACCTTTCTCAAGGTAATCGCGGATGAGATGATATCGCCGCTCAATGTGCTTGGACTTCTGGTGAGACCTCGGCTCCTTAGCAAGGGCTATGGCGCCATTGTTGTCGCAGTAAAGAGGAATGGCATCTGATGGCATTACTCCAATTTCTGCAGCAAACTTCTTGTACCAGAATGCTTCCTTTGCAGCCTCTGATGCAGCTATATATTCTGCTTCCATGGTGGAATCTGCTATCACAGTTTGCTTGGAACTCTTCCAGCTGACAGCTCCACCATTGCACACAAACAGACTTCCAGATGTCGACTTTCGATCATCTATATCGGACATGAAGTCCGAGTCTGTGTATCCCTTGAACTTGGAGTTCTCCATTACCAAAGACCAACATCATATCCTTAGTTCTTCTCAAGTACTTAAGGATACATTTCACAGAAGTCCAGTGTTCTTCACCTGGATTTGACTGATATCTGCTTGTGACACTCACAGCATGGGCTATATCAGGTCGTGTACATAGCATGGCATACATGAGGCTCCCTATTGCAGAAGCATAAGGGATCTTGCTCATGCGTTCTATTTCCTCAGGTGTGCTGGGGCACATCTTCTTGGAAAGATGAATACCATGTCTGAAGGGTATTAATCCCCTCTTAGAGTTTTCCATACTAAACCTCTTTAGTACTTCCTCTATGTACATCTTCTGTGAAAGTCCTAGCATCCTATTCGGTCTATCCCTATAGACCTTAATTCCTAGAATAAAGGATGCTTCACCTAGGTCTTTCATGGAGAATTCCTTGGACAACCACATCTTGACTGATGTCAACATGGGAATATCATTCCCAATAAGGAGGATGTCATCCACGTACAATACGAGGAAGACAACAGCGCTCCCACTGACCCTTTTGAAAACACATGGTTCCTCTTCATTTTTGATGAAACCAAACTTTTTGATCACATCATTGAAACGAGTGTTCCAGCTCCGAGATGCTTGCTTAAGTCCATATATGGACCTTTGCAGCTTGCAAACCTTGTGATCAGTATCACTGGATGTGAAACCTAGCGGCTGTTCCATATAGATATCTTCCTCAAGATATCCATTTAGGAATGCCGTTTTCACGTCCATTTGCCATATTTCATAATCGAAATAGGCTGCAACAGCAAGCAATGTGCGGATGGATTTTAGCATAGCTACCGGGGAAAAGGTATCCTGATAGTCAATGCCTTCACGTTGACTATAACCTTTTGCCACCAGTCTAGCCTTGAATGTCTCCACATTCCCATCTGCACCAATCTTTCTCTTGAAGATCCATTTACACCCAATAGGTACTATACCTTCTGGTGGATCTACCAAGGTCCAGACTTGGTTTGAGTGCATCGAGTCAATTTCTGACTTCATTGCCTCAAGCCATTTCTCGGAGTCGATATCTGATATCGCCTCGTTGTAGGTTTTGGGATCATCACCATGAGCACCATTACCTATGAGGAACATTTCCTCTACATCCTCTGAAATAATACCTAAGTATCTTTCAGGGGGACGGGAAACTCTTTCCGATCTACGAGGTGGAGGAGGTAGTGTTCTTATTGGCTCAACCTGATTTGGTTCCACTTGGTCCTTAGCTCGTTCTGCTTGTGAGACTTTCTCATCAAGCTTAATCTGCTTTCCAATGCCACTATCTTGAATAAACTATTTTTCAAGAAATATGGCATGTCGACTCACAATCACATTGTGGTCTTCTGGAATGTAGAAATAGTATCCTAATGACTCTTTAGGATATCCTATGAATCGAGCTCTAAAGGACCTAAACTCTAACTTGTCCGCTTGTTGTCTTTTGACATGAGCCGGACAACCCCAAATTCTGAGATGACTCAGACTTGGTTTCTTACCGTGCCATATCTCATACGGTGTGGTAGGAACGGTTTTAGAGGGAACCCTATTCAGTAAATAGATTGAAGTTAATAATGAATGTCCCCAAAGAAAATCAGGGAGGTCTGTGAAGCTCATCATGGATCGAACCATATCCAATAGAGTCCGATTTCTCCGTTCTGAAACCCCGTTGAGTTGAGGTGTTCCTGGTGGAGTCCATTGAGAGACTATGCCATTTTCCTTAAGATAGTCTAGGAATTCCCGGCTAAGGTATTCACCTCCTCGATCTGATCGAAGAACCTTAATGGGTTTTCCAGTTTGTTTTTCTACTTCATGTCTGAATTCTTTGAACTTTTCAAAAGGCTTCAGACTTGTGTCTCATAAGATACACATACCCATACCTAGACAGATCATCGGTAAAGGTAATGAAGTAGACAAAATTGCCTCTAGCCGGCACATCAAATGGGCCGCACACATCAGTATGTACTAGGGCAAGGAGATCTGTGGCCCTCTCCCCATGTCCAACAAAAGGGAGTTTAGTCATTTTGCCTTGAAGACAAGATTCACAAGTTGGATATGACTCAAAAGTCAATGGACTCAATAGCCCATTTTTCTCCAATTTGTTAATCCTATCTTCTGCTATATGACCTAATCTCAGGTGCCATAGATATCTGTCGTTTGGACTATCCCTAGGTCGTTTGGCATTCACGTTTTGCTCGATAGTTAAAACAGGTACATCAATATGCAACTGATAAAGACCATTAACAAGGAAACCATTTGCAATTTTATTTCTTTCATAAAGAATGTTACAATGGTCCTTAAAGAAGGTGATCACATAACCTTCTTGTGCTAAGCATGAAACAGAAATCAAATTCCTGCTAGCTGCAGGCACATAATAACAGTCTTTTAAAACTAAGTCTAAACCAGATGGTAATCGCAGAGGGTATGTTCCCACGGCTACTGCAGCAACTCTTGCTCCATTACCGATGCGTAGGATCATGTCTCCATCCCTCAGCCTCCTGCTATCCTCAAGACCCTGCATAGAAGTGCACAGATGAGCACTAGAACCAGAGTCAAGCACCCAACTGGATGCAGAAGAAACCGTAAGGTTAGACTCAATAACGAGCATACCTCCAGAAGGACCTTCCTTCTTGTTCTTCAGGGTGGCCAGGTAAGTAGGGCAGTTCCGCTTCCAATGGCCGTCGCTGTTGCAATGGAAACACTTTCCTTTGCCATCGACCTTTCTTCTTCGGTTCTGCCTTCTTCTTCTTTGATCCTTCCACCTTTTGCTTTTTCACAGACTTCTTTTTCTTTCCATAAGACTTTCTTTTGGAAGAAGTCCGTTCCATAGCAAGAACTGAGCCTTTAGAACCTTTCATAGAAAGCTCAGCGGTAACCAGCATATTCATTCAACTCGGCCAAGGAATTTTGAAGTTTATGCATGTGGTAATTCATGATGAATTGCCCATATGCATCAGTCAAGGATTGCAGAATAATATCGTTCTGCAAGTCCAAGTCCAACTTCACACCGAGCTTCTCAAGCTCTTCCATGTCCTTGATCATTGTCAGACAGTGATCTTGGACTGACTGCCCATCACGCATCTTAGCCTTAAAAAGTCATTTCGTGACTTGATATTTGGCTGCGCGACTCTGTTCACCAAACATCTCCTGCAGGTGAGCCAACATTTGGCGAGCAGTCCCGATATCTTCATGTTGGCGCTGGAGCTCATCAGACATCGAGCCCAACATGTAGTATCTGGCCTTATTGTCTTCGTCAATCCATTTTTCCAGAGACGCTCTCTGTTCAGTGGATGGACGAGCTGGTAAGGTGGGAGGGTCCTGGTCCAAAACATGTGTTAACTTCTCTGAACCCAAAACAATTTTGTAGTTCCTGAGCCAATCTTTATAATTGGGTCCAGTCAGTCTATGTGTGTCTAGGATACGTGCCAGTGGGTTGGACGCAGACATTTTCCTGTAGAGAGTCAAAGATTCTAGTTAGATACTGTAATTTTGACTTGACCAATTTGTTTAGGGATTTTATTTTTAAACAAATTAGCTCCCACTATTTTCTCGGATCCCTACACTCCCTCTGTAGAGATGCGAAAATCTCCGCGATTGATGATTTCTAGTGGGTGGTGCGGTCTCACCAACTGACTCATCACCTCACCTAACAGTTATTGGTGATGGGTTAGCCAATGAGTGAACAACTCTTGTTCAATGATTCTCTAATCATGGTGCACCCAAACTTGGTCTCTAATTCATGAATCTCACCGTATCCGGAATATTGATCCACTCCTTAGTTAAGTCAGACCCACCATTTGCATAGACTGGGTTCCTAATTGGGTCTCTCACCGTATCCGGAATATTGAGCCCAACTCATCCTCCAGCCCATAGCATCCAATGCCTAATAGACATGGTTGCATCTTCCCGGTGCAACTGAGCCACTGTATCCAGCCGAGAACAATCAACCCCGGGAAGGGCCCGCACATCTACAATGGTGGAAGACCTCAGACTTAATCTTTTCTTAGGGAGAATTGATTCAGGTCTCATTAAACTAGACTTGGCTTAGTCATAACAATTATGACTAACCTAGTGGCATGGGTTAGCTCGGATTATTGACCACCTCAGATCAGAACTGTGTCAACAGATATGGCCAGGTAAGTGAGACCGGTGGAAGGAATATGCCATTAACTCGCACAAGAACGCATTCAGGTCGAGTAGCTTCCAATTAAAAACCAGTCGGTCGTCTGTGCCAAACTTACCTTAGACACCAAATTGTTGAGTCAGAACCAATTGGGTTAGCCTACAATCCAGACTCTAACCTCTGAGCCTAATTAGGTCTTGCTTGATCGTGACTCGATCTTGACCCAGACTTAATCCTATTAGGCTGGTCAATTTAAGCATTGTTGATCCCATCTAACCAACTCTTGATTCGGTTTGATCAACCGCTTAGACCTAATTGAGCTACCCAAGCCCGAACCCAGTATTATGAATATGTCTTAGATCTGAAATTCTCAATTTTAGACCTAATTAATATTCCATAAACTTAATTCTTAATTAAGTTAGGGTTCATAAACAAAATATGCACAATAAATCCTAGGGTTTCAGGATCTAGGGTTTTGCAGAAAGTAAGTTTTGGGTTTCTGATTAAGGACGAACACGCAGCACCCCTACACGTCATAAGAACACCCCATCGAATGGGAAGAGAGGGCCTTTAAACCCTTCTTCGTTCTTATGACCGGACGGCCAAGAGGAACGCCTTAATCAGGAACATGTAAATACTACAAAACAGTTTATAGATCTATATCATATATCTCATATACAAATTTAGATCTAATCATGGCATATTTTGCATACATCTCATGTATCAAATCATGCATATTTTTCAGATCTAAATTATCTCATAATAATCTAAAAAATTAGATTTAAATTGATCTAATCAAAATAAATTCTAATCTAGACAATTATGTAGAACTATTCTACAACTAGTCTAGACATGCATCAATCATATCTCATATGATATTTAAAATTAAATAATTTTTATTTGCTATTTTATCAGATGTTATTATAACACTTATAATATCAAAAAATAGTAAATAAGAAGATCTAAAATATGATTTAATCAGATTAAATCAAAGACATGCAAAACTATTCTATAGAACTATTCTATTCTAGAACTAGTCATGCATATCTTCATGTAATCTTAGATCCAAATCATTTAATTTTAATTTTTTCTGATTTCAGATCTGATCACATCTCATGTGACATCTGAAATCACTTTATTTTCTAATTAAAATAAAATTAAAATCAGATCTAAATAATTTTAGAACCATGGCTCTGATACCAGTTGAAGGAAAATCCTGATTTCCCGGTCCAGGTTCGTTCCAGATCTGATTAGATCAAGAGATATATTTCAAAAATTTTCTCTTGATCTCAATCAGATCTTGATATGTTTTAGATCTGATTCTTATTATTTTAATAAATAAAATAAAATAAGATAAATTAAATCAAATTTAATTTACCTGATTTGGGTAATCCTATTACCCTGTAGATGATCCTGATTGCAGCGGAAGGTTCTGGATCTTAGCCACGCAAGCGCCTGGCCTCTACCGGTATCCACTCGGGTTGGATCTGGAGATCCTCTTCTTCTCTATCACACCTCCAAAAATTCAGATCTGGATCTGATCTGGAGGATCTTCAAAACTCTTTTGAAGATCTGCAGTCGTCCTTTTGCAGCAGCGCAGCCTTCTTGCTTTTGATCGCCTTTCCTTGATCTGAATCGCACCAACCTAAGTCCAAAACACCTTTTGGACGTGGAGAGCAAGGGGAGAAGAGACTATGGCATGGAGAAGGAGGGGAGAGGCAGCCTTGGGGCGTGTCTAATAGCATTGGAATTAGGGTTGGGCGCAGGGTCTTATTTATAGACCTCTTGTGATCCAACTCCTCTTCCTCTCAACCAATCACAACCCTTTGTGAAATCAGATCTAAATCTGATTGGTTGGAATAGAGACCCCTGGATTCCTCCTTAGAGGGCGCCTAAGACCAGTCAAACTGGATTCTTAGTAGAACTCTGATTGGAATCCAAAAGGGAGGTGGAGTCCTTGTCCAACAAGGACTCCTAGGCGCCTCCTACTTGGGCTCACGCCACCCTTGGCGTGCGCCCTTCTCCTTGCCAGGTTCTGGCAGGGGGACAGGCCCCCACCAGCTCTCCAATAGGTGCATGACATGTGGTCAAAAGTCAAAGGGTCAATGGTCAATGTTTGACCAGTCAAAGGTAGACTTTTGACCAAAGTCAAAGAACAAGAAATGGCAGGTGACCAAAAATGGCAGGTAATGTCTTACAAATAAGACAACCTATTCTGACTTGGACAACCTCCAGTCAGACCATATGAAGGCCTCTGATTGAGCACAAACTCCTTTGGCTCAGTCAGGACAACTTATTTATGATAGTAAAAGAAGAACGTTAGGTTCAATCGAGTGCTAGCACGATTTCCTTGAACCTAATTGAATCTCATTCAGATCAATTGAACTAGATCAGTTCAATTGATGATCACCAGATTCAAACCCTTGTTTGTGTGACCCAGTTAGGTTCAGTTCTGTATGGTAATGGGATATGTCATGATCTCTATCATAGACATCATCGAAACTCCTTTCGATGGATCAGAACTCTTCTGATTCGAACAGCTAGAATGATCGATCATCTAAATCATTCTAATTGCTCCCAAAATCCACCAGTGACACCTAGCAGTATATGGTGGCAACCCATCAGAGCTGAATGCGAACCTCTTGGTGCAGCTACCTGTGTGATTCAGTTCTTCTATCTTGAGCCCCGATCAGATTAGGGTTAAGGTGAACTCGTCAAACCCTAGTCTCTGTCATATGATGTAATCATTCGATTCGAGTCCAATGTGAAAATCTAAATAGAAACTCTTTCTATTATTTCACTCTACCATGGCCATGGGATTTCTGGACTTGATTCTCATGATCATCATAGGGCTGCTCCTCTACCACCGAGGTAGATAGATTCCCATCTTGATGCAATCCAGTTCCTACAATGAACATGCTATAGCCAACATACACCTCAGGGTTCCATATGGCTAGGAGACCGAGTAATGGTGTAGTCAAACTATAACACCCTCAAGGTGAACTGCCGATGCATCTCAGGTCAAAGAACCAGACACACTACTGCAGCATCGAGTCAGTCATTGACGAGAAGGTAGACTTCCTAATGACTACTCGAGGTGGTCACGCTCAGTGCCCTCGTTCTCTAACGAGTACCTGTACTCTCACTCCGGTGTCTCCACACCGTAGACTCAAGACTCATCTACTAAAGAGAAGCGATCGTACACCAACCTTCCGGATCAATCACCATCCTCGTGATGATCCTATGGTCGGGAGCTGTTTATGAGTTAATAATGATTATTCATGTCTTAAATTTTCAACTCTTGAAAATATGAATTATCATTACCATTAACTCAAAGGATGTATCACAGACACTAAATACACATGTGTGATAGAAAATAACCCATTTTATAAATTATAGTCAAAATTATAATTTTGCCCCTAGAAGTGTATTACAAGTGTCAGCCAATTCTGGCTTCTAGGGCACATATATCTAACACATCCCTCAATCACCTATTCCTCCTTCCTCTCCATTGGACCGTCAAGTAACAACCAGGAGAAATGTGAATTTTTGGTTCTTTGATCGGGAGGGATTAAAAGTCAGCACTTGGATCCGGTCCCAATAGTGAGAGCATTTCTTCTCCCTCAACCATCCCACCTACCCTCGTTTAGTCTAAGAGTTTTATAGATGCATGACAAGGGGCGAGGATGATCTGAAAAGCATAGTGAAGGGAGTCACCTTCCGCCTCACACCTGAGAGACTTGGACAAATTTCGGGTCTGCCCACTGAGGGAGTTGCACCACAGTGGCCATTTGATAGGAATTTTGCCCTTAGATTGATCACTGGATTGAAAAGTATTGAAGGAATCACCAAGCTAGAAGCTAATAGTCTATCCATAGAAATGAGAGTTCTCAGTCACGTTGTTGCTCGGATTGTTTTCCCTAAGATCGATAGATTTGATCTAGTTTCTAATAGAGTTATTGGGGTTATGGACTATATTGTTCGAGGTTTGCAGCTCAACCTTCCTTTATTGATCTTTAGAAAGATGAGGGATGGAGTAGGAAGGGCCAGAGCATGTCTCCCTTATGGTATGGCACTGACCTCAATCTTTAAGGAGGTTGGGATTGATATTGAGGGAGAGCTTTCCTTGCAACTGAGACATACAAACACATATGGGGAGAAAACACTCACTAGAATGGGGTATTGGAAGCTGAATGATAGATGGGTCAAGAGAGCTTTAGGATAGGAGCATCCACTGACCAGAGATGGAGCCAGACCTAGTTAGACTGCAGATATTCCTCCGACATAGTCTTCGACCAAGCCAATCGTAGACCCATTCACCACTCCCCTAGGTCCATTTGCTAGTACTCATCCTCCTCTAGATCAGACTATTGATGATCAGGCCATCCAGATTAGCCACACTATTTTAGATGGATGAGCCCTCAGATGGAGGGGATCCAAAGCGAGATAGCAAGGTGGGCATCTGATGTTGGGCGTCTAACTCAGCTTATGGAGCAGAGAGAGAGAGAGATCCAACATGTCCTCTAATACGATCACATATCTATTAGCATTCATGGGATAGTTGGTAGATATTCTGAGGACTCATGCTCCATCAGGATCGGTGGTAGCAGTGACCTTCACAGCAGCAGTAATAGCAGCAGCAGTAGCAATGGCAGCAGTAGTAAAGGCAGCGGCTGAGGCAGCAGCATCTACTACAGCTGCTAGCATAGTTGAGGCAGATCCATATATTTTCTTTGCTCTGCCTCCAATTTCTGACCCTCCTCCCAGTGCACCTGATCAGCCTCCTACCACTCAGCCTCCTCCTAGACCTCTTAGGACATATTCCAAAGTTGGAGGACCATCCACTCATACTAGGACTAGGAGAGCAACTAGAGCCAGCTCCTCCACCACACTAGACGTCCCCTCTGATTGATCTACTAGGACCTAGGTCATCTTATTTAGGTCTTAGTATATATTTATATAGTGTGTTAGGATCTAGACATGGTATTAGGTCTTAGTTATATTGTCTATATCATCTTGTTGCTGATGATACCTTATCTTAGGCTTTTGTGTGTGTTGTATGGAAGTACCTTATCTTGATCATGATATGTACTGCTTGGCTATCATTTTTGTATGCAGTGCATACCCCTATGGACTATATACTTTCTTTATATATGTATGAATGTTTTCTTTTATATTCTTTTCTTGCAATTCATTCTTTGATGATGACAAAAAAGGGGAGAAAATGATAAGTGTAAAGAAAGGGAGAGCACATACACAAAGATGAAGGAGAAAAAGATAAGTATAAAAAAAAGGGGGAGCACATACATAAAGATGAAGGAGAAAAAGATAAGCATAAAGAAAGGGAGAGGAATATAAATAAAAACAATAAGAAAAATGAAACAAAGGTAATAAGTGACTCATATCTTAAAAATTCTGAAAAACTAATACATACTAAAAATTTGGCATAAAATGGCATATTAATGGCACATACCATAAAATTCAAAAAATTCTTAATTAGTGGCACACTTTGCTTTTAACAAATAGAAAGGAGAAGGATCTTTGAAATTAAAATGGTTAATTAATACAAATAGATGAACTTGCATGAAATCTGAATTTGTATTTGAAATATTGCTCTCTTCACTTTGAATGTCTTTTTTGAATTTGCAAATGTTTTGTATAAACTCAAAGGTTTTGTCATCATCAAAAAGGAGGAGATTGTTGACCCTAGATATGATTTTGATGAATAAATAAAATATTTGAGTCTATTTTGGGTACTAATATTTTGGTTGAAGTATTTAAAATAAAGTTCAAAAAGATAAGAACCCATCTCAATAAAGCTCCATGTGTTTGATCGAAAGAACCAAGAAAGAAGAGCAAAAGAGATCAAGCCAAATATGTTTAAAAGAGTATTGGATCAAGAATGAACAAAATAAAAGTTTAGAGTTGAATCCAGTAAAGTTTTAGCAATTGACACAATCAGGAGTCAATCAGGAGTTGACCAGTGGTCAACTCATGGAGGAGTCAACTCATGAAAAGCGAGAGCCAACTCCTGACTCGGTAAAGACTCTAGTTTAGGAACAAAATGTTATATACTTTACCCTACAACTAGAGTCGACTCACAAAATTCGGGAGCCAACTCTGGCATGCAGATAAAAGTATAAAAGATCAGACTTTTCACCCTACGGCTAGAGTTGACTCAAGGATCTGGGGAGTCAACTCCTGAGTTTCTAACAGTCCTAACGGCTAGTTTCCAAAACTATCCAGATTCTATTTTTCATCCTCTAAATGGGCTTTTCTGATGTTCCAATAGCTATAAACCCATTTTTGGACTTCCTAGCTTGGATTAGAAGGCTTCTAAAATTAGATTAAGGTTGGAAAACTCAATATATAAAAGCAAGGAAATGGGAAATATCAGCAACTTTTGAATAATCTGTGTGTAGACCAAATAGTGAGCATTCAAGAGCCTTCATTGCTGTTCAACCACTCATCGAGCTGTGCAATCAAGGCATCCTTAAGAGAAGGAAGGGTGCATTCATTACTAAAGCCATTCAACCACTCATCTTGTGCATTAAAGCTTCAAATATGCTCTTCAAAGGAGTTTGTTTTTAGTTTTAAATTTCTATAATTCTGAAATCATTGTATTTCAAGTTTCAAAGGGCTGAAACTTAAGGGATAGGCTCATCCAAGTCTTAAATTGGATTTGTACATGCCTAGGAGTGGCTTGGGGTTAGGTTTTGATTGATTAGCCTACAAAACTAACTAGATTTTGATTGTGAATTCGGTGAAAATAATCTTGCTATAATCTTGGAGATTATAGTGGAATTCTCAAGTGGAGTGTTTGAGGAGTGGACGTAGGTGTTAGGTTTGACACCGAATCACTATAAAAACTTTATGGCTTTGTATGTGTAATTATTTTCTTTAGTTGCTATTATTTTTTGCATACTTAAATCACCGCATTTTTAGCATATCAATATTCAAATTCTGCATAAATACTTAGTAATCCAAAAAACTTTTAAAAAACCCAATTCACCCCCTCTTTTGGGTTGTTCTTCTGGACAACATACCACCTAGTTTGATCGATCGTGGATCTAGATGACGTCGATCTTTAGAAAATCAATAGAAAAAAGAACCCAGCCAACCCCTTCACTAAAGCCTTGGCAGTAAAGCAGTTCGACAATGACAAGTCGTTGATGGGCATTAGATACTGTATCGAGTGGCTTTAGGACAAGTGAGAGTTATTAAAAATTATGTTTCAAAATCAATTGTTAGCCTATTGATAGTTATGCTATTTTATATTTATAAATAATTTATTATTGAATAAATAATATTCTAGCATTTTCATCATAAAGTCTATATCTTTTAATAAACTCCTTTGTTGTTATAAAGTCCTTAGGACTATTTAATTTTGATAAAGAGAGGATTTATCGATTAGTCCTTAAAATATTTATGACCAAATGATACATTGTTAACTAGGATGATAACGTTTATCGAGTATAGATCATTGTATGCCATATAGATTGGTTGTCCTCTTAACCAAGGAGTATGGAGATATTGGTATGGCATACAGATGAGATGTAAGGGTATATCATCACTGAACGTGACCAACTTCAGAGTATTCTACTGTCAAAAATTATTTTGATGTGATATGGGTATAAGTGTCTCTTAGACCTAAGATCACCATGGTGGCTTGCAAGCAACTCACTATGCATTGGTGCCGGACTACCTAAATTTTTAATTTAGTTATGGAAGGTTTTTACGCATAGTCAAGTACTTATGAAGTCGGTAAGTGATCAAGATGGGTTGACCTCTCCAAGAGTTTGGAGAAAATGCATCACTGTATTTTAATTTAGCAAAACCTTGGTCAGGATAATCCATGAGATAGATTTGATATTTTGAAGTACAATATGGATGACATAATCAGGGTTGATAGTTAAACTCTGAATCATCCTATGAGCATTTAGATCAAGGATATGAATTATACGGAAACTATATCTATATAGGCTCTAAGAGTGCTGCTTTATACATTCAACCTATTTGATCGTTGGGTACCATTGCTAGATGGTTACTTCGATTGATATAGATATTTATTTCTATGCTATCAACTTAGGTTCAAACCTATAGGGTCATATACATAAGAGGTCTCGATCTGATTGGATGGTTGATCAACAATTTAGAATCGTTCTAAGATCAAACAATCAATACATTTGATGTTTGATCTAATGCAAGTATTGTAGTAGGATCGATTAGCAATTAGATTACTAATTAGCTTAATTTAATTAAGTTAGAGGGCTGAGATTAAGTTTAATTGAATATAATTTAATTAGATTTAGTTTGAGCTTGATTGGATTAAGTCCAATTGGTTTATTGGATGAGCCAATTGCAAGGAAGAACAAGTCCTTGTTCAATTAGGACTTATATGCACCTAATTTTTAATTTAATTAAAAATTAAATTAGATTTAAATTTAATTTAATCTAATTTAATTAGACTCTTAGTTGTACTGAGATCCCCTCTAATTGGGTTATATTAATTTTGATTTTATTGGGTTCAAATATCATGTTGGACCAAGTTAAAATTAGAAGTCCTAGTGTGACTAGGACTTCTTTTCCTTGCGCCACAAATCTCCCCATGCCCTCATGCCTATTTCTTTGGGAGTTTTGCATGAAAACCTTCATGCCCAGGAGACCAATGCATGCCCCTTACTCCCCTTTCTTTCTTACATGGTTGTTAGTTGTGGACCAAGTCAAAGTAGGAAGTTTGTTCTGATTTAAAATTCTATTTGATAGAATTTTAAGAAATCAAAACTCCTCTCCTTGTGGTGCCAACCTACCTAATATTTTTCTGATTTTTTCATGGGATTATTATAAGATTTTGTGCACCAAAAATTGGTGGTCCATGTTTGGAATTTTGGAGAGGGCGCCCAAGAGTTGGGCACCCAAACTCTTGCCTTATTTGGACAAGCCTTGCTAGGGTTTTTGACCTAGATAAGGATTCTATCCTATCTATCTATAAAAAGAGAATTTGGGCATGACTTTTTTAGAAGTTCTAGACTTGAGAGAGAGGCAATGGGGCATGTGAAAGGTTGGGTGCAAACATCTTTGGGCATGGGGTTTTGTGGAGACACAAATCAAAGTATCTTGGTGAGAGAAACAAGGAAGAAGAAGGATTCTTCTTCAAGGGATTTCTTGATTCTCTTCATCCTTCTATTTTGAGAATTTTTAGGAGTGATTCCCTTCCTAAATTCTCTACTTCTTCTTCTAATTATTAGAGGGTCCAAGGTTTGAAGGAGGCTTCTAATCAGCCATTAAAGAAGGATCAACATAGGACTAGCATGCTGTGTTGATTTTCTATCAGTGGACTTCAAATCGATGATCGAGGCCTTGTGTGGACATTCTATAGGGACTGGATGCGTATGCAGCTCAGAGCAATGATCTCAACCTTGGATCAGCAAGTTAAACAACTTAACTTGTAAAGGTAAGAGAGATTTGACCTCCCATTTTTTTCTAGATTAGATCTAGAATTGCTTTGATGTTGATGTGATTAACATCATCTTTGTTTGATTTTTAATTTCATATTTAATAGCCTGCTTACATCATGTGATAAGATCCTAGATCTAGGGCTAATTCATGTAATTTTAATAAATTAATATGATTAGTTTATCTCTTTTGCTGACTGATTTTGAAAAGTTTAAAGTTTGATTCATGAAACCCTAGATCTATCCTTCAAACACAACTACCCATAAAAGATTAGCAATGGTAGTAAATTCAAGTCTGAAGGAAACTAAGGGGATAACTTATTATAGTGACTAAGCAATTGCTAATAAAGATAAGCTGAAGTATGATTATTGTGGATGAACAAGACATACTAGAGTGACTTGTTGGAAACTACACGGCCGTCCTACTAGGGGATGTGGTGGTAAACGAGCTAAATTTGCTCAACCACAAACTCATACATCTAAGGTGAAGGAGAATATATGTGAAGACTTAGACACTAATAATCTCACTAAGGAGGAGTTGCAATCACTCAGAGGTTTGATGACTAAGCTTGATTCAAACATATCATCTTTCATTTCTAATTTTGCTCACATAGGTACATCAACTAGTGCGTTTAATGCTTCTATGTCCGGTAAGTCTAACCCTTGGGTCGTAGGTTCTAGTGCCTCCAATCATATGACTGGTTCTTCACATGAGTTCTCATCATATTTTTCCTCTTTTGGTAGAGATAAAGTTTGTATAGTAGATGGTTCTTTTTCTTGTGTTAGGAAAATGTTCTATTCATTGCAGTCCTACACTAACATTGTTCTCTGTTCTTTATGTTCCTAATTTTTTCACTAATCTTCTATCAATTAGTTCAATCACTAAAGATTTGAATTGTAAGTTTCATTTTGTCCCACCTATTGTGTCTTTCAAGAACTGAAGATAGGGAGAATGGTTGGCTATGGTAGGGTTCAAGATGGCTTATATCTACTAGAAGCTGGTCTTACTTTGTCAACCAGTACAAGTTCTGCAAGCTTGGTTTCCCACCTCAAGTCCTTGATGCCTACTCAATAGCAGTTACTTTAGTGACTCCAATGGTTAGCTCATCTATCTTTTAGAGTTATGGAAAAGTTATTTTCTACTTTATTTCAGTAGTGTACTAAGAAACTTTATTTCAGCAGTGTACTGAGAAAACTTTATCTTATAATGCTTGTGGATTCGGCAAGCACAGTCGAATTTCTTATCCTTCTAGTAATAATAGGAGCACTACACCATTTATGACCATTCATCTAGATGTTTGGGGTCCTAGTCAAGTTATTTCATTATCTAATTTTTGATAGTTTATTATGTTTATTGATTGCTATAACATACTACTTAGGTCTATTTATTGCATAGCTAGGATGAGATATTTTCTTGTTTCAAATTGTTTCATAAAATACTATGTACGTAGTTTGATGCAAAAATTAAGATGTTGAGGAGTGATAATGGCATAGAATATATAGACGGTTCTTTTCAAAGTTTTCTTGGTAACCATGGCATCATCCATCAAATAAGTTGTGCAAATACACCAGCTCAAAATGGTGTTGCTAAATGTAGGAACCTGTATCTGTTGGACATCGCAAGGTCACTCATTTAATATGAATATTCCTAATGTTGGGTTTTCTTAGGTGCTTGTGATTGTGAATTTCAAAACCCTTTTTGAAATTAGGATTACAATGGAAGAATAGATTAGAACTCATTTTAATCAAAACAAGTGAAGACTAAATCAAAGCACCTAAGGATCTAGTTCATATATATAAAATAATATGAATCTAATTTTTAATCTAAAAATTAAAAATCTGTGATCAAATCATATAACTATTTTATTTTTTCTTTCTTCAAAAGGATCTAAAAAATGGGCAGGTTCTATCATAGCTGTACAAGCATCCGGCCTCTATACATAACCACTCAGGATTAGCTTGGACTGGGGCCTCTTGATTCAGATCCTTCTTTTCTAAGTTAGATCTTTCCTGCACTCTGAATCATGTTAGGATCTTGATCAACCCTTTGATCCTTTTCTTGATCTACATTTTCTTTTCCTTTCTTGATCTTTCTTTTCTTGATTCTTGAAATAACCAAGAACTAATGTAGGAGGAAGAGAGGATGTCCAACAACCTTGGGTGGGGAGATGGTAGACGCCCAACCAACTTGGGCATGGGAACTAGATGGAGGAAGAGACGAAAGCATGGAGGTTCTAAGTGGGGCATGGGCTGAAGTGAGACTTATGGTGTTAGGGCCAAAAAAGAGAGCTTCTTAAATAGAGGGTTACTTGGACTCCTAACCAATATCAAACTAATGTTAAGATGAGTCCTAATCACATTAGGACTCTCTCTTTTGACCATTTTGACCATGCCTAAAGCAAGCAGGGGGTGCCAACACTTGGCACCCTCTTAGGCCTTCTCTTACATGCCAAGTAGAGAGAGGGAGGGCATGCACCCTCTCTTGATCCCCTATGGTTCCACCAATTAGGTGCTATCAAGTGGTGCCTCCAAGATGCAATCAAGAAAATCAAGAAACCCTTTCTTGATTCGATCTAAACATTTCTTAAACAACCAACATTTAGACCCATTTGATGGTGCCTCCAAGATGCAATCAAGAAAATCAAGAAACCCTTTCTTGATATGATCCAAACCTTTCTTAAACAACTAACATTTAGACCCACTGAATCCAATTCAATTAAGTTCCATTCAAGTGTATGACTTGGTTAAATCATATCAAATAAGCAATCCAAGTCCAAGAGAAAATTGGGTTCAACCAGGTGCTAGCAAGGTTATACCGAACCCAATAGGATTTTTCTAAATCCAATCCACTTGTGACTTCATAAGCCTAACTGTCCAATCTAGGTTAAATCCATTTATTGTGTGACCCCATAGGTTTAATTTTATTTGATAGTGAGATATACCATGATCTCTATCATAGTATCATTGAAACTTCTTTCAATAGATCAGAATAATTCCACTCAAACTCAACAAGGATCATCGATCCAGAATGATCTTAGTAAGCTCTCATAATCCATCAATGATATCTAGCAGTATGTAGTGGCTGTTGGATCCTGGTACCTCTTTGATACCAATTGTTGGAGAGAAGAAGAATAAAGTAGATGGCCAGCACCTAGGGCTTAAAGTTGGAACCAGAGAGAGAAAAGTATAGAGTTTTAGGGAGAAAAGCTCAATTGTATTCTACTCTATTGTAAAGATTCAATACCTAGATTTATATACCCTAGGATTTCTACTATACCATATGAACCCTAATAAATCCAAACCCCAGCTGAAAAATTTTTCTAGGCTAACCCAATACATAAAAACACTCACCGAGTCCATGTACATATATCTCACATGCTCTCATCCCCCTGGATCTAAACCCAACCCATACATGAGTTAGCTCTCTTGAGATCTTATTGGTCCAGACCTTAAGACCTTAGGATAAAAGCCTATCCTAGATCCAAATAGAAAATTCCATCCAAATCTATTCGCCACCATCGAGCCGACTCTGACAGGAGCCAAGCTGGCTCAGCTGCATCTCACTCAAACCCTATCTTCTATCTGCTTGAGATAGTTGGCTCGATTGCACCCCAAGCTGGCTTGACTGCATATCTAAGCTAGCCCACCTATGTGTCAATCCCTTGTCTTGACTTATTCTTCTCCTGACTTTGGTCCTTTGCTCTATCTTATGTCCCAGGTCTCCGGAGCACCTACCAAGTCTCTTAAGGTCCTCATACCTGAATCTTAAGTTCGTGCAAGGCTACATGCCGCCTTCACCTCGGATAACTCCTATCCTAGCCTTAGGACTCACACCCATCCTAGTCTTCTGGAGCCAACACCCTGGCTCCTCCTATGGCCTTCGAAGGCTTGGGAGCACCACATCAAATCCTATAATCTCCATCTTAGTGCACCCAAGCCTTGGCACACCTAGCAATATTTTTCCATATGAACCCATTGTTGATGCACGCCCTGACACCTACTTGTGCACATCTTGCCACAACCATTCTTTTTTAGCTACTGAGCTCCCTTTAAGGCCTTTGGGATGATCGCCTTCATCGCTGAAGATCTTGGCTTGCTTCTATGCACCATCCTTGGAGTTGTAAGCATCCTTCTGCTTGGCAGCAGCATCAACTATCCTAGACTTTTCTGAAGAATTTGCAGCAATCCTAAGCCAGCACCTGCTGCATACTCTGACATGGTCTCCTCAGAACTTTGCCTATCCTTCCACACGTGCTGCTCCATCTGAAACTGTGCATCTTTGGCGTTGGTGCTAGGATATTGGTCCTCTTGCACTCCTTCATTTTGAACTCGTGTTACATCTCTCTCCATCTGTAAAGCCACCTCTGGCCGATGCTACACCTAAAATTGAAGTCCCCTTGATGCCATAGAAGCCGACTCTATAATCGAGTCCCCCAAGGACAACCACTCAATGCTGCACTACTGATCCTGCCACTATGCTTTGGATACGTCGCTGCCCCTTCAGACCCTCCATACTCTATAGATCTATCCAAAATCATCTCAGATATACCACACCCTACAGGCTCCTCCAAGACCACCAAGAGCTCATCCGACTCTTCACTTATAGTGATTGAACCAATAGAATCTGAGTCTTCTCCTTCCTTGCACTTCTTCCAAAGTGGACATTCTCGCTTAAAGTGCACTTCTTCACCATACTTGAAACATCTCTTGGATCCATTGTTGCCCCTTCATTGACCCTTCTTCTTTCCTTGCTTGAGCCTTTCTGAAACCATGAGACCCTCTTAGAAGACCTTTCTCTTTGTCATCCATTCCTACTGCTCATTGGACCTTAGCACTGATACGATCTCCTCGTACACCAGCATCTCCTTACCATACATCAACTATTGAAAAATATATCCTAAAGCCAATCATCTAAGTAGTAGATGATTAAAATTTATATATGAATTATTTAATAATAATAGTAACTTGGCTGTTTTATCATAAAAGTTCTATCTTCTTTAAATGAACTCCTAAATTATAATGAAATCCTTAGAACCACAATCAATCGATAAAGAAGGATTTGTTGGATGGTTCTTAAATTATTCATGACTAAATGATAAGTTATTAACAAGGATGATAACTTATCGAGTGCAGGTTGCTGTATGCCATATGCGTTGGCTGTCCTCGTAACTAAGTGATGTAGAGACACTGGTATGGCATCCAAGTCAGATATAGGAGTACATTTACACTGAACATGACCAATATAGTACTCTACTATTAAGAGTAGCTAGCTAAGGCCAATGAGTATAAGTATCCCTCCGACCTGAGATCACCATAGTGACTTACGAGCAACTCACTATACATTGGTGCTGAACTGCCTGTATTTCTAATATAGATGATGGAAGGTTTTTGGGTATAGTAAAATACTTGTAGAGTCGGTGTATGAGTCAAGATGGGATTGATGATTAACTTTAAGAAGAGAATGTCTCACTATGTTTCAATTTAGCAAAATCTAGGCCTGGGTAATCCTCATGAGGTATCACGGGATTTGCAAAATTTTGAGATATAATAGAGATGACTTGTATGAGTGTTTGACAGCATATTTAAAGTCGTCTTGAGCATTATTGGTCATAGGGATGAATTATACGGTAACCATGGGCCAGGATTCTAAGAATATTGCTTTGCATACATTCAACCTATCCGGACGTTGGGAACCATTGCTAGATGGTAACTTCGATTGGTACAGAAATTAATTTTTATGCTACCAGCTTAGGTTCAAATCTATAAGATCATACACATTAGAGCTTGTAACCTGATCAAATGTTTAATCGATGATTGAGAATTATTTTGAGGTCAAATATTCAATGCGATTGATGTTTGACCTAATGCAAGTGTTACAAGAGGATCGGTTAGCAATTAGATTGCTAATTGGCTTAATTTGATTAAGTAATCAGGTTGAGATGAAGTCTAATTAAATTAGATTCAATTAAAATTAGTTTAGATTTAATTAGATTAAGTCTAATAGGTTTATTGGATAGTCCAATTGCAAGGTAAGAATAATTTCTTGTTTGACTAGGACTTGGGTGCACTTGATTGACATAAGATTTAAATTAGATTTAAATCTTGATTTAATTTGATTTAATTGGACTCCTAGTTGGACTAGGATCATCTTTAATTGTGTTGCATTTAATCTAGTTTAAATAGGATTTAAATTAAGTTTAAAATAATTTCAACCTAGTCAAACAAGAGGAGTCCTAGTTGGATTGGGACTCTCTCTTTCTCACTTGTGCCTAAGAAAGCCCATGCCATATTTTAATTCCAAATTTTTTTTATGTTTTTCCATGCCTAATAAAAGGTTTCCCATGCCCTATATCAGATTATTTGAAATAAATTTTGACTTGGTCAAAAGCAGGAAGTTGTTAGGATTAGTTTCCTTCTTGGAAGAGTCCTCTTTGACCTAAACTCTTTCCTCCTCTTGTGTGCCAACTTTTCCCATGCCTCCAATATAATTTCTCCCCTTTCTTCCTTTCTATAGGGAATTGGTTTTCTATTTCACATGCTAAAAATCAAGGGACAAGCATCCAAGAGTTGGACGCCCCATAGAAGTCCTCCTTTAACTAGGTTTTGACCTAGTCTTGCAATAAAACATGGATGCCTCTTATGAGATGGTTTTAGGATATGAAAAATCCTAGAAAAATTATGAAAAATCAAAGAAGAAGGAGGATAAGGCATGGAGGATTTGTGGTGCCAAGATTCTTAGAGAACGACCCTCAATTAAGACATCAAAGGTTGATGTCTTGAAGAGATAAGGTAAGAGAAGATTGTCTTCTCTTATATTTTTCTTTTATGTTTCTCTCTTCCTATTTTATTTATAATTTTTATATAATAAAAATCTGAGAGAGAGAGAGAGAGAGAGAGAGAGAGGAAGGGCTTGAGGAAAGATGGTGCCAAGATTCTTAGAGAAAAGGTCTTCATCTAGACATCAAAAATTGATGTCTTGAAAGGCACAAAGGTAAGAGAAGATGGTCTTCTCTTGTTGTTTTGATTTTAATCTTTCCTTCCTATTTTATTTGTATGGTTTTATGTGATAAAAACCTGAGAGAGAGAGAAAGATAGGATAAGGGCATGGGATATATACTCAGAGGTTTTTTGGGCATATAGATTCTTTTTGGACATGATCTGATCATGTCCTGATACGAGAAGAAGAAGAGAAGGTCCTCTTAGTGTTTCCTTGAGAGCCCTTCTTCTCAATTTTATTTATGAAATTTTTATGAAAAAATCTGAGGGTGTGAGATCTAGAAAAATAAAAAAGAATTTAGAGGAGAAGGTCTCCTCTGAACCTAGCATAATAGATGTTTTCAGGACATCAATCGTTGATGTCCTGAAGGAGAAGATTTGTCTTCTCCTAGGATTTTTTCATATGTATTTATTTCTGATTTATGGGAGATCCAAGGATTGCATTCCTTCATTTTTTCTCCTCATGTTCTTCATCTCTTCGAATATCCAAGAGATCAGGAAAATATATATTTGATTAACCATTAGAAGGGATCCGCGAGAAGCTAGCACTTTGAGCGGATCTTCGTTCGACGAATCTCTGATCTGTGTTGTAGGTTCGTGTGGATCACCTGTAGAGGCCGGACGCATATGCAGCTCCAAAGGCAACAACGCATTCAACTGTAGAGTTCTTGACCTATGCAAAGGTAAGAGATATGATCTCTTAGTGACCTAGATGTGATCTAGTGTTAGATCTAGAATTGTTCTAGATCTAGGTATTGATATGATCAATACCACTTATGATTAATTTAATTTTAAATTTATATTTGCATCATAACATATTATAGATCCTTGATGTATGGTTTTATAATTTGATTACATGCAAGTTGTAGATTAAATAGTTTAATCTATGTCTTCTGCTACTCTACATTTCAGAAAAGTTTTGAAATATATGCATGAAATCCTGCATGTTTTCTATCAGCAACGTCACCACCAATGGATCAAAGCTCTTGGATAGCGAACATAGCAGCAATAAACTTTTGTCCTTCTCTTTAAGATCCACCCCAATGTTGAGCAAATCCATGCTTATCCGATTGAACCATTGAATATATCCCGCAACATCCTCGTCCTCTTGCATTCGAAGGTTGTACAGTTGCTTTTTCAGCATTAACTTGTTGCACTTGTTCTTTCCCATGTACAGCTGGCATAACCTCGATCATAAACCCTTTGATGTCTTCTATTCCAACACACCATAGAGCACCTCATCTACCAGACAAGCCCTAATCATGGCACATGCCATTTTCTCCAAGGACATCCACTTCTTGTCTGTCATCTCCTCTAGCCTATCTTCCAAGGCCGAATCCAGTCTCATCTGAACTAGCAGATCCTCCATCCTAACCTTCCACATCATGAAACTTTTTTTTCCATCAAACTTTTTAAATCTTACCTTCAACCCACTATTCTTCATGATTGTATGAATTAAAAATAGCAAACAGGTGGATCTAAAAAAATACCTTCACTAAGGATGGTGGACAACAACCCTATGATCTCTTTCTTCCTCATGAAGCCTAGAGAAAGTCTTTAGATCTAAATCTCACTGCTGATCTCTACTAAAATCTAATCGTCTTCCTCCTCCATGCTCAACCAAGCTGTGATACCACTTGTTGGATCCTGGTACCTCTCTAATACCAATTATTGGAGAGAAGAAGAATAAAGTAGATGGCCGGCACCAAGGGCTTAAAGTTAGAACCAGAGAGAGAAGAGTAGAGAGTTTTAAAAAGAATAGCTCAATTGTATTTCACTCTATTATAAAGATATAATACCTGAGTTTATATACCCTAGAATTTCTACTATACCATATGAACCCTAATAAACCCAAACCCTAATTGAAAAACTCTCCTAGGCTAACCTAATCCATAAAAGCACTCACCGAGCCCATGTACATATATCTCACTTGCTCTCGTACCACTGGATCTGAATCTGATCCATACATGAGTTAGCCCCCTTATGACCTTATTGGTCTAGGCCTTAAGATCCCAGGATAAAAGCCTATCCTAGATCCAAATAGAAAACTTAATCCAGTTCTATTCACCACCATCAAGCTGGCTCTATTAGGAGCCAAGCTGGCTCAGCTGCATCTCATCTGAACCCTATCTTCTACTACTTGAGACAGCTAGCTCGACTATGCCCTGAGCCAGCTTGATCTCAGCTCGAGTCGGCTCGACTGCATATCCAAGCCAGCTCGCTTATATGTCAGCCCCTTGTCTTGGTTGATTCTTCTCTTAACTTTGGTCCTTTGCTCCATCTTATGTCCCAGGTCTCCGGAGCACCTACCAAGCCCCTCAAGATTCTCATACCTGAACCTCGAGTCCGTGTAGGGTTACACATTGCCTTAATCTAGGATAACTCCTATCCTAACCTTAGGACTCACACCTATTCTAGTCTCTCAGAGCCAATATCCTGGCTCCTCGTATGGCCTTCCAAGGCTTGGGAGCACCACATCAAATCCTATAGTAGCAACCTAGTAGAACTGAATAAAAAAGCTCTAGTTATAGTTGTCGTATCATTCAGTCTCTCTATCGTGAGTCCTAACTAGATGGTAGATTATAGATAAATCATTAAACCTGAACATTAATCTTATGATAGATTAAATTAGCTCAAGCCCAATAATGATTCATATGTAAATTCTTTTCTATTAATCACACTATTATGGTCACAAACTTAAAGACTCTACCTCTCAAATCTCATTGGACTTCTCCTCTCTATCAAGATCAATAGATTCTATCTAGATGCACATCCTACTCCTGTAGTGGACCAACTATCACCAACATCCACTTCAAAGATTCATAGAGTCAATATTTATATATAGTCAAACACCAACAGCCTCACTGTGAGCAATTGTAGCACCATGATTAAAGGATCATTCACATAACTACAGCATCGAAATGATCATTGATGATTGAATAGAAATCCATGTGATCTCTCATATGGTCATGCTTAGTACTAGTTATTTTCAAACTACTACCTACACTTATCGCTTAATATCTCTATGCTATAAACCAAAGACTCATCTATTCCAAAGAAAGTGATCCATTCACTAGTCTATCCGGATCAATCACCGTCCTCATGATAATCCTATAATTGAAAGCAATTTAGTAATTAATTATACATGTCTCTAATTCTCAACTCTTTGAGAGTTGAGAATATGTATCGTAAGCATTAATTTCTTAGATGACTCAAAGACATATCACACTTGAATGAAAATAAAGTTACCCTTTTTTTGATCAAATTAATTTTTTAAATATAAATTAATATCCTAAAAAAATATAATATATCTGCCATATTGGCTTCTAGGATGTACATCTAACAATCATCTACCTGGACTAAAGCCAATTAGCCATTAATCTAAGCACCATCTTCTCAAAGTGGACTTCAATCTTTGACTTGCTTAATTGCTTTGTCAGTGGGTCTACCATGTTGTCCACTAAGTCTACTCTTCGTACCTTAATATATTTTTTCTCAAGGTAGTTGTGTATGATATGTAATCGCTGCTTGATGTACTTAAAATTTTTTATGAGACCTAAGCTCCTTGGCAAGTGCTATGACACCGTTATTGTCACAGTATAGTGGTATGGCATCGAATGTCATTACACCAAGCTTCGTGATGAACTTTTTGAACCAAAAGCCTTACTTTGTAGCATCTGAAGTAGTGACATATTTGGCTTCTATGGTTGAATGTACTATGATGGGTTGCTTGGACCTCTTCCAGCTGGCTATGCTACTATTACACATGAACATATATCTTGATGTAGACTTTCTATCATCATAACTAGACATGAGGTCTGAATCAGTATATCCCTTAACTCCTAACTCTGACCCTCCTTCAAAGACCAAGAATAAATTCTTAGTTTTTCTTAAGTATTTAAGGATGTTCTTCACAGCTATCCAGTGCTCCTCATCTAGATTTGAATAATACCTGTCCATGACACTCATAGCAAGGGCAATATTAGGTTGAGTACATAGCATGATATACATGACACTTCCTAACATCAAGGCATATATAAACAATCCTACTCATGCACTAAATTTTCTCAAATGTGGAAGGACACATCATCTTAGAAAGATGAATACCATGCCTAAAAGGTAGAAGCCTCCTTTTAAAGTTTTCTATGCTAAATCTCTTCAACATTTTCTCTATGTACAGCTTTTGTGATAGGCCTAGAATCCTCCTTAATCTATCCTGATAGACCTTTATTTCGAGAATATAGGATTCTTTTCATAGGTCTTTCATGGAGAATTCCTTGGACAACCATCTCTTGACCGAGGTCAGCATGAAAATGTCATTTCTAATAAGGAGGATATCATCCATGTATAGTATGAGAAATATAATTGCGCTCCCATTGATCCTTTTGTATATACAAGATTTCTCTTCATTCTTGATAAAATTAAATAATTTGATCATATCATTAAAACAAAGGTTCCAACTCCGAGAAGCTTACTTTAATCCATATATGTACCTTTGTAGATTGTAGCCTCTATGATCTTTATCACCAAAGGTGAAATCCAAAGGCTGCTCCATATAGATATTTTCTTCAAGATATGAAGGAAACAGATATAGGATTTCAGGATTAGATTTTAAAATTTTTTTAAATCTATGCAGCAAAAGAGATAAATTAATCAAATTAATTTATAAATATATAAGAAAAACTTCTAGATCTAGGTCCTATTACACTATCTAAGCATGCTATTAAATCAAAAATTAAAATATCAAAAGAAAATTTGTTGATCATAACAACATAAATCTACACTAGATCGAATCCAAGTATGTAACAGATAGATCATATCATCCTTACCTTTACAAATCAAGTTTCTTAACTCACTGATCCAGGCCTAAGGTTATTGCTCTAAGCTGTACATGCATCCGACCTCTACAAGTTGTCCACACAAGCCCTCGATCACTGATCAGAAGTTCGATGCCCAAAAATCAGCATAGTATGCTAGTACTGTACTGATCCTTCTTCGATGGTCGATCTAGATCTTCCTTCTTCAAAACTTAGACTCTCCAATTTTTAAAAGAAAGGAAAGAGATTTTTGAACCTTGGACACCTCTCAAAAATCTCTAAAGAAGGAGGAAGAGGTTAAAGAAAAACCCTAGAAGAACAACCCTTCTTCTTCTTCTTTGTTTCTCTCACTAAGGAACTCTAATTTTGTCTCCAGAAAATCCAATGCCTCAACCTTTCTGTGCCTAGACTTTCCATGCCCAAGAAGCTCTCTCTAATGTCTGGAATCTCTGAAAAAGTTAGGGCCAAAGATCCTTCAAATAGAGAGTTAGAGAACAATCCTTGTCTAGGTCAAATACCTAGCAAGGAAAGTCCAAATTGGGCAAAACTTGGGTCGCCCAACTCTTGGGCGCCCCTTCCCTTTTTTCTACCATGGACCATAAATCTTGTGCACACAAAACCTCCTCTAAAAGCCACAAAAATTCTAGGAAAACTAGGAAGGGTTGTCTCCAAGCATGGGTAGGAGTTTTAATGATAACAAACTCTATCAAGTAGAGTTTGAATTCAAACCTTCCAACCATATTTGACTCGGTCCACAACAAAATACCATATAAGAAAGAAGGGAGGAGATGGGACATGTGTGAAGGACCTGGAGAGAAGAGTTTCCATGCACAAAACTTCCAAAGTGGGACATGGTGGGTGTTGGGACTAAGATGGCAAAAAGATAAAAGTCCTAGTCACACTAGGACTTCTAATTTGACTTACTCCAACTTGTTCTTTGGACCAAATAAAATAAAAAATAATTAAACTCAATTAGAATAGATCTTAGTCTAACTAATAACCTAATTAAATTAGATTAAATTATATTTAATTCTAATTTAATTTTTAATCAAATTAGAGATTGGGTTTGAATAAGTCCTAATTAAACTAGGACTCGTTCTTCTTTGCAATAGGCTCATCCAATAAACTAATTGGACTTGATCAAATCAAGCTCAAACCAAATCTAATTAAATTATATTTAACTAGACTTGATCTTAGTCCTTTGGCTTCATCAAATTAAGTTAATTAATAATTTAATTGCTAATTGATCCTCCAGCAATACTTGCACTAGGTTAAACATCAATCATATTGAATGTTTAACCCTAGAATGATTCTTAATCATTGTTCAACCATTCGATCAGATCAAGAACTCTCATGTGTGTAACCCTATAGGCTCGAACCTAAGCCAGTAGCATAGAAATAAATTTTTATACCAATTAGAGTGATCATCTAGCAATGGTACCCAATAGTTGGATAAATCAAATATATAAAACAACATCTTTAGAACCCATGTGGATATAGTTTTCATATAATTCATCTTCTTGACCAAAATGTCATAGGATACCTCAGAGTTTAACTGTCAACTTTGATTAGGTCATCCATATTGTATTTCAAAATATCAAATCCATCTTATAGATTATCTTGGCCAAGGTTTTGCTATATTAAAATACAGTGATGCATTCTTTTCAAACTTTTGGAGTGGTCAATCCCATCTTGATCATTCACTGACTTCGCAAGTACTTAACTGTACCCAAAAATCTTATATTTCTAAATTAAAAATTTAGTTAGTCTGGTATCAAAGCATAGTGAGTTGCTTGTAAGCCACTATGGTGATCTTAAGTCTAAGGGACATTTATACCTATATCCCATCAGAGCAATTCTTGACAGTAGAATGCTTTGTAGTTGGTTATGTTCCGTGATGATGTACCCTTACATCTCACTTGTATGTCATACCAGTATCTCCACACTCTTTAGTTAAGAGGGCAACCAACCTATACAACATACAATGACCTATGCTCGATAAATGCTATCATTCTAATTAACAGCGTATCATTTGGTCATGAACAATTTAAGAACTAATCGATAAATCCTCTCTTTATCTAAACTAAATAATCCTAAGGACTTCATCACACTAATGGAGTTCGTTAGAAGATGTAGACTTTCTGATGAAAATACCAAAATAAATATTTTACTCATTAATAAATCAATTGCAATTATAAGGTTGCTCAACCATCAGTAGACTGATGATTGGCTTTAGGATATATTTTTCAATAACTCTCACTTATCCTAAAGCCACTCAGCATAGTATCTAATACCCATCTTTGACTTGTGGTTGTCGAACTCCTTTATCACCTAGGCTTTAGTGAAGGGGTCAGCTAGGTTCTCCTTTTCGTCGATCTTCTGAAGGTTGACATCACCTCGATCCACTATCTCTCGGATTAGATGGTAGTAGTGTAGTATGTGCTTTATCTACTAGTATGCTTTTGGTTTCTTTGGCTAAGTAATGGCACCAGTGCTGTTGATGCATGCTAATTTATAGCTATGGCAAGTGCACCAGTCGATTAAGTAATAAAGTGAATGAGTAGAGTATCATCCCTAGATGATTGGAAAATAAGTACTAAAAAGCTCTTTCCTATGCTTTATTTGGAAGATCGATTTATGAGAATAAGAAATTAAAGAAATAAAGAAATAATTAAAAATTTTTAATTAAATAGAGAGAGTGTAAATTATTAGGATTTTAAACTCAAGAGCAATGGATTACTAAGGCAATCGGTTCACCAACTCAGTCAATACAATATTCAGATTTTTAGATTAATTTTATTTCATGTGACGGTGGAGTCTCCTAATTTATTCACTACCCTTTGGTCCTAGGCATAGCAAAACTATTAATATTTATTAATTACCCTTTGGTCTAGGTGTAATTTAAATAAATATTAATGCATTAGGTTTTGTGAAACCCTCTAATTAAAATACGCTGCATCCAAAGCGCACTAAAATTCCTGCATGCATATGAATTCTAATTTGATTCATAATACAAGGTATATAATCAAGAAGCATTAACATAGATGTACTTGGTCCATAACATCTATGTTCATCAAATCAATTAGAAGATGGCCAGTAATCTGAAAGCATTAAGATTAGATTTATATACTCCTCATAAATAAAATTTAAAAATAAATCACACTGAATATTGCATCAAAAGAGTGGCTACACCTTAGCCTTAGTAAAAGAAAATTTAGTTCATGATAACAAGTTCAAATTCAATAAATAAAATAAAAAGCATAGCGAAATTAGACTGTTTGATTGCTGAAATTGATTCTCTGTTGCTCTTGTTATGGAGAATTTGGTGAAGAAGAAGATACACCTTGATCGATGTCTTGATTGTAGAAAAAAATCAAAAACTCTTTTTTATTTCTCACAAATCACTCTTCTCTTTCTACCTCTCTCCTCTCTCTTTCTCTCTCTCTTTGTCTCTCTCTATCTCTCTCCCTGTCTCTCTCCCTGTCTCTCTCTCTGTCTCTCTCTCTCTTTTCTCTGTTTCTCTCTATCTCTCTCTCTTTTCTCTCTGTCTCTCTGATTTTTTTTTTCTCTCGGCAACACCAGGTTTTTATAGATAAAGAGTTTGATTTTCACCCAAAATCCATCAAAAACTAGGTTTAAGACTCCCAAAATAACTCAAATTAAGATCTGGATAATTCTGCCCGTTAGATGTTGATCAAACGATCCAAAAACAACTCAAAAACCTCTTAAAATAACCCAGAACAAGTTGAATTTAATGCCAACAGTTGGATCAACCATTGGATTCGAATTTGGGCCATTCGATCATGTAGAAAGAAGGCTTCTAATCTTTAGTTTAACGTCGGGATGAATCTCAGCCATTGGAACTCGATCGGGAGCTTTGGATGCCATGCATCAGCGCCTTTTTTTTGACCATCCGATCAAGTTTCAATGAAAACCATCCATTGGATTAACCAAAATTCTCAAATTGCCCTCTATGGTCATGCACGAGCCCGGTGTTGCATGGACCACCACATTCTTCAGCCAATCAGAGCACTTTTTCTGATGTGAAATGTCCGAAATACCCTCCAAATGGTCCACCGTGCACCACAAAAAATGCTGATGTCATCCTGACGTCAGCATTGTGTCGGTGGGTTGGTCTGATGTTGCGATCAAACCAGGCCGAACCGCTGAACCAATTTAAACCAAATCATTTTTTTTTTTTGAAATTTAATTTTGGGCTCGTTTAAAGTCCGTTTTGCCTGAAATTTATTTCATCTGAACCAGAAAAATAAGATCTTCACATTGGTGGTCTTCTTTCCTACACAAGATTAATAAAAGTATCAATTTCTAAAGAAATAGTTTAATTTATTTTATAATTTAATACTTTTATTAGTATATTTTTACCACTTATCACACCCCTCAACTTAGTCATTGCTAGTCCCTTAGCAATGTTTTATTTAATACCATGTTTCAATAAGATTATCCATCATAAAGATAAAATCTAGGATTAAAGGTCAAAATATTTAGAAAATACTGCTAACTAAGCATTGAGCTTCAGAAGCAAATTTTTCAGTCAATACAATTAAAAACTTTCTTAGAGTACATCAAAGATCTATAGCACTTGTGTTCGTGATGACTAACTTTAGCATTTCAGTATTAAATTAAAAGAACAAAAGTATCCTCTCTTATCACCTATTTTGGTCAATTTTCTATACATTCTCAATTTTATACTCATGAATTAAGGTAGCTTTCACACTGCCTTTTTTTTTTTTTTTTTTTTATTTTTTTTACTGAGCATCCTGGCCTTTTCTTCACCATTTTACGTGAATTTTCACACTTGACCTAGGTGCAGAGACCCAGTTACTAGGCTTTGGGCAATCCACATATACTCTATCTTTTGCACTTTATTTTTAGGCAGGTAGCTCTTTCCTTAAATTCAAGTTTCTTTGATTAGAATGTATATTAATTATCAATTTTTAGTGATAATTGAATTCCCAGTTGGTCTTATAATCAATACCTACTTTGCCTTGTTAGTGTGCATGTGCAATTAGAAGTGCTAATAATCTTTTAATGACCTAAGTAGGCTGCTAAAAGTTGACCAACTAATCTACTTCTTTAACTCATTACATTCATTAGCAAATAATTCTATCTTTTATCACTTATCCAGTCTATCTTGCTCAAGATTTTCTTCTTGACACATGGTTTTTTTTTTAACTTATTCTACATTATCTTAAAGGAGAAAGAAAAATAAAGGGTGCAATAAAGGATAGGAAGGAATACACCTGATTTGGTTCAGTCTGATTCTTTGGAGCTTTGAAATTTTGCTTGAGTTCTCATTGATTTTTCTGCAAAATTGAAAATACACACCAGAGCAGTAAAAGAGCAACAACAAATTACTAAAAAATAAAAGAAAAGAAAAATGATCAAAACTAAAAAGAAAAGAAACAACCTATCTAGTAGTTCTGATTTATAGTCTTCAGCTTGACTTTCTTTGAATTCTAAAGTGGATCTTATAATTGAAATGCTTCCTTCTCCTTTTCAAAACTTCCATTAATGTAATTTTTCAGCCTATGACCATTTACCTTGAAGGTACCTTTTGATTCATCAAAGATCTCTACTGCTCCATATGGAAATACCTTAGTAATTGTATAGGGACCTATCCATCTTGATTTTAGCTTTCCTGGAAACAAATGTAGCCATGAACTATACAAAAGAACTTGCTGTCCCTCAGGAATTCTCTTTTTACAATATGGTTATCATGCCATTTCTTAGTACATTCTTTGTAAATCCTAGCATTCTCATAAGCATGGTGGCAAAATTCATCCATCTCATTTATTTGCATTAACCTGTTCTTTCCTGCATCTTGTATATCAAAGTTAAGAATTTTCATGGCCCAATATGCTTTATGTTCTAGCTCAACAGGGAGGTGGCTTGCTTTTCCAAAGAGTAGCCTATATGGAGACATACCAATAGGTGTTTTATATGCAGTTCTATATGCCCATAATGCATCATCTAATTTCAATGACCAGTCTTTTCTGGATGCAATTATAGTTTTTTCTAAAATTCTTTTTAATTCCCTATTAGACACCTCTACTTGACCACTGGTTTGTGGATGATATGGGGTAGCTATTTTATGAGTGACACCATATTTGTTTAATAGATTTTCAAATTGTTTATTACAAAAGTGTTTACCTCCATCACTAATGATTGCTCTAGGAGTGCCAAAACGAGTAAAAATATGCTTTTTCAAAAATTTGACAACTACCTTTGCATCATTAGTTGGAAAGGGTGCTGCTTCTACCCATTTTGAAACATAATCTATAGTCACAAGTATATATTGATTTGAAAAAGAACTAGGAAAAGGTCCCATAAAATCAATACCCCAAACATCAAAAATTTCACACACAAGAATATTGTTTAAAGGCATTTCATGTCTTCTAGAGAGATTTCCAATTCTTTGACAGTGATCACATGAAGAGACATAAGTATGAGCATCTTTAAATAGAGAAGGCCAATAAAAACCTGATTGAAGAACCTTATATGCTGTTCTAGTTGGGCCAAAATTTTCTCCTGCCTCTCGATCATGATAATGATGCAGAATTTTCTCCATTTCTTCCTTTAGAATGCATCTTCTAATAACCTGATCTAAACAACACTTATACAAAAAGGGTTCATCCCAGAAATAATGTTTAATAATAGATAAGAACCTCTTCTTTTATTGAAAAGAAAGACCAAGTGAAAAAATCTTACCAACCAAGTAGTTAATAATATCAGCATACCATGGAAACGTTCTACCTAATATAGCATAGAGGCATTCATCTGAAAAATCCTTATTGATAGGGAAAATATCTAATTCCTTCTCTATGATGTTTTCCAGTCTGGAAAGGTGATCAGCAACTGAATTCTCTATGCCCTTCTTATCCTTGATCTCCAAATCATATTCTTATAGCAAAAGAATCCATCTAATCAATCTGGGTTTTCCATCTTTCTTGATAAGGAGATACTTTAGAGCTGCATGGTCCGTGTATATAATAACTTTAGATAAAATAAGATAAGAATGAAATTTGTCTAATGCAAATACTACTACCAGAAGCTCCTTTTCCGTAGTTGCATATTTTTGTTGAGCTTCAGTCAAAGTGTGGCTAGCATAATATATTGTTTGAAAAATCTTATTCTTTCTTTGATCAAGTACTGCTCCTATGGCTGTGTCACTAGCATCACACATCAACTCAAAAGGTAGGGACCAATCTGGTGCTACCATAATAAGTGCCGTGACCAGCTTCTCCTTGAGGGTGTTAAATGCCTGCAAACAGTCATCAGAAAAATGAAAAGAGACATCCTTGCATAATAATTTAGATAAAGGTTTAGAAATTAGAGAGAAGTCCTTTATAAATCGATGGTAAAATCTAGCATGCCCCAAAAAGATCTTAATGGCCTTAACTGAGGTCGGAATGGATAATTTTTCGATCACCTCAAGCTTAGCTCTATCAACCTCAATACCTTTATATGAAATCTTGTGGCCTAACACTATGCCTTCTTGTACCATCAGATGACACTTTTCCCAATTTAAGATAAGATTAGTATCCTCACATCTTTGTAAAACAAGAGATAAGTTATGCAAACATTTATCAAATGTGGATCCAAAGATAGAAAAATCATCCATAAATATTTCAAGATAATTTTCAATCATATCATAAAAAATAGCCATCATACATCATTGAAAAGTGGCTGGTGCATTACATAAACCAAACGGCATTCTTCTAAAAGCAAATGTACCATAAGGACATGTAAAAGTAGTTTTCTCTTGATCCTCAGGTGCTATGGCCATTTTATTATAATCAGAATATCCATCTAGAAAGCAGTAAAAATCATGTCCAGCTAATCTTTCTAACATCTGATCAATGAATGGAAGAGGATAATGATCTTTTCTAGTTGCATCATTTAATTTTCTATAATCCATGCACACTCTCCATCCAGTAACAGTTCTAGAGGGGATTAATTCATTATTATCATTTTGAACTACAGTAATCTCACCTTTCTTAGGAACTACTTGAACAGGGCTCACCCATGAACTATCAGAGATAGGATAAATAATACCTGCATCTAGTAGCTTGATTACCTCATTTTTGACCACTTCTTGCATCTTGGGGTTAAGTCTTCTTTGGGGTTGGACCGTAGGCTCATAGTTGTCCTCCATGAGAATTTTGTGCATACAAATTGAGGGACTAATTCCTTTGATGTCTGCTATTGTCCATCCAAACACCTTTTTGTGTTTCTTTAGTACTCTTAATAATTTTTCTTCCATTAAATCTGTCAAGGAAGAAGAAATAATAATAGGTAAGTGTGATGAACCTTCCAAGAAAACATATTTTAAATGAGAAGGGAGAGGTTTAAGTTCAAGAGTAGGTGGCTCTTCAATTGATGTCTTTGGAAAAGGAGTGGATGATCTTTCTAATTCTTCAAATCATGGTCTGTATTCATGGAATATATGGTCTGGCCCTTAGCAATTTTATGCATTCTGTTTGCCTTTCATCTTCAGCTGAATCCTCTTGTGATTGGACAATGCAAGCTTCAATAGGGTCTTCAAACCTATTTTCTAAAAAATCTCATGCACTAAATTATCAATATCATCTATACGAAAACAAGTTTGATTATCATCAGGAATGTTTAGTATCTTTGAAAACATTAAAAGTAACTTGTTCGTCTTGGACTCTAAGAATTAATTTTTCTTGTTGAACATCTATTAAAGCTCCTCCAGTAGCTAAAAAGGGTCTCCCTAAAATAAGGGGTACATCATAATCTTCTTCCATATCAAGAACAATAAAATCAACAGGAAAAATAAACTTGTTTACCTTTACCAAGACATCCTCCACTATACCTCTTGGATATTTAATGGATCTATCGGCTAATTGAAGAGTAATAGTGGTAGGCTTTGGTTCTCCTAGACCCAGCTTCCTGAAAATAGAAAAAGGCATGAGATTAATGCTTGCTCCTAAATCACATAAAACTTTATCAAAACTACAATCACCAATAATGCAGGGGATAGTAAAACTCCCTGGATCTTTTAACTTCTGTGGTAATTTATTTTGAAGTATTGCTGAGCATTCTTCATTCAAATTTATTCTCTCATGCTCCTTCAGCTTTTTCTTATTTGTTAAGATTTCTTTGAGAAACTTGGCATACCTGGGCATTTGAGTAATAGCATCTACAAAAGGAATATTAATATGTAAATTCTTTAAGAATTTTGAAAAAGTTAGAAAATTCCTTATCTGGATGCTGTATTTGTCTCTCTGGGAATGGTAGTGGCGGCACGTAGGGCTTCACATTTGGATCAGCAAATCGTATACCTGGAGACCATCCATCTGCTGGTTGTTTTGGTGACTGACGAATTTTAGTTGATGGTTCCTTATTTGTAGTTGGCTCTTCAGTCTCATTCTTCTGATGTGGCTCCTCCAGCTTTGTACCACTTCTTAGGGTGATAGCATTGACTTGCTCCCTTGGATTTGTCTCCGTATTGCTTGGGCAAGGATCCCTTGAGGTCTCTCGGAGATTATCTTAGCCATTTGACCTATTTGCATCTCCAAGTTTCGAATTACTGTTGTTTGGTCCTGCCTAAGTTTGGCTTCCAAATTTTTTATAGTTGCTTCTTGGTTTTGCATAAATTTGACCATCAGCTCTTCCATGTTGGACTTCTTTTCAGGTACTTGGAATCCCGGGGGTGGCTGTTGTGCTGCATTTTGATTGCTCCATGAGAAATTTGGGTGCTGCCTCCACCCTTGATTGTATGTGTTGGAGTAGGGATTATTTTGTTGCGGCCTGAAAAAATTACCAATATAATTAGCTGTATCAGTTGTTTTAGCAAAAGGATTACCTGTCTGGCAATTGCTCGTATCGTGTCCTCCTCCACACAAGGTCACAAGTAATGCTCTGAACATGCATAGCTGTTCCCTTTAAGTTGTTGACTTCGGCTCTAAGGGCTGCAATTTCAGCTAGTAAGGTTGGCACGCAATCTACTCCCTGCACAGCTGCTAGTCTTTTTGGCATCATGCGTTCTATCTGCCATTGATAGCTATTTGATGCCATCTCATCGATCAGATCGAAAGCTTCTTCCTCCATTTTTTGATTAATGGTTCCTCCTGCTGCTGCATCAATCATAGAATGATTAGTAGGAGATAAACCATTATAGAAAGTTTGTACCTGAAGCCATACGGATAGTTGATGATGTGGACATCTCCTCAGTAAGTTCCTTGAAATGCTCCCAAGCCTCATATAGTGTCTCCATGTCCATCTGCATAAAAGAAGTGATATCGTTGCGCATCTTAGCAGTCTTGGAAGGTGGAAAGTACTTGGCTAAGAATTTTTGGGCTAGGACATCCCAAGTTGTGATAGAACCTGTAGGAAGAGAATGAAGCCAACTCTTAGCTTTATCCCATAAAGAGAAAGGAAATAACCTTAATCTAATAGCATCATCCGACACCCCATTAATTTTAAAAGTATCATAAAGTTCAAGAAAATTAGAAATATGGGCATTCGGATCATCATGCATGTGTCCACTGAATTGGACAGTTGATTGAATCATCTGGATCATCATCGATTTTATTTCGAAGTTGTTTGCTCGTACAGGCGGTCTCCTGATGCTCGAAGCTGCATCGGCTATAGATGGTGTGATGTAATCATTTAATGGATGATGTACTGGTCGAATAGCTTCATGCTGTCCTTCAGTCGCCATATCCAATCCTAGATTGATGTCGTTAGGATCTTCAGCTGCCATGTTTCTTCTCTTGTTGTAGTCTTCTAATAGTCCTTTCAATTTCTGGATCTAAGAGGTAGTAAGTTACTATGTCCAGTACGTGTCATGCACTAAAAATTTTTTTTTTTTAATAATAAAAATTAAAAATAAATTTCTAAAGTAAAGCTAGGATCAAAATTTTAATATTATTTTAGACACAATCCCCGGCAACGGTGCCAAAAACTTGATGCGTGCTAATTTATAGCTATGGCAAGTGCACCAGTCGATCAAGTAATAAAGTGAATGAGTAGAGTATCATCCCTAGAGGATTGGAAAATAAGTACTGAAAAGCTCTTTCCTATGCTTTATTTAGAAGATCGATTTATGAGAATAAGAAATTAAAGAAAAATAAAAAAATAATTAAAAGTTTTTAATTAAATAGAGAGAGTGTAAATTATTAGGGTTTTAAACTCAAGAGCAATGGATTACTAAGGCAATCGGTTCACCAACTCAGTCAATACAATATTCAGATTTTTAGATTAATTTTATTTCATGTGACGGTGGAGTCTCCTAATTTATTCACTATCCTTTGGTCCAGGCATAGCAAAACTATTAATATTTATTAATTATCCTTTGGTCCTAGGTGTAATTTAAATAAATATTAATGCATTAGGTTTTGTGAAACCCTCTAATTAAAATACGCTGCGTCCAAAGCGCACTAAAATTTTTGCATGCATATGAATTCTAATTTGATTCATAATACAAGGTATATAATCAAGAAGCATTAACATAGATGTACTTGGTCCGTAACATCTATGTTCATTAGATCAATTAGAAGATGGCCAGTAATCTAAAAGCATTAAGATCAAATTTATATACTCCTCATGAATAAAATTTAAAAATAAATCATACTGAATATTGCATCAAAAGAGTGGCTACACCTTAGCCTTAGTAAAAAAAAATTTAGTTCATGATAACAAGTTCAAAAACAACAAATAAAATAAAAAGCATAGAGAAATTAGACTATTTGATTGCTGAAATTGATTCTCTATTGCTCTTGATGTGGAGAATTTGGTGAAGAAGAAGATGCTCCTTGATCGATGTCTTGATTGTAGAAAAAAATCAAAAACCCTTTTTTATTTCTCATAAATCACTCTTCTCCTTCTACCTCTCTCCTCTCTCTTTCTCTCTCTCTCTCTTTGTCTTTCTCTCTGTCTCTCTCCCTATCTCTCTCTCTCTCTCTTTTCTCCATTTCTATCTGTCTCTCTTTGTCTCTCTCTCTCTCTCCCTTTTTCTTTATTTCTCTCTCTCTCTCCCTGTCTCTCTCTTTTCTCTCTGTCTCTCTGATTTTTTTTTTCTCTCGATAACAACAGGTTTTTATAGATAAAGAGTTTGATTTTCCCCTAAAATCCATCAAAAACTAGGTTTAAGACCCCCAAAATAACTCAAATTAAGATCTAAATAATTCTGCCCATTAGATGTTGATCTAACGGTCCAAAAACCACTCAAAACCCTCTTAAAATAACCTAGATCAAGTCGGATTTAATGCCAGCCGTTGGATCAACCGTTGGATCAAATCTGGGCCATCCGATCGTGTAGAAAGAAGGCTTCTGATCTTTAGTTTAATGTCAGAATGAATCTCAGCCGTTGGATCCCGATCGGGAGCTGTGGATGTCGTCCATCAGCGGCTTTTTTTCGACCGTCCGATCGAGTTTCAGTGAAAACCGCCCGTTGGATCAATCAGAATTCCCAAATTGCCCTTTATGGACCATGCGCGAGCCCAGTGTTGCATGGACCACCGCATTCTTGAGCCAATCAGAGCACTTTTCCTGATGTGAAATGCCCGATATACCCTCCAGATTGTCCATCCTGCACTGCAAAAAATGCTAACATCATCCTGATGTCAGCGTTGCGTCGGCGGGTTGGTCTAATGTTGCGATCGAACCGAGCCGAACTGCTGAACCAATTTTCTGAACCGATTTGAATCGAATCAATTTTTTTTTTTAAATTCAAATCTGGGCTCGTTTGAAGTCCATTTTGCTTGAAATTTATTTCATCTGAACCAGAAAAATAAGATCTTCACATTGGTGGCCTTCTTTTCTGCACAAGATTAATAAAAGTATCAATTTATAAAGAAATAATTTAATTTATTTTATAATTTAATACTTTTATTAGTATATTTTTATCACTTATCAGCTGTCACAGTAAATCAGGACCGGACTATCAAGGAAGGGTGCTACTCCAAGCTCAGTAATGAATTTTCTTAGCTATACAGTTTTCTTCATGGCATCTGATGATGCGATGTACTCTGCTTTACAAATAGAGTCTACCATAGTATGCTACTTGAAACTCTTCTAGTAGATGGCTCCATCATTTAGGATAAAGATATAATCTGATACGCTTCTATCATCATCTTAGTTAGATTGAAAGCTGGAGTCAATAAGCCCCACAAGCTTCAGATCTAACTCATCATAAACCAACCATTGGTTCTTAGTATTTCTCAAATACTTAATATTGGCTTTCACCACTTTTCAGTAGTTCTCTCTTGGATCAGATTGATATTTACTCACTACTCTTAGTGAGTATGCCACATCTGGTCTCATACATATCATGGGGTACATGATAAATCCCACTGCCAAAGTATATGGGACTCTACTCATACGATCTCTCTTATCAGGAGTTGTCAGATAATTCTTCTTAGAGAGAAATTTTATGGTCCATCAAAAGATAGCCCTTTTTGAAATTCTCCATGTTGAACCTCTTCAGCATAGTTTTCATGTACGTGGACTAGGATAACCCAAGCATCCTCTTAGATCTATCTCTATAGATCTTCATTCTCAGAATGTAGGATACTTCACCCAAGTCCTTCATGGAGAATTAAGATGAAAACTAAACTTTTATTCCTTGTAGTGTGGGGATGTCATTTCTGATTAAGAAAATGTCATCCACATTCAGGACAAGGAATACCACTACTAGACTATTTGCCCATTTATAAATGTAGGGCTCTTTTCTATTCTTAACGAAGCCATATATTTTGATCACCTTATCAAAATGCTTATTCCAACTCTGAGATGCTTGCTTCAATTCATAAATAGATCTTTGAAGCTTGCACACCTTAGACTCATCTATGGATGTGAGCCCTTCAAGTTGTATCATGTACACCTCTTTGATCAGCTCTCCATTCAGGAAAGCTGTCTTCACATTCATCTGCCAGATCTCATAATCCAAATGGGTAGCTATCGCAAGTATTATCCGAATGAATTTGAGCATTACTATAGGAGAGAATGTCTCGTCATAGTCAATACCATAATATTGATGATACTCCTTGACAATCAGGCGGGCTTTATAAGTCTCCATCTTTTCATTTATGCCCCTCTTTCTTTTTAAGATCCATTTACATCTAATAGGTTTAACCCCTTTAGATGGGTCAACCAATGTCCACATATCATTAATGTTCATGGACTCTATTTTAGATTTCATGGTCTCAAGCTATTTCTCAAAATCAGATCTCTGCATTGCATCCATATAGGTAATCGGATTCTCATCATTCTCATCGAGTTCGATGGGATCACCGTCTTGGATCAAAAAACTATAGTATCTATCTAGCTAATCTGGTACTCTATCAGATCACCTTAATAGTGTAGGTACATTGGGTTCTGAATTTGATCTGATCAAATTTGATTCAAGTTTAGCTACTGGTGTCAGTTTTACTACTTGTTGAACTTTATAAGTTTAACCTTAGAGGCAACAGTTTCTTCATCAAGAATCTCATTCTCTTCTAGATATGTGAGAAACTCACTAGAAAGCTATTTTCCTCCTCGGTCAGATCGAAGAGTTTTAATATCCTTCTCAGTTTATTTTTCTACTTTACTTCAGAATCGTTTGAACATTTCAAATGAATCTTACTTATGTTTCATCAGATAGACATATCCATACCTAGATAGATCATCTATGAAAGTAATTAAGTAGAGATATCGCCTCTAGCACTAGTGCTCATAGGTCCACATATATCAGTATATACTAGACCTAAGAGCTCAGTGGCTCTCTCACCTTTTTTAGTAAAAAGTGACTTGGTCATTTTTCTAAGTAGACAAGACTCAGCTTGGAAGTCATTCACAATCACTTACTTCGAGGATACCCTCTTGAGTCAACCTATTTATCCTGTTCTTGTTAATATGACCTAGCCTACAGTGCCATAAGTAGATATCAGACATATTATCTAATCTAGGGTGCTTGCTAGTGGAATAGACTATGCTAACAGATTGTGATAGCATGTATACACCATTGTTCAAATATCTAGAGAATATAGTAATATCATTTATTAAAATTTTATAATTATCTTTGGCTAAAAAGCCTATAGAAATGACATTAAAAAAAAACTAGGACAAAAATGATAATCATTAAGAACAATAGTATGAGACTCAAATACAAGCTGTAAGATTTTTAATGCCAAAACTGAAACTGGTCTTCCATCTCCAACATTCAAGAACCTCTTATCTTGTTCGAATCTCCTACTGACTTGCAACCCTTGCAACGAATTGCAAATATGGTAAGAGCTACTGGTATCCAATGCCCAATTAGTAATATCACAGATAGAGAAATTATAAGGAGTTATTATATAAATATCTTGCCCAATAATAGCTTGCTTCTTTCTCAAGCTGTTTGGGTCCAAAGAGGTAATGTACTGAGGATGGTTCCTCTTCCAGTGCCTCCACTTTTTGGAGAAGAAGCATTAAGCTTGACTCTTATTGTATTTTATCTTTTTGGTCTAGCCCTGAATAGATGTCCCAGCCTGAACTTGCACCTTCTTGGACTTCTTGTTCTTGTTCTTCATTCCTTTTTTAAAGGGTCAAGAACCAGAAGATGAACCTCCCACTAAGTTCATCGACTCTTTATGGAGCTGGTGATCCTTTTCAAAGTTCTAAAGTAACCCCAGTAAGCCGTGGTAGTTAACTTTAGGATTTGTCATTCTATAATGAGTAAGGAATGAAAGATAAGACTTGGGTAGTGAGTTCAGTATTGCTTTTTTTCCTAGTTGCTCATGCAAGAAAAAGCCGAGCTTGCTCAAATGCTCCATTAGCTCAATCATGTACAACATATTATCAGTGACTGAAGCTTTGTCCCTCATCTTGGTAACGAAGATGGCACAACTAGTCTTGTGCCTCTCAGCATCATCGAGTGTGCCAAAAGACTCCTCCAACACTTGAAGCATGTCTTTTAGTTGAGCTATCTCAAACCTATGATTAAACTCATCGCTCATAGCCACCAGCATAATACAGTGCACCATAGTTTAGTCACTGAGCTGCTTTTGGTAAGTGTCTCTGACTGACCCACATGCATTTGCAACTGGCTCCTCGGGTGCTGGATCTATCAACACATATAAAATTCATTCATGCTCTAGGATAATCTTTAACTTACGGTACCAGCTACCGAAGTTAGATCCCATGAGTTTATCATTGTCTAACAATGATCGAAGCAAAATGGAAGTGGCCATATCTGCACAAAGAAAAATCAAAACCTAATCAGTAATTATTTCATTAAACCTAAAGATTTAAACTTTAATCAAAAGGTTCTTCCACTATTTTTTTTGGATTGATAGCGTCTACCTCCAATTCGAGAAATTATCCTAATTCCTCACTAGGTTTCAGAATCCACATAGACTGCCCACAAGCCCAACTTTGGTTGGTCAACCCATATATATCTAAGGATAGGTTCATAGCAAGTTGTTTCTCTAAATAATTTCTAGTAATTTAATTTTGCCCCAGTCCTCAATTAGTAGGCTTTGGCCAACCATACTTGGTCCATCTAACTAATAAATAATTAAGCCCAACTTTGGTTGGTCAACCTAAATACCATTTAGAAAGATGCAGCCAAGAAGTTATATTATGAATGATAATTCCACTAGTCGATAAGCATCAGGCCTTTGGGCCTCCAATGATTATTCAACTAATGGACTCATTATCACCCACTTAATGGGAGACTATAATCTAGTTATCATCATAACTATTTCATTTTTAGGGACTTAATAAATTTAGAGGATTTAATTGATTTGATTTAAAGAAAAAGGAAGATCAGATAAACCAGCTTGTTATGATCCTTCCACTGGCTTCACCAAGTTAGATTAAGAGAGACTATTAATAGGTTGGTCTAGGAGCATCTAAATCAATCACACTGATTCACCTAGTTGATATGGATCAGCTCAAATTGTCAAGTGATATGATCAAAATATAATTTCACCAAGAAGGCTAGGTAAGTGAGATCGGTGTAGGGTCTGCCAAAGCTTGCCTTAGACACCATCAAAAATGACCAGGTAAGTGGGCTGTCAATTAAAAACCATTGGTTTGGATTGCCAGACTTACCTTAGACATTAACTGGTTAATTAGTTTTGATTGGATCAACCTAATAGTTCATGCTAGACCACTTAGCCAAGAATCAAGTCCATCTTAGTTCTCATTAAAAACATGGACTTGATCAACTACAACTATTATAATTGATCAAGAGAATCCTTGATTTAATCTAAGACAACTATTAAATAGATTTAGTCAATTCTCTAATTAAGTCCATTCTTTAATCTAACTTTAGGTCTAATCCAATTAATAGACCTAATTTCTACTAACCCATTAATCCAAAGTGTTATGATTTGTGTCTTAGGATCTTTAATTCATAATTCTAAAATCTAATTAAAATAATTCTTAATTTTTAATCAAGTTTTGGACTGAGGGTTGGGGTTTTCCATTTCAAAAATAATTTTTATATTCATAAATTATTTTTACAACATGGTTCTACTAATCGATTGCATGTTTGATTCATAATTAATATGCAAATAAAATAGACATGAAATAATTTTAGATCTAATCTAAACATGTTCATGTAATTGAAACTATTTCAATTCTAATCAATCATAAATTATCTTAGATCAAATCTAACATACTTATAATGATAAAAATTAAATTAAAATATTTTTAATTAGATAATAAATTTTTTTAGATCAAAACTAAAATTTTATAATCAAAATTTTAGATCAACACGTACTAAGACAACCTCTCCACTGTAAGGGATAAACCTTGTAGCAGGACAACCTTATAATCAATCCATGCAATCTAAAATATTTATTTTTAGGTTTAAATAAATTTTAATCTAATAAATTATAAATTGATCTAGATCATATCTTATGAATTTATGATTTACGTTAGATCTATACGAACTAGGATAATCTCTCTACTGTAAGGGATAAATCTTATAGTAGGACAATCTTATAATCAATTTATGTGATCTATTTATTTTTTAATTTTAGATTTAACATTAGATTATAAATTAGATATAATTTATAAAATAATCTAAACATTAATAAAATCATGTAATAAGGTAACATGGCACTGATACTAATTAAAGGAAATAGATCTAGGATTTTAGAATTAGATTTTGAAACTTTTTTAAATCTACACAGCGAAAGAGATAAATTAATCAAATTAATTTATAAATAAATAAGAAAAACTCTTATATATATGATGCTATTACATGATCAAAGCATGCTATTAAATTAGAAATTAAAATATCAAAAGGAAACATGTTAATCACATCAACATAAATCTATACTAGATCAAATCTAGGTATGTAATAGGAAGATCATATCATCCTTATCTTTGCAAATTAAGTTTTTTAACTTATTAATCTAGATCTAAAATTATTGCTCTAAGCCACATATGTGTCCCACCTCTGCAAGTTGTCCATACGAGCCCTCAATAGCTAATCAGAAGTCTGATGCCCAGAAATCAGCATAATATGCTAGTACTGTGCTGATCCTTCTTCGATGGTCGATCTAGATCTTTCTTATTCAAAATATAGACTCTCCAATTTTTAGAAGAAAGAAAAGAGATTTTTGAACCTAAGACACCTCTCAAAAATCTCTAAAGGAGGAAGAGGTTAAAAAAAAAAATCCTAGAAAAAGAACCCTTCTTCTTCTTCTTTGTTTCTCTCACCAAGGCACTCTTATTTTGTCACCACAAAATCCAATGCCCCAACCTCTCTACAACCAGCCTTTCCATGCACAAGAAGCCCTCTCTAATGTCTAGAATCTTTGAAAAAATTAGGGCCAAAGACCCTTTAAATAGAGAGTTAGAGAACAATACTTGTCTAGGTCAAATACCTAGCAAGGAAAGTCCAAATTGGGCAAAACTTGGGGTGCCCAACTCTTGGTCGCCCCCTCCCTTTCTTCTTCCATGGACCACAAATTTTGTGCACACAAAACTTCCTCTAAAAGCCACAAAAATTCTAGGAAAATTAGGAAGGGTTAGCAGCAAGCATGGGTAGGAGTTTTGATAATAACAAACTCTATCAAATAGAGTTTGAATTCAAACCTTCTAACCATATTTGACTCGGTCCACAACAAAATACCATATAAGAAAGAAGGGAGGAGATGGGGCACACATGAAGGGCCTGGAGAGAAGAGTTTTCATGCACAAAACTTCCAAAGAGGGGCTTGGTGGGCATTGGGACTAAGGTGGTGCAAGGATAGAAGTCCTTGTCACACTAGAACTTCTAATTTAACTTGGTCCAACTTGTTCTTTGGATTAAATAAAATAAAAAATAATTAAACCTAATTAGAATAGATCTTAGTCCAACTAATAACCTAATTAAATTAGATTTAATTCTTATTTAATTTTTAATCAAATTAGAGATTGGGTTCAGACAAGTCCTAATTGAATTAGGACTCATTTTTTCTTGCAATTGGCTCATCCAATAAATCAATTGGACTTGATCCCATCAAGCCCAAACTAAATTTTATTAAATTATGTTTACTTAGACTTAATCTCATCCCTCTAACTTAATCAAATTAAGTCAATTAGTAATCCAATTGCTAATTAATCCTCCTACAATACTTGCACTAGGTTAAACATCAATCATATTGAATGTTTAATCCTAGAATGATTCTTAATCATCGATCAACCATCCAATCAGATCGAAAACTCTTATATGTGTGACCCCAAAGATTTGAACCTAAGTCGATAGCATAGAAATAAATTTTTGTATCAATCAGATTGACCATCTAGCAATGGTTCTCGATGGCTAGATAGATCGAATATATAGAACAACATCCTTAAAACCCATGTGGATATAGTTTCTATATAAGTAATCCTCTTGACCAAAATGCTCATAAGATATCTTAGAGTTTAACTATCAACTCTTATTAGGTCATCCATATTAATTTTCAAAATATCAAATCCATCTTATTGATTATCCTAGCCAAGATTTTGCTATATTGAAATACAGTGATGCATTCTTCTCCAACTTTTGGAGTGGTCAATCTCATCTTGATCGCTCACCAACTTTGCAAGTACATGACTATGCTCAAAAACCTTCCATTACTAAATTAAAAATTTAGTTAGTCTGATACCAAAGCATAGTGAGTTGCTTACAAGCCATTGTAATGATCTCAGGTCTAAGAAATATTTATACCTATATTCCATCAAAGTAATTCTTGATAGCAGAATGCTCTAGAGTTGATCATGATTAGTGATGATGTATCCTTACATCTCACTTATTTTTCATATCAGTATCTCCATACTCCTTGATTAAGAGGACAACCAACCTATATAACATGCAATAATTTATGCTCGATAAATATTGTTGCCCTAATTAACAACATATTATTTGGTCATGAATAATTTAAGGATTAATTGATAAATGCTCTCTTTATCGAAACTAAATAGTCCTAAAAACTTCATCGCAACAATGGAGTTCATTAGAAGATGTAGACTTTATGATGAAAATATCAAAATACATATTTTATTTATTAATAAATCAATTATAATTATAAGATAGCTCAACCGTTAATAGGCTAATGATTAGCTTTGGGACATATTTTTAATAAGATATCCATTCAAAAAAGTAGTTTTCACATTCATTTGTTATATTTCATAATCATAGAAAGTTGCAATTGCAAGCAATGTGCGAATGAATTTAAGCATGGCCATAGGTGAAAAGGTATATTGATAGTCAATGCCTTCACGTTGACTATAATCTTTTGCTATAAATTTTATAGGTCTCTACCTTATCATCTACGCCTACTTTTCTATTGTAGATCCATTCACACCTAATGGATACTATATCCTCTAGTGGATCCACTAAAGACAATACTTGGTTCAAGTGCTCGAGTCAATTTTTGACTTTATTGCATCTAACCATTTCTTGAAATAGATGTCAGACACTATCTCATCAAAGGTATTCAGATCATCTCCATGACTCTTAACCCTTATCTTCCATAAGAAATATTTTCTCTACATCCTCTATAAGCATATCCATATACGTTTTAGGAGGATGGGAGATCCTAATAGATCTATGAGGTGGTGGAGGAACATTAACTACTGGCTCAATGTTAATGGGTTATTGAAGATCTATAACTCATTGCTCTTTAGAGACTTTCTCTTCAAGCTTAATCAACCTCCCACTGCATCCTAGATAAACTATTTTTCTAGAAATATGGAAGATGACTTAGAATCACATTATAATCTTGTGAAAAATAAAAGTAGTATTCTATGGATTCTTTTGGATACCCTACAAAGTGAGTTATGACTAATCTACCTTCTAACTTATCAGTCATCTATCTTTTCATATAGGCTGGACATTTTCAAGTCTTTAGATGACCAAGATTTGGCTTCTTACCATACCATATCTTACATGGTACAATAGGAACAGATTTAGAAGGAATCTTATTTAATATATAAAGTATGGTTAATAAAGCATGTCCCCAAAGATATAAGGATAATTTAGTGAAGCTCATTATGAATCTGACCATATCTAATAGGATCCTATTCCTCATTTTGGATATCTCGTTGAGTTGCGGTGTACCAGGAGGAGTACATTAAGAGACTATGCCATTGTCCTTAAGTTAACCCTGAAACATTCTACTAAGGTATTTCCCTCCTCGATCTGATCAAAGAACCTTCAGAGATTTTTTTGTTTGTTTCTCTACTTCATTTTTTAATTTTTTAAAGATTTCAAAGGCTTCTAACTTGTGTCTTATGAGAAACACATACCCGCACCATGATAGATCATCGATAAAGATAATGAAGTAGTATAACCAACCCTAGCCTGCATATCAAATGGGATACACATATTGGTGTATACCAGGATAAGTATCTCAGTGGCCCTTTCACCATGTCTTACAAAAGGCAACTTGGTCATTTTTTCTCGAAGGCAAGATTCGTGAGCTAGATATGACTCAAAATTAAAAGAGTAATGGATCCCATCCTTTTTCAATCTATTTATCTTATCCTCTCCAATATGGCTAAGCCTATAGTGCCACATATACTTTTAATTAACTTTATCTTTAGGTCTCTTCTGACCTACAGCACTCACTATTTGCTCGTTTATATTCACATTCACATCAATATGCATGTGATAAAAATCGTCGATTAAAAGACCACGTGCAACTAATTTATTTTGCAAATAAATAGAACAAATAGCTTTATTAAAATGAAAATCAAATCCATCCTGTGCTAGTATAGAAAAAAATATCAAATTTTGGTAGCTATGAGAACAAAATAATAGTCTTTTAAATCTAATGTAAAGTGTGATGGCAATCAAAGAGGATAGGTGTCAATGGCTTCTGCAGCAATCTTTGCACCATTGTCGATCTGAAGGATCATCTCACCTTGCCTCAATCCTCTACTTTCTATTAGATCCTGCATTGAAGTACAAATATGAGCACTAGAACCAGAGTCTAATACCCAACTAGAAGTAGAAGAAACAATTAAGTTTGATTCAATTACGAGCATTGTAGACATAGCTTTCATAGGTGTATCACCCTTCTTATTCTTTAGGCTTTCTAGGTACCGTGGATAGTTCCTCCTCCAATGGCTGTCAGCATTACAATGAAAATATTTTTCTTTGCCTACAACCTTCTTTGGAGTGTCCTTTTTTGGCTTGTTCTCCTTTTTTTGCTTCTTCATAGGCTTGTTCTTTTTCTTTTTCTAATTAGACTTTTTTTTGGAACATGCCTGCTCCACAGCAAGAACAGTACTCCTTCAACTTTTCAAGGTTCTCTCAGTGGTGACCAACATGTTGACCAGTTTAGATAGGGTGCAATCCAACTTGTTCATATGGTAATGTACGATAAATTGGCTATATGAACTCATAAGGGATTGTAGGATCAAATCCACTTGCAACTCCTTCTACATTGGTAGCTCGAGCTTCTAAAGCTCCTTTAAGTCCTTGATCATTATCAAACAATGGTCATGAATCGATTGCCCTTTGCGTATTTTTAGATTAAATAGTCTTTTGTATAATTTAAAATGCACAGTCCAGCTCTGCTCACCATACAACTCTTGCAGATGAGTGATCATCACCTTGGTAGTAGGCACGTGCTCATGCCGGCTCTACAAGTTATTTAACATGGAAGCTAGCACATAGCACTTGACTCGATTGTCATCATCTATCTACTTGTCAGGTGCCGCTCTCTGCTCAGCACTAGGATGGGTTGGTAAAGCTAGGGGGTCTTGGTTAAATACATATCCTATTTTCTAGGATATCAAGACAATCTTAAGAGTTTTGAAACATTCTTTAAAGTTTATTCTGGTCAAATGATTGGACTCAAGGATGCAGGCTAGAAGGTTTGAAGTTAACATGGTTTAACTACAAGAGTAGAGACTCAAGTTAGACATTTGTATTTAAAATATTTTATTTGTTCTTGAGAATTTAAGAAATAAATAGCCTTCCACTATTTTTTTGGATTCCTTCACTCTCTGGATGGAGAAATGAAAATTCTTGATGCAATAATTAGATTTCTAGTGGATGTTGCAGTCCCACCGATGCTATGTACCTCACTTGTTATTGCTAACATGTACATCGATGCATGAACAACTCTTTATCTAGATGCTTCTCTAAGCATGTTGCAGTGACTTGGTCTCTAAGTTATATGGGCTTACCTGATAGTTATTGACCACACTCCTTAGTTAAGCCTGACCCACCATTCACTAGTAGGTGCAAAGCTATCATTAGGTCCCTCACTTGATAGTTATTGGGCCCAATACCATCTTTATCCTAGTGCAACTCTTTGCTAATAGAATGGTTGCATGTTTTCAATGCAATTGAGCCACTATGATAAGCCAAGAACAATTGATACCAATACCATTCTCGTACTTCTATAATGGTGGAAGACCTCTAGACTTAACATTTATTGGAGAGATGGGTTCAGGTCTCATCTAATTAGTCATCGAATGATTGATCTAATTTGTATGGGCTAAACCATACCGCTTAGCGACCATATTCAAGACTCGATCTTTCAAATTAGCCAGGTAAGTGAGGATTGGTGGGAGGCTCCCCCTTGACTGATCAAGGGTCCTAATTAAGTAACCAACTTTTAATTACTTGCCTTAGATACCAATTGATCAATCAATTTTAAATTGATTTGCTTAAGTGAATCAGGCTTGAACCGTAGAGCCGAATTAGGTCCTTAGGTTAATTGATTCTATATATGGACTTTAATTGACTCGATCAATAATAATTATTTGATCCTAAGCTCTATTTACCTAGTCCTAACCAATACATGATTTAGTTTGATCAATTGTTAAATCGATTTAGACCCATTATGATCAAATAAAAAACCTTAGATGTAATCTAATTAACCTAATTTTTGATTCACCCATGACCAATCCCTCATGCATAAACACAAATTTTAGATATTAAAATCCAAATTTTAGATCTAAATTCTTTGCCTGAAAAGTAAGTTTTTAATCTAGAAACTAATTTTTAGACCAAATTTTAGATCTAAATTCTTTGCCTGAAAAGTAAGTTTTTAATCTAGAAAATAATTTTTAGATTTATACATACAATCATATGTCTCATATATGAACAAAATTTAGATCTACGATATAAAATTTAGATCTTGGCATGCTTTCATATATCCCATATACAAATCAAAATTAGATCTTAAAACTAAATTTAGATTTAAGCATGCAATCATATATCTCATATATGAATCAAAATTAGATTTAAGAAACTAAATTCAGATTTAATCATGCAATCATATATCTCATATATGAATATCAAATTTAGATCTAAGAACTAATTTCAAATTTAAGCATGCTTTCATATATCTAATATGTGAATCAAAATCATATTTTGAAACTTTTTTTTAGATCTAAATTGTGCAGGCATACATCTCATATATGAATAAAAATTAGATTTTGAAAATCTTTTTTCAAAACTTGCATAATATTTTTACACATATGAACCCATGTCTCTAATAGCACTATTGGGTTTTCTTAGGTGCTCGTGCTTGTGAATTTTAAATTACTTTTTGAAATTAGGATTGCAATAGAAGAATAGATTAAAATCTTTTTTAATCAAAATAAACCAAGATCAAGACAAAGTACCCAAGGATCTAGTTCATATGCATAAAAATAACATGAATTTGATTTTTAATCTAAAAATTAAAAGCCTATAATCAAATCATATACCTGTTTAACTTTTTCTTTCTTCAAAAGGCTCTAGAAGATAAATAGGTTCTGTCATAGCCACACAAGCATCTAGCTTCTATATGTATCCACTCAAGATTAACCTAGATTGGGGCCTCTTGATTTAGATCCTTCTTTTCTAAATTGAATCTTCCCTACACCTTGAATCAGGCTTGGATCTTGATCAACCATTTGATCCTTTTCTTGACTACCTTTTCTCTTCCTTTCTTGATCTTTCTTTTCTTGATTCTTGAAACAACCTAGAACTAAAGTAGGAGGAAGAGAAGATGCCCAACAACCTTGGGCATGGAGATGGTGGATGCATAACCAACATAGGCATGGGAACAAAAGGGAGGAAGAGAGGGAGGCATGGAGGCTCTAGGTGGGGCATGGGCTGATGTGAGACTTATGGTGTTAGGGTCAAGAAAGAGAGCCTCTTAAATAGAGGATTACTTAGACTCCTAACCAATATCAAACTAGCTTCAAGATGAGTCCTAATCACATTAGGACTCCCTCTTTTGACCATGTTTAACCACACCTAAAGCAAGCAAGGAAACACCAACACTTGGCACCCTCTTAGGCCTTCTCTTGCATGCCAAGTAAAGAGAGGGAGGGTGTGCACCCTCTATTCATCCCCTATGGTTCCTGTTAGATATATGTGCCCTAGAAGCCAGAATTGGCTGACACTTGTAATACACTTCTAGGGGCAAAATTATAATTTTGACTATAATTAATGAAATGGGTTATTTTCTATCACACATGTGTATTTAGTGTCTGTGATACATCCTTTGAGTTAATGGTAATGATAATTCATATTTTCAAGAGTTGAAAATTTAAGACATGAATAATCATTATTAACTCATAAACAGCTCCCGACCATAGGATCATCACGAGGACGGTGATTGATCCGGAAGGTTGGTGTACGATCGCTTCTCTTTAGTAGATGAGTCTTGAGTCTACGGTGTGGAGACACCGGAGCGAGAGTACAGGTACTCGTTAGAGAACGAGGGCACTGAGCGTGACCACCTCGAGTAGTCATTAGGAAGTCTACCTTCTCGTCAATGACTGACTCGATGCTGCAGTAGTGTGTCTGGTTCTTTGACCTGAGATGCATCGGCAGTTCACCTTGAGGGTGTTATAGTTTGACTACACCATTACTCGGTCTCCTAGCCATATGGAACCCTGAGGTGTATGTTGGCTATAGCATGTTCATTGTAGGAACTGGATTGCATCAAGATGGGATCTATCTACCTCGGTGGTAGAGGAGCAGCCCTATGATGATCATGAGAATCAAGTCCAGAAATCCATGGCCATGGTAGAGTGAAATAATAGAAAGAGTTTCTATTTAGATTTTCACATTGGACTTGAATCGAATGATTACATCATATGACAGAGACTAGGGTTTGACGAGTTCACCTTAACCCTAATCTGATCGGGGCTCAAGATAGAAGAACTTAATCACACAGGTAGCTGCACCAAGAGGTTCGCATTCAGCTCTGATGGGTTGCCACCATATACTGCTAGGTGTCACTGGTGGATTTTGGGAGCAATTAGAATGATTTAGATGATCGATCATTCTAGCTGTTCGAATCAGAAGAGTTCTGATCCATCGAAAGGAGTTTCGATGATGTCTATGATAGAGATCATGACATATCCCATTACCATACAGAACTGAACCTAACTGGGTCACACAAACAAGGGTTTGAATCTGGTGATCATCAATTGAACTGATCTAGTTCAATTGATCTGAATGAGATTCAATTAGGTTCAAGGAAATCGTGCTAGCACTCGATTGAACCTAACGTTCTTCTTTTACTATCATAAATAAGTTGTCCTGACTGAGCCAAAGGAGTTTGTGCTCAATCAGAGGCCTTCATATGGTCTGACTGGAGGTTGTCCAAGTCAGAATAGGTTGTCTTATTTGTAAGACATTACCTGCCATTTTTGGTCACCTGCCATTTCTTGTTCTTTGACTTTGGTCAAAAGTCTACCGTTGACTGGTCAAACATTGACCATTGACCCTTTGACTTTTGACCACATGTCATGCACCTATTGGAGAGCTGGTGGGGGCTTGTCCCCCTGCCAGAACCTGGCAAGGAGAAGGGCGCACGCCAAGGGTGGCGTGAGCCCAAGTAGGAGGCGCCTAGGAGTCCTTGTTGGACAAGGACTCCACCTCCCTTTAGGATTCCAATCAGAGTTCTACTAAGAATCCAGTTTGACTGGTCTTAGGCGCCCTCTAAGGAGGAATCCAGGGGTCTCTTTTTCAACCAATCAGATTTAGATCTGATTTCACAAAGGGTTGTGATTGGTTGAGAGGAAGAAGGAGTTGGATCACAAGAGGTCTATAAATAAGACCCTGCGCCCAACCCTAATCCTAAGTCTTATTGAAAGAGATTTCCCACGTCCAAGGCTGCCTCTCCCCTCCTTCTCCATGCCATACTCTCTTCTCCCCTTGCTCTCCACGTCCAAAAGTGTTTTGGACTTAGTTTGGTGCGATTCAGATCAAGGAAAGGCGATCAAAAGCAAGAAGGCTGCGCTGCTGCAAAAGGACGACTGCAGATCTTCAAAAGAGTTTTGAAGATCCTCCAGATCAGATCCAGATCTGATTTTTGGAGGTGTGATAGAGAAGAAGAGGTTCTCCAGATCCAACCCGAGTGGATACCGGTAGAGGCCAGGCGCTTGCGTGGCTGAGATCCAGAACCTTCCGCTGCAATCAGGATCATCTACAGGGTAATAGGATTACCCAAATCAGGTAAATTAAATTTGATTTAATTTATCTTATTTTATTTTATTTATTAAAATAATAAGAATCAGATCTAAAACATATCAAGATCTGATTAAGATCAAGAGAAAATTTTTGAAATATATCTCTTGATCTAATCAGATCTGGACGAACCTGGACCGGGAAATCAGGATTTCCCTTCAACTGGTATCAGAGCCATGGTTCTAAAATTGTTTAGATCTGATTTTAATTTTATTTTAATTAAAAATAAAGTGATTTCAGATGTCACATGAGATGTGATCAGATCTAAAATCAAAAATTAAAATTAAATGATTTGGATCTAAGAACATGAAGATATGCATGACTAGTTCTAGAATAGAATAGTTCTATAGAATAGTTTTGCATGTCTTTGATTTAATCTGATTAAATCATATTTTAGATCTTCTTATTTACTGTTTTTTGATATTATAAGTGTTATAATAACATCTGATAAAAAGCAAATAAAAATTATTTAATTTTAAATATCATATGAGATATGATAGATGCATGACTAGACTAATTGTAGAATAGTTCTACATAATTGTCTAGATTAGAATTTATTTTGATTAGATCAATTTAAATCTAATTTTTTCAGATTATTATGTGATAATTTAGATCTGAAAACATGCATGATTTGATACATGAGATGTATGCAAAATATGCCATGATTAGATCTACTTTATATATGAGATATATGATATAGATCTGATATTGTTTTGTAGTATTAATGTTCCTGATTAAGGCGTTCCTCTTGGCCGTCCGGTCATAAGAACGAAGAAGGATTTAAAGGCCCTCTCTTCCCATTCGATGGGGTGTTCTTATGATGTGTAGGGGTGCTGCGTGTTCGTCCTTAATCAGAAACCCATAACTTACTTTCTGCAAAACCCTAGATCCTGAAACCCTAGGATTTATTGTGCATATTTTGTTTATGAACCCAACTTAATTAAGAATTAAGTTTATGGAATATTAATTAGGTCTAAAATTGAGAATTTCAGATCTAAGACATATTCATAATACTGGGTTCGGGCTTGGGTAGCTCAATTAGGTCTAAGCGGTTGATCAAACCGAATCAAGAGTTGGTTAGATGGGATCAACAATGCTTAAATTGACCAGCCTAATAGGATTAAGTCTGGGTCAAGATCGAGTCACGATCAAGCAAGACCTAATTAGGCTCAGAGGTTAGAGTCTGGATTGTAGGCTAACCAAATTGGTTCTGACTCAACAATTTGGTGTCTAAGGTAAGTTTGGCACAGACGACCGACTGGTTTTTAATTGGAAGCTACTCGACCTGAATGCGTTCTTGTGCGAGTTAACGGCATATTCCTTCCACCGTCTCACTTACCTGGCCATATCTGTTGACACAGTTCTGATCTGAGGTGGTCAATAATCCGAGCTGACCCATGCCACTAGGTTAGTCATAATTGTTATGACTAAGCCAAGTCTAGTTTAATGAGACCTGAATCAATTCTCCCTAAGAAAAGATTAAGTCCGAGGTCTTCCACCATTGTAGACGTGCGGGCCCTTCCCGGGGTTGATTGTTCTCGGCTGGATACAGTGGCTCAGTTGCACCAGGAAGACGCAACCATGTCTATTAGGCATTGGATGCTATGGGCTGGAGGATGAGTTGGGCTCAATATTCTGGATACGGTGAGAGACCCAATTAGGAACCCAGTCTATGCAAATGGTGGGTCTGACTTAACTAAGGAGTGGATCAATATTCCGGATACGGTGAGATTCATGAATTAGAGACCAAGTTTGGGTGCACCATGATTAGAGAATCATTGAACAAGAGTT
>QRFJ01000961.1:0-72444 GCA_006176705.1 Cocos nucifera | reverse complement strand
AATATTGAGCCCAACTCATCCTCCAGCCCATAGCATCCAATGCCTAATAGACATGGTTGCGTCTTCCCGGTGCAACTGAGCCACTGTATCCAACCGAGAACAATCAACCCCGGGAAGGGCCCGCACGTCTACAATGGTGGAAGACCTCAGACTTAATCTTTTCTTAGGGAGAATTGATTCAGGTCTCATTAAACTAGACTTGGCTTAGTCATAACAATTATGACTAACCTAGTGGCATGGGTTAGCTCGGATTATTGACCACCTCAGATCAGAACTGTGTCAACAGATATGGCCAGGTAAGTGAGACCGGTCGAAGGAATATGCCGTTAACTTCGCACAAGAACGCATTCAGGTCGAGTAGCTTCCAATTAAAAACCAGTCGGTCGTCTGTGCCAAACTTACCTTAGACACCAAATTGTTGAGTCAGAACCAATTGGGCTAGCCTATAATCCAGACTCTAACCTCTGAGCCTAATTAGGTCTTGCTTGATCGTGACTCGATCTTGACCCAGACTTAATCCTATTAGGCTGGTCAATTTAAGCATTGTTGATCCCATCTAACCAACTCTTGATTCGGTTTGATCAACCGCTTAGACCTAATTGAGCTACCCAAGCCCGAACCCAGTATTATGAATATGTCTTAGATCTGAAATTCTCAATTTTAGACCTAATTAATATTCCATAAACTTAATTCTTAATTAAGTTGGGTTCATAAACAAAATATGCACAATAAATCCTAGGGTTTCAGGATCTAGGGTTTTGCAGAAAGTAAGTTTTGGGTTTCTGATTAAGGACGAACACGCAGCACCCCTACACGTCATAAGAACATCCCATCGAATGGGAAGAGAGGGCCTTTAAACCCTTCTTCGTTCTTATGACCGGACGGCCAAGAGGAACGCCTTAATCAGGAACATGTAAATCTACAAAACAGTTATAGATCTATATCATATATCTCATATACAAATTTAGATCTAATCAAGGCATATTTTGCATACATCTCATGTATCAAATCATGCATGTTTTCAGATCTAAATTATCTCATAATAATCTAAAAAATTAGATTTAAATTGATCTAATCAAAATAAATTCTAATCTAGACAATTATGTAGAACTATTCTACAACTAGTCTAGACATGCATCAATCATATCTCATATGATATTTAAAATTAAATAATTTTTATTTGCTGTTTATGAGATGTTATTATAACACTTATAATATCAGAAAATAGTAAATAAGAAGATCTAAAATATGATTTAATCAGATTAAATCAAAGACATGCAAAACTATTCTATAGAACTATTCTATTCTAGAACTAGTCATGCATATCTTCATGTTCTTAGATCCAAATCATTTAATTTTAATTTTATTGATTTCAGATCTGATCACATCTCATGTGACATCTAAAATCACTTTATTTTCTAATTAAAATAAAATTAAAATCAGATCTAAATAATTTTAGAACCATGGCTCTGATACCAGTTGAAGGGAAATCCTGATTTTTCGGTCCAGGTTCGTCCAGATCTGATTAGATCAAGAGATATATTTCAAAAATTTTCTCTTGATCTTAATCAGATCTTGATATGTTTCAGATCTAATTCTTATTATTTTAATAAATAAAATAAAATAAGATAAATTAAATCAAATTTAATTTACCTGATTTGGGTAATCCTATTACCCTGTAGATGATCCTGATTGCAGCGGAAGGTTCTGGATCTTAGCCACGCAAGCGTCTGGCCTCTACCGGTATCCACTCAGGTTGGATCTGGAGATCCTCTTCTTCTCTATCACACCTCCAAAAATCAGATCTGGATCTAATCTGGAGGATCTTCAAAACTCTTTTGAAGATCTGCAGTCGTCCTTTTGCAGCAGCGCAGCCTTCTTGCTTTTGATCGCCTTTCCTTGATCTGAATCGCACCAACCAAAGTCCAAAACACCTTTTGGACGTGGAGAGCAAGGGGAGAAGAGACTATGGCATGGAGAAGGAGGGGAGAGGCAGCCTTGGGGCATGTCTCATAGCATTGGAATTAGGGTTGGGCGCAGGGTCTTATTTATAGACCTCTTGTGATCCAACTCCTCTTCCTCTCAACCAATCACAACCCTTTGTGAAATCAGATCTAAATCTGATTGGTTGGAATAGAGACCCCTGGATTCCTCCTTAGAGGGCGCCTAAGATCAGTCAAACTAGATTCTTAGTAGAACTCTGATTGGAATCCAAAAGGGAGGTGGAGTCCTTGTCCAACAAGGACTCCTAGGCGCCTCCTACTTGGGCTCACGCCACCCTTGGCGTGCGCCCTTCTCCTTGCCAGGTTCTGGCAGGGGGACAGGCCCCCACCAGCTCTCCAATAGGTGCATGACATGTGATAGTAGAAGAAGAACGTTAGGTTCAATCGAGTGCTAGCACGATTTCCTTGAACCTAATTGAATCTCATTCAGATCAATTGAACTAGATCAGTTCAATTGATGATCACCAGATTCAAACCCTTGTTTGTGTGATCCAGTTAGGCTTAGTTCTGTATGGTAATGGGATATGTCATGATCTCTATCATAGACATCATCGAAACTCCTTTCGATGGATCAGAACTCTTCTGATTCGAACAGCTAGAATGATCGATCATCTAAATCATTCTAATTGCTCCTAAAATCCACCAGTGACACCTAGCAGTATATGGTGGCAACCCATCAGAGCTGAATGTGAACCTCTTGGTGCAGCTACCTGTGTGATTCAGTTCTTCTATCTTGAGCCCCGATCAGATTAGGGTTAAGGTGAACTCGTCAAACCCTAGTCTCTGTCATATGATGTAATCATTCGATTCGAGTCCAATGTGAAAATCTAAATAGAAACTCTTTCTATTATTTCACTCTGCCATGGCCATGGGCTTCAGGACTTGATTCTCATGATTATCATAGGGCTGCTCCTCTACCACCGAGGTAGATAGATCCCATCTTGATGCAATCCAGTTCCTACAATGAACATGCTATAGCCAACATACACCTCAGGGTTCCATATGGCTAGGAGACCGAGTAATGGTGTAGTCAAACTATAACACCCTCAAGGTGAACTGCCGATGCATCTCAGGTCAAAGAACCAGACACACTACTGCAGCATCGAGTCAGTCATTGACGAGAAGGTAGACTTCCTAATGACTACTCGAGGTGGTCACGCTCAGTGCCCTCGTTCTCTAACGAGTACCTGTACTCTCGCTCCGGTGTCTCCACACTGTAGACTCAAGACTCATCTACTAAAGAGAAGCGATCGTACACCAACCTTCCGGATCAATCACCATCCTCGTGATGATCCTATGGTCGGGAGCTGTTTATGAGTTAATAATGATTATTCATGTCTTAAATTTTCAACTCTCGAAAATATGAATTATCATTACCATTAACTCAAAGGATGTATCACAGACACTAAATACACATGTGTGACAGAAAATAACCCATTTTATAAATTATAGTCAAAATTATAATTTTGCCCCTAGAAGTGTATTACAAGTGTCAGCCAATTCTGGCTTCTAGGGCACATATATCTAACATCTTGTCCGTGCAGTTGGATCGAAAGATCTCGCTACTATTGGACATCACTTCATCTCTTATCAGCTATAATAATGGATCAATTTATTAGAAACATGAAAAAAATATCAATTTAATTTATCTAGTAAGATTTAGAATTCATTATCTCTTTGCACATGACTAGCAATAGACTCACGGCTGAGAGTATGTGTATACTCCTGGGCTGCCCGGTTCTTCTAGTTCTAATGAAAGATAGCCTAACAAGTATTCAAATGAATAATAAATATTTAAAAAAAATATTTAAATATAATTTTAAATATATTAAAAAATTTAAAAGTTAGTAATTTTACCTCGAACTCCTGGCTCCTCCAATGTGTAACCATCCTCTCTCACTGACTCAGAGGACAGTCTTATATCCAAGAAACAAGCTCCTCTAGAGTGTCTCGTTGATGCTCGAGCCATCCTCTATGGAGCTTGACCTTGTAGCCCTGATACAACTCTCTGATCTTCTTCAGTCGGGCATCTCGAGCCCTCTCATGATCAAGAAAGTTGTACCTTCTCTATACAAAGTTATCAAAAGTCAGTTATAAAATTATTCTAATCAAACGTAGTGTAAACGTATAAAATGCATAAATATAATTAAGATGCACTTATCCATATCTCCTTCCACATCCGATCCCTGACAGTATCATCCATCAATCGTCGGTCTCTGGGCTCTACGAGAATAATGTCTGATCGCCTCACAAGCACTCCAAAAAAGGAATGCATCTCCCACGCGATCTCCCCTACTGACCTCCCCTCCGGATCATACTATACCATCACTTGATGCTGGCGGTTCCACACATGCGTCATATATGTGGGACCGTAAAATATCCTACTAGATGATGCACCTGCAATGAAAATACATTATGCAAATATATAAGAGTATAAATACTATATAAAAATAGATAAATAATATAATAAAAATGTACACTCAAATATCGGTGGAGTAGCATGTGTCGAAGATGTGGGCGACGATAGAGGCTCAGATGTCGATGGAGTACTAGATGCTGCTGGTGGAGTAGATGCCAGCGGTAAAGGTCCCTAAGCAGTCGATGCGGAGGTGGATGGTATGTGCTCTGATTGCTCCTCAGATGCTGAACTCCGCATAACCTGTCAAGAGTTAGGGGTGAAAGCTAGATGGCATTTTGGTGCCATCATGACCTGCAACATTAATGAATATTAACCAATATAATATGTTGAACAATAATCAAAGATATGCCTAGGTACCATCCATACAATTACATATAAATATACGTATGCCAAAGATTATGTATATGAATCAATTGATGGGCCTATCGCTATGCAATATAATAAACAAAAGCAACAGGACAAGGGTTCCCTCAGCGGTCTGCCCTCACCATGTTGGTCATTGTGGCCAACAAATAAAAAAGTATCACGAACCATTTATTTCACTCCCCCATCATGTTGATCGCCTCCTTGCGGTCAGCCCACACCATGTTGGTCCCAATAAATTTTATAACGAACTGTAAAGCTATAAATAGTGAGGTGACCATTTACATCTTGACGAGGTGGCCATGGTCCACCTGTACACTTTTTACAAGGATAATGGATTAGTCCATAGTCCCCAAATTTTTCTATAGCAAAATCAAAAAAATTTTGAAGTCCAGCCTCATATTCTGGCGAGAGCCTACTAAACTTCATCCACCCCTTATCCATTTTAAAAATGATGATACTGCAATTAAATCATTTATGAAACTTAAATTATATACTAATGCATTATAAACAAATATGCAATAAATGCATCCTATCACCAACTTATAGGTAAAGATAGGTCCTATCCCATTCAAAAATTGTATTAATTCTATAGGTTCAATACAGTAATCAAACGATATGCAACATAGATCAAATAAAATTTTTGTAGCATTTTTTCTTAGTTCTCCCATGTAGGGAGAATAAAAGGAAAATACTATCCAAAATTTTATTCAGAATTCTTAGCATACCGTTTGATTACTGCAACTACCTATAGTATCTATAATTTTCAAACCATCCAAATTGGATAATCAATTGATTATTGTACATAATTCTCTCATCCATACAATTACATATAATTGTACGGATGCTAGAGATTATGTACACTAATCAATTGATGGGTCTATCATTATGCAATGCAATAAACAAAGCAACAAGATATAAACATCCAAAAATTATTATCCAATAAATTCTACAACATGAATTACATTCATAAATAATTAAGGATGAGCAACAGTCATAGATCCGATCTCTTATGCAAACCTAGATGTTATTCCAGAAATCTGAAAGAAGAACGAAGTAGATGATGGCAGCACCTTAGGGCTTAAAGTTGGAACCTTAGAGAGACGTATCAAATTTTGTTCACACCCATCGAGCTGGCTCGCTCAGAAGTCGAGCTAGCTCCGTGCTTGAGACATCCAGCTTGGGTCCTCCCCCAGTTAGCTCGATCTCAATCCGAGCAGGCTTCGTTGCATATCCGAGCTAGCTTGGCTGTATGCCATCCTCTGTTCTTGGCTGTCTCCACCCACCCCTCATCTTTTTGACTATCTGTCTCCCACTCAATCTCCATCACCGGCGAGGTCGGACCCCCTCCCTAATTTCTCTCTCAATCTCCCTCTCTCGATCTCATCCCTCACCGGTGAGGCCAGACCCCCTCCCTCCCTCTCTCCCTCTCTTGATCTCCCTCATCGGTGATGGCGGTGAGGCCAAACCCCTCCCTCCCTCTCTCACTCTCTCGATCTTCCTCATCGATGAGGTTGGACCTCCTCCCTCCCTCTCTCTCTCTCTCGATCTCCCTCACCGACGACGATGGTGAGGCTGGACCCCATCCCTCCCTCTCTTCCTCTCCCTTTCTTTATTTCAGGTCCTAAAATTGGGTCCAGATATCCAAGATCCATTAGGGTCTAGGTTTGGTACTTCAGGTATGGATCCATCGGGTATTCGGGTTTGGGTCCAATACTAGTAATTAAAATCGGGTCTGAATCTGAATATCCAGATTTTGACCCAAACCTAACCCGTTGATAGGTCTAATCTAGTGATTAATAAATAATACTATAAAATTAAAATAAAAATATACCTATGACTATAGAGAGGGGGTCGCACCGAAAGCTCCGAGGATCACCGGTGATGGCGCTGGAGGAAGACGACGGTACTAGAGGTAACCTGCAAAATAATAGCAAGATAGTGAGATAGAGAGAGAAGAGAGAGAAAGAGAAAAAGGAAAGAGAGAGAAGGAGAGGGGGCCTAGAGGGGTGCTGTGATGGGGAGGCTATGAGAGGGAGGGCTGGGGTGGGCGGGGGATGGGAGGGTAGGGTGGTGGCGACCGAGGATGGGGAGGGTAGGCACAAGTAAAAAGGATGGGAGGACAACGGGCGATGGGCAGTTGGGGATGGTGAGGGCGAGGGGCAGGCGGTCGGGGAGGGCAAGGGGTAGGCGGTAGGGGGCGACATTCAGGGATGGGGAGGGCAGGGGGTGAGTGGTCGGGGATGGGGAGGGCAGGGGGCGAGCGATCGAGGATGGGGAGGGCGGACGGTCGGGGATGGGGAGGGGGGGCAGACAGCCGCGAGCGGGGATGGGGAGGGCGGGGGGCGGGGTAAGTGGGGCAGCGGCCACAATCGAGGATGGGAGGGTGTGGGGTAGGCAGCCCTGACCGAGAATGGGGAGGGTGGGGTGCGGACGGCCGTGGCCAGGGATGGGTGGAGTCTTACCGGTGACGGAGAGGAGGGGGGAGAGAGAGAGAGAGAGAGCGCGCATGGGAGAGAAGAAAAATTGAGAATTTTTAACTAAACCTATAATAGCAGTTTTTGAATCGATGCCATAGATCTATGGCAGCAGCACTCTATGGTAGTGGTTTATCACTGCTGCCATAGATCTATAGCAACGATTTTTAGTAACCATTACCGTAGGTTGAAAATAATTTTTTTTAATTTTTTACTCTAAATATTATATAATTTTAAAATTTAATGCTCATCTTCACTATTCATTATCTAAATAATTATCATTAGAGTGTCGTTACAAAAGATCACCTCGATTCGATGGCCCTAGCTTCATTGATCAGAAAAATTTGATTTCGATGATCATGAATGATGATACGATGACTGATAGATGGAGACCTCCGATTGGTCTAAAAATTTGCAATGATGATCTTGATGATATTTATAGCATACTATCAAAGTTTTAATTCAATCAGATATCGTTATCATGGTCAAATTAGTACAGAATAATTTTCATCGTTAAATTAGAATCAAGTGATCAAAGGGTTAAACGGCATCCAATTATAAGATAATTTTTTAGTTAAATGATCTTTGCTATAATTTTAATCATTTTATATGGTGATGATAATAAAATTTAAATTATTTTTATATGAACTATTCATGTTAAGTAGATATTGCAAAAGCACAAGCATATATATATAACAACCAATAGAGTTTAAGAATGGTTATCAGGTGACGTATAGTTTTAGATCATTCTTAGTCTCATGAGTTGAATTTTATAATCACCATCATAAAAAATGATTAAAGTAGTAGCAAAGATCATTTATAAAAAAAATTATCTCATAATCGGACACCGTATGGTCCTTTGATCACTCGTTTATCATTTAACGATCGAAATTAACCTATATTATATTGACCAAGATAATGATATCCGATTGAAGTAAAACTTTGATAGTACACTAAAAACATAACTAAGATCATTATTGCAGATTTTTGGATCTATCGAAGGTCTCCATCAATCAGATCATTGCATCATCATTCGTGGTCTTCAAAATTAAATTTTTCTGATCGATGAAGCTAGGACCATCAGATCAAAATGATCTTTCATGATGATACTCTAATGATAATTATTTAGATAATGAATGGTGAAGATGGATATTAAATTTTAAAATTATATATTATTTTAAAAAAAATATATATATATATTACAATATTTATAAATAACCGTTGCCATAGATCGACGTATAGTAACGATTACAAGGAACCGCTGCCATAGGTCAGACCTATGGCAGTGGTTACAAAAAATCACTGCCATAGATCGGACTATGACAATAATTTATTGTAACCGCTACTATAGGTCGGACCTATAACAGCGGTTCCTTATAACCACTACCATAGACTCTATTATAGCAGTTTCGAAAATCGCTGCCATAGTATATGCTAGCATAGACTCTTTTTGTAGTAGTGTCAATCAGGTGCTAGCATTGTTATATTAAACCTAAAAGGATTTCTCTAAATTCAATCTAATTATGACTTCATAAGCCTAATTATACAATCCGAGTTAAATTTCTTTATTGTGTGATCCTATAGGTTCAATTCTATCTAGTAGTGAGATATAGTATGATCTTTATCATAGTATCATTGAAACTTCTTTCAATAGATCGGAATAATTTCACTCTGACTTAATAAGAATCATCGATCCAAAATGATCCTAGTGAGCTCTTATAATCCATCAGTAACACCAAACAGTATGTAGTGGCAACCTAGCATAATTGAATAAAGAACCTCTAGATATAGTTGTCATGTGATTCAGTTCCTCTATCGTGAGTCCCAACTTAATGGTAGGTTATAGATAAATCATCAAGCCTCAACATTAGTCTTATGATAAATTTAATTAGCTCAAGCCCAATAGTGATTCATATAGAAAGCTCTTTTCTATTAATCACACTACTGTAGCCACAGACTAAAGGATTGAGTCTCTCAAATTCTATAGGACTTGTCTCTATGAAGATCAATAGATTTCATCTAGATATGCATCTGGCTCCTGTAATGGACCAACTATCATCAATATCCACTTTAAAGACTCATAGAGTTAATATTTATGTATAGTCAAACTCAAGCAGCCTCACTGTGAGCAGTCGAGGTATTTCAGGTCAAAGGACCATTGCACAACTATAGCATCGAGATGATCACTGATGATTGAATAGAAATCTATGTGATCTCTCATATGGTCATGCTCAGTACTAGTTATTTTCTAACAACTACCAGCACTTGTCACTCAGTATCTCTACATTATAGAGCAAAGACTTATCTATCCTGAAGAAAGTGATCTATATGCCAATTTATCCAGATCGATCACCATCCTCATGATGATCCTATAATCATGGGCAATTTGAAAATTAATTATACATGCTTCTAATTCTCAACTCTTTAAGGATATATATTATAAGCTTTAATTTCTTGAATAATTCAAAGACATATCACACTTAAATGAAAATAAAGTTTTCTTTTTATTGATCAAATTAATATTTCGAATATAAATTTGTATCATAAAAAAATACAATGTGTCTGCCATATTAGCTTCTAGGATATACATCTAACACCTAAAACCTATTGGGGAGATGCAATTCTTACTATAGCTTATCTTATCAATCGAATGTCATTACAAGTACTCAATTTTAGAACTCCTCATGAGCTCCTTTAAGGTACTCGTTCTTTTATTGTTCTTCCTATTAGATATGTGCCCTAGAAGCCAAATTGGCTAAACACTTATAATACACTTCTAAGGATAATTTTATAATTTTGACTATAAATTAGTAAAAAAAATTATTTTCTATCATAGTGTGTATTTAAAGTATCTGTAATACATCCTTTGAGTTAATAGTAATGATAATTCAAATCGAGTAGTCATAAGAAAGTTTATCTTCTCATCGATGACTGGCTCGATGCTATAGTGGTGTATCTGGTTCTTTGACCCAAGATGCATCAATAGTTCATCTTGAGGGTGTTATAGTTTGACTATACCATAACTCAGTCTTCTAGCCATTTGGAATCCTGAGGTGTATGTTGGTTATAGCATATTCATTGTAGGAATTGGATTGTACCAATAGAAGATCTATCTACCTCGGTAGATGAGGAGTAGTCTTATGATAATCATGAGATTGAGTCCTTAAGCCCATGGCCATGGCAGTGTGAAGATGATAGAAAGAGTTTCTATTAGTATTTTATATCAGACTTGAATCAAATGATTAATTCATATGATGGATGTTGGATTTTATGAGTTCACCTTAACCCTAATCCTGTTAGGGCTCAAGATAGAAGAATCCAATCACGTAGGTAGCTGCATCGAGAGGTTCATTTTTAGTTTTGATGGATTGCCTCTATATGCTGCTCAGTGTCACTGGTGGATTTTGAGAGCAATTAGAATGATTTTGATGATCGATCATTCTAATTGTATGAATAAAAAAAATTCTGGTCCATTGAAAGGTGTTTCGATGATGTCGATGATAGAGATCGCGACATGTCTCATTACTATATAGAATTAAATCTAACTAGATCATAAAAATAAGGGTTTAGATTTGGATGTCATTAATTAAGCTAATCTAGTTTGATTGATTTTGATTAGATCCAATGAGATTCAAGATAATCATGCTAGCACATGATTGAGCCTGGCTTTCTCCTTCTATAATTTGTCTAATTCATCACAATCTAGTCAAATTTGATTTGACTCATTTCTGTATCTTAAATAGATTTATTTTTATCTGACTAAAATCAATCCAAATCAAATTAATTATAGAAATTAAATCCATTCCTAGTGTAATTGGACTAGGGTCAAAAGTTGACCTATTTGAGAGAATTGAGGGTCACCTGATCAGATGCTTTTAAAAAAATTTTTAAAAATTATTTTACTTTTATTTTTGGATATGTGATAGGGCTTGAGACATATTTTGGGTGCTCCTAATTTTGTGATTTATGGAGGTGTCTAGACTAGGTTTTGATAGAGTTTGATTTGGACCAAACTCTTGAGGGAAGAGTCCTAAGCGCAATGCACTTTTTCTTATCTACTCATGTTTCCCCCTTTTTGATGGACTTTTTGCATGAAAACTAGATAAAATCTAGTGCTCTACATGGAGAATAAATCCATGATCCCAATGATTAAATAAATTAGTTATTTGGTCAAATAAGAACTCTATGTGGTGTTGGATATAAAATCCTTTCTCAAGCCAAAAAGCATTTATTGCATGAAATATTTTTCCATGCCTAAGTTGTTGTCACCCCTATCATCCTCCATTACCCTCTGATCCTCTCTCTCCCTCTCTTCTACACACCAAAAGTTGGGCACAAATCAAAGATGAAGGTCCAAGCAAATTGGTGAAAAGTTCAGCATCTATGCGATAGTGTTTGTGAGGCGAGCATGCTGCATTCAAGATCTTTTTGAAGGATCTACATATCAGATTCTAATATGATATATTGAAAAAAGATTCTTGAGGAGAAGATATTTAGATCCTACCTAGGTGAATATCAATAGTGTTAAAAATTATGTCCCAAAGCCAATCGTCAGCCTGTTGACAATTAGCTATTTTGTAATTATAATTGATTTATTAATTAATAAAAATATTTTGGCATCTTTTCATCATAAGTTTACATCTTCTAGTGAACTCCATTGTTGTGATAAAGTCCTTAGGATAGTTTAGTTTCAATAAAAAGAGGATTTATTGATTAGTCTTTAAATTTGTTCACGACCAAATGATAGGCTGTTAATTAGGACAACAGCATCTATCGAGCATAGGTCGCTATATGCCACATAGGTTGGTTGTCCTCTTAATTAAGGAGTGTGAAGATACTAATATAGCATATAGATTAGATGTATGGGTACATTGTCATTGAACGTGACCAACTCCAGAGCATTCTGCTATCAAGAATGTCTCTGATAGGATATAGGTATAAGTATCCCTTAGACCTGAGATCACCTTAGTGACTTGCAAGCAACTCACTGTTCTTTGGTACCAGACTAACTAAATTTCTAATTTAATAATGGAAGGCTTCTGGGCACAGTCAAGTACTTGTGAAGTTAAAGTATGATCAAGATAGAATTGACCACTCCAAGAGTTGGAGAAGAATGTATCACTGTATTTCAATATAGCAAAACCTTGGCCAGGATAATCCATCAGATGGATTTGATATTTTGAAATACAATGTGGACAACCTGATCAAAATTGATAGTTGAACTCTGAGGTGTCATACGAGCATTGTGGTCAAGGGGATGAATTATATGGAAACTATATCCGCATTGGTTCTAAGGATGGTGTTCTACACTTTCAACCTTTTCGACCATCGGGTACCATTACTAGATGGTTACTTTGATTGATACAAAAATTTATTTTTATGCTATCGACTAAGGTTCAGATCTATAAGGTCACACACATTAGAGCTTACAATCTGATCGGATGGTTGATCAACGATTAAGAATCGTTCTAGGGTTAAATAATCAATACGATTGGTGTTTAACCTAGTGAAAGTATTATAGGAGGATCGATTAGCAATTAATTTGCTAATTGGCTTAATTTGATTGATCCAATAGGCTAAGATTAAGTTTAATTAAATATAATTTATTTAGATTTTATTTGGGCTTGATTGGATCAAGTTCAATTGGTTTATTGGATAAGCCAAGTGCAAGGAAGAACTAGTCTTAGTCTAACTAGGACTCGGATTAACCTAATTTTCTAATTTGACTAGAAAATAAATCAAAATTAAATTAAATTTAATTTAATTTAATTAAGTTCTTAAATGGGTTAGGGTATTATTTAATTGGGTTGGTTTAATCTTGATTTTATTTGGATGAAAGATCTTTTTTGACCAAGTCAAAATAGGAGTCCTAGTGTGACTAGGACTCCCTATCACTTGCGCCACTTAATCCTCACGCCCCATGCCCTTTTTTATTTTATTTCTTATATGAAAATTCTCCACTCCCATGGCTTCTCATGCCCTCTTTCTCTCCTCCTTTTCTCATAAGGTAATTTGTTGGAAGACCAAGTGAAAAGAGGAGTTAGTTTTGCTTGGAAATCTATGAGATAGAATCCTTGTTGACCAAAACACCATCCCTTGAGTGCCGCACCCTCTTTTAATTAATTCTTCTCTTATTACATAAAAATAATTTTCTTTTTTGTGCAACCTCCCTTGCTGGTCCATGCCAATAATTATGGAGGAGGCGCCCAAGAGTTGGGCACCCCAACAACTTCCCATGTTTGGATATTTCTAGTCTAGGATTTTGATCTAACTTGGACTCTTCTTTCTCTCTATTTATTGGACAAATTTTATTTTAATTATTTTATTAAATATAGAGATTTGGGAGATATGTGGGGTGTGCAAAAATCAGAGAAAGAGGGTCCTTGGGCATTGGTGTTTTACAGGCACCAAACTAGGTGTCTAGGTGAGAGAAAAGAGAAGAAGAAGAGGGTCTTCTTGTAGGGCTATTTTATTTTCAATCTCTCCTTCTTTTTTTTAGTTTTTTCTGAGAGAGTCTTAGATCAGTAAACTCTCATCTTCCTTCTTATATTTTAGAGAGTCTAAATTTTAAAAAAGAGAGCATCGGATCGACCATCGAAGAAGGATCAGCACAGTACTAGCATGCTGTGCTGATTTCCTGCATCGCACTTCAGATCAGAGATCGTAGGCTCGTGTGGATGACTCCTAGAGGTTGGACGCATGTGCTACTCATGACTTCATCCTTAAGCCTAGATCAATAAGTTAGGACATCTAATTTGCTCAGGTAATAGATATGATCTATAAACTTCATAACTACATTTGATGTAGTGTAGATCTAGGTTGATTTGATCAACCTTTTCTTTCTTATTTGATTTTAATTTTTAATTTAATATCATACCTTGATCACGTAATAGATTTAAAATTTAGGTATTATATATTTATTTAAATAAATATTTAATTTATTTAAGTCTTCTATTGTAAGATCTTGAAAAAGTTTCAAGATCTACCTGTAAAATCCTAGATCAAGAACCTTCAATTGGTGTCAGAGCAAGGTTGTTATTACATGATTTTTATGTATATTTAGATTATTTCTTAGATTAGATCTAATTTATAATTTAATTATTAAATTTAAATTTTTTTAAAAAAATTTAGATCTCATGAACTGCCTTAAGGTTATCCTATTATAAGGTTTATCCCTTTTAGTGAATAGGTTGTCCTAGTTCGTGATGATCTGACTCTAATCATAAATTTATTAGATTTAATTTAATTTTATTTATAATTTAATAGATTTAAAATAATTTTAGATTTAAAAATAAAATATTTTAGATTGCACGAACTGCCATAAGGTTGTCCTACTGTAAGGTTTATCCCTTACAGTGAATAGGTTGTCCTAGTACGTGCTGATCTAAAATATTGATCATAAAATTTTAAATTAGATGTAAAAAATTTTATGATCTAATTAAAAATATTTTAATTTGATTTCAATCATCATAAATATATTAGATTTGACCTAGGGAGATTTATGATTGATTATTATTGAAACTATTTCAATTATATGAACCTATTTAGATTAGATCTAAAGTAGTTTTATGTTTATTTTACTTGTATATTGATTATGAATCAAACATGCAACTTGGTTGATAGAACCATGCTATAAAAATATTTTACAAATATAAAAATTATTTTTGAAAAGCCAAATCCCAACCCTCAGCCCAAAACTTAATTAAGAATTAAAAAGTTGTTTGATTAGGTTCTAGGATTATAAATTGAAGATCCTATGACACGAATTATAACATATTGGATTAATGGGTTAGTGGAGATTAGGTCCATTAATTGGGTTAGACCTAGGGTTAGATTAAAGAATGGACTTAATTAGAGAATTGACTAAATCTAATCAATTATTGTCTTAGATTAGATTAAGGATTCTCTAAATCAACTGCAATAGTTGTAGTTGGTCAAGTCCATGTCTTTAACAAGACCCAAGATGGACTTGATTCTTGGCTATGCGGTCTAACACGAATTGTTAGGTTGATCTAATTAAAACTAATTAAACCAGTTGGTGTCTAAGGTAAACTAGACCAGTGATTTTTAATTGATAGCTCGCTTACCTGGCTATTTTTTATGGTGTCTAAGGCAAGCTTGGCAAACCCTTCCATTGATTGAACTTACCAGGCCTCTTGGTGAGATTATGTTTTGATCAGATCGCTTAACTATTCAAGCTGACCTATGTCAGCTAGGTAAATCAGTTTGACTGATTTAGGTGCTCCTAGATCAGCCTATTAATGATCTCCCTTAAGCTGACTTGGTGAAGTTAGTTGGAGGATCATGACAAGCTGGTTAATCTGACCTACTCGCTTCTATAAATTAAACCCTCTAAAATTGTTAGGTCCCTAAAATAAAATAGTTATATGATAACTGGATCATAGCCTCCCATTAAAGTGGATGATGATGAATCCATCAGTTGGATAATCATTGGAGGCCCAAAGGCCTAGTGCTTATCGATTGATGGAATTATCATTCATTATATGATCTCTTGGATACATCTTTCTAAATGATGGTCAGGTGGGCCAACCAAAGTTGGGTTTGATCATTTATTAGTTGGATGGGCCAAGTATGGTCATGTTAATGGTTGGACTTAATTGGACCCTTTTCTGAGAAGGCCAAAGCCAACTGATCAGGGCCTGGGGCAAAATTTAATTACTAAAAATTATTTGAAGAAATAATTGATTATGAACCTACCTTTAGATGTACATGGGTGGGCCAACTAAAGTTGGACTCGTGTACAGTCTTTGTGGATTCTAGTACCTACTAAGGAATTAGAGTAATTCCTCGAATTGGAGGTAGAGGCTATCAATTCGAATAAAATAGTCAGAGAAACCTTATAATTAATATCCAAATCTTTAGGTTTAATGAATTAATTACTAATTAGGTTTTGATTTTTCTTTATGCAGACATGGCCATTTTCCTATCACTTCGATCATTATTAGACAATGATAAGTTGGTGGGACCCAATTTTGGTAGCTAGTACCGAAAGTTGAAGATTATTCTGGAGCATGAATGGATCCTATATGTGCTGACCGATCCTGCACCTGAGGAGCCAGCTGCTAATGCACATGGAATAGTCAGAGATACTTATCAAAAGTGGCTCAGTGACTGAACCATGGTGCACTGCATTATGCTGGCTATGATGAGCGATGAGTTCAGTCGCAGGTTTGAGATAGCTCAGCCAAATAAAATGCTCCAAGTGTTGGAGGATTCTTTTGGCATACCTGATGACGTTGAGAGGCATAAGACTAGTTGCACCATCTTCAATGCCAGAATACAGGATGGAGCCTCTGTCACTGATCATATACTATATATTGTCGAGTTGATAGAGTGCTTAAGCAAACTCAGCTTTTCCTTGCATGAACAACTTGAGAAAGATGCAATACTGAACTCGCTACCAAAGTCCTATCTCCCTTTCCTTGCTCATTATAGAATGACAAAGCCTAAAGTAAACTACCATGGCTTACTAGGGTTACTTCAAAACTTTGAAAAGGATCACCAACTCCATAAAGAGTCGATGAACTAAGTGGGAGGTTTGTCTTCTAGTTCTCGATCCTTTAGGAAAGGAAAGAAGAACAAGAAGAAGAAAATAAAGAAGGTACAAGTTTAAGCTGGGACATCAGTGCAGGGTCAGACCAGGAAGATCAAGCCCGGTAAGAGTCAAGCTAAATACTTCTTTTGCAAGAAGCGGGGGCACTGAAAGAGGAACTGTCCTCAGTACATTGCCTCCCTAGACTCGAACAAGCAGAGAAAGAAGCAAGCTGTTGCTGGGCAAGATATTTATATGATAACTTCTTGCAATTTCTCTATTTGTGATATTACTGACTTGGTATTAGATACCGACAGCTCTTACCATATTTGCAATTTTTTGTAGGGGTTGCAGGTCAATAGAAGATTCGAGCAAGGTGAGAGATTCTTAAATATTGGAGATGGAAGACCAGTTCCAGTTCTAGCTTTAGAAATTTTGAAACTTGTATTTAAATCTCATATCGTTGTTCTTAGTGATTGTCATTTTTGTCCTAGTTTCTTTTGAAATATCATTTTCGTAGGTCTTTTGGCCATGAATAATTATGAAATTTTAATAAAAAAATGAGTTTGTAATGTTATTGTGAATGGTGTTACTACTTTCTGTGGATAATTGAACAATTGTGTATATATGTTATCACAATCTATTAATGTAGTCTATTCTACTAGCAAGCACCCTAGATTAGATAGTATATCAGATATCTACTGATGGCACTATAGGCTAGGTCATATAAACAAGAATAGGATAAACAGGTTGACTCAAGAGGAAATTCTCGAAGTCAATGATTGTGAATCACTTCCAACCTATGAGTCCTGTCTTCTTAGCAAAATGACAAAATCATCTTTTATTGCAAAAGGTGAGAGAGCCAATGAGCTCTTAGGTCTAGTACATATTGATGTACGTGGACCAATGAGCACAAGTGCCAGAGGTGGATATGTCTACTTCATCACTTTCATCGATGATCTATCCAGATATGGATATGTTTATCTGATAAAACATAAGTCGGATTCTTTTGAAATGTTCAAATAATTCTGAAGTGAAGTAGAAAAATAAACTGAAAAGAGTATTAAATCTCTTTGGTTTGACCGAGGAGGAGATACCTTTCTGGTGAGTTTCTCACATATCTAGGAGATGATGAAATTCTCTCCCAACGGACTCCTCCTGGAACACCACAGCATAATGGTGTGTTTGAAAGGAGAAATCGGACTTTGTTAGACATGATCTGATCCATGATGATATTTGCTAACTTACCAATATCCCTCTAGGGATATGCACTCAAATCGACTTATTATCTATTAAATAGGATTCCAAGTAAGTCTGTAGTTAAAACCCCATATGAGATATGGACAGGGCATAAGCCAGCACTTTTACACCTTAGGATTTGGGGGTGCCCGACTTATGTCAAATGGTTAGTTACAGACAAACTTGGACCTAGGTCTGATAAGTGTACATTTATAGGGTACCCAAAAGAGATCAAAGGATACTATTTCTATCATGCTGATGAACAAAAGGTGTTCGTCAGCCTTAGGGCAACTTTTTTGGAAAAGAAGTTTCTTGGTGAAGAAACTGTTGCCTCTAAGGTTGAACTTGATGAAGTTCAACAGATAGAAAGTCCGACACAGAATGTTGAACCTAAGTCGGATTTGATCAGATCAAATTGAAAGCCTAGTGAATCTACACCATTAAGATGATCCGGTAGAGTACCACACCATCCGGACAGATACTATGGATTCTTGACCCAAGATGGTGATCCCATCAAACTCGATGAGAACGATGAGGATCCAATCACTTATATGGATGTGATGCAGAGACTCGACTCTGAGAAATGGCTAGAAGCCATGAGATCCAAAATGGATTCCTTAAAGGTCAATGATGTATGGACATTAGTTGACCCACCTGAAGGGGTTAAACCCATTGGGTATAAATGGGTGTTCAAAAGGAAGAGGGGCGCAGATGAAAAGGTGGAGACCTATAAAGCCCATTTGGTTGCCAAGGGGTATCGTTAACGTTATGGTATCAACCATGATGAGACGTTCTCCCCTATGATAATGCTCAAGTCCATTCAGATCATGCTTGCCATTGCTGCTCATCTGGACTATGAGATCTGACAAATGGATGTGAAGACAGCTTTCCTAAATGGAGAGTAGACAGAAGAGATGTATATGATACAACTTGAAGGGTTCACATCCACAGATGAGTTCAAGGTGTGCAAGCTTCAGAGATCCATTTATGAATTGAAGCAAGCATCTCAGAGTTGGAACATGCATTTTTATAAAGTGATCAAAATGTATGGCTTCGTTAAGAATAGAGAAGAACCCTACATTTACAAATGAGCAAATGGTTCAGCAGTGGTATTCATTATTTTGTACATGGATGACATTCTCTTAATCGAAAATGATATCCCCATACTAAAAGAAATAAAAGTTTAGTTTTCATCATAGTTCTCCATGAAGGACTTGGGTGAAGCATCCTACATCCTAGGGATGAAGATCTATAGGGATAGATCTAAAAGGATGCTTGGTATATCTCAGTCCACGTATATAGAAACTGTGTTGAAGAGGTTCAGCATGGAGAATTCCAAAAAGGGCTATCCCTCGATAGGCCAAGAAATTTCTCTCTTTAAGAAGGATTGTTCGACTACTCTTGAAGAGAAAGAGCGTATGAGCAGAATCCCATATGCTTCGGTAGTGGAGTCTATTATATATGCAATGACATATACGAGATCAGACATGGCATACTCACTATGAGTGGTGAGTAGATACCAGTCTGACCCTAGAGAAAATCATTGAAAGATGGTTAAAACCATCCTTAAGTATTTGAGAAATACTAAGGACCAATGGTTGGTTTATGGTAAGTCAGATCTAAAGCTTGTGGGGTTTACAGACTCCAGCATTTTGTCTAACCATGATGACAGTAAAAGTATGTTGGGGTATATCTTTACTCTAAATGGTGGAGCCATCTGCTTGAAAAGTTTCAGGCAGCATACAGTGGCTAACTCTATTTGCGAAGTAGAGTACATGGCAGCATCAGATGCAGTAAAGAAAGCATGTAGCTGAGAAAGTTTATCACCGAGCTTGGAGTAGCACCCTCCATTGATGGTCCAGTCTTGCTCTACTGTGACAACATTGGCGCCATAGCTCAAGCAAAGGAACCGAAGGCACACCAGTAGACAAAGCACATTCTACGCCGCTTTCATTTGGTGCGTGAAATCGTGGATTGTGGTGACGTCGACCTTCAGAAGATCGATAAAAAGAAGAACCTAGCCGACCCCTTCACTAAAGCCCTATCAATCAAGGAGTTCGATAACCATAAGTCAAAGATGGGTATTAGATACTAAGCTGAGTGGCTTTAGGATAAGTGGGAGTTGTTGTGAATTATGTTCTAAAGCCAATCATCAGTTTGTTAACGATTTAGCTATTTTATAATTATAATTAATTTATTAATTAATAAAAATATTTTGGCATCTTTTTTATCATAAGTTTACATCTTCTAATGAACTTCATTGTTGTGATAAAGTCCTTAGAACTGTTTAGTTTCGATAAAGAGAGGATTTATCGATTAGTTCTTAAATTTGGTCACGATCAAATGATAGGCTATTAATTAGGACAATAGCGTCTATCGAGCATAGGTCGCTATATGCCATATTGGTTGGTTATCCTCTTAACCAAGGAGTGTGGAGACACTGGTATGGCATACAGGTGAGATGTATGGGTACATCATCATTGAACATGACCAACTCTAGAGCATTCTGTTGTCAAGAATGTCTCTGATAGAATATAGGTATAAGTATCTCTTAGACCTGAGATCACCTTAGTGACTTGCAAGCAACTCACTATGCTTTGGTACAAGACTAACTAAATTTCTAATTCAACAATAGAAGGCTTTTGGGCACAGTCAAGTACATGCAAAGTTAGAGTATGATCAAGATGGAATTGACCACTCCAAAAGTTGGAGAAGAATGTATCACCATATTTCAATATAGCAAAATCTTGGCCAAGATAATCCATTAGATGAATTTGATATTTTGAAATATAATGTGGACAACATGATCAGAGTTGACAGTTGAACTCTGAGGTATCCTATGAGCATTATGGTCAAGGGGATGAATTATATGAAAATTATATTTGCATGGGTTCTAAGGATGGTACTCTACACCTTCGACCTATCCGACCGTTGGATATCATTACTAGATGGTCACTTCGATTGGTATAAAAATTTATTCCTATACTACCGACTTAGATTCGGCCCTATGAGGTCATACACATTAGAACTTATGATCTGATCGAATGGTTGATCAATGATTAAGAATCATTCTAGGATTAAACAATCAATACGATTGGTGTTTAACCTAATGTAAGTGTTGCAGGAGGATCGATTAGCAATTAAATTTCTAATTGGCTTAATTTGATTAAGCCAATAGGCTGAGATTAAGTCTAATTAAATATAATTTGGTTCTGATTCGATAATTTGGTATCTTAGGTAAGTCTGGCAGATATGATCGACTGATTTTTAATTGAAAGCTACTCGACCTAAATCCATTCTTGTCGAGTTAATGGTACATTCCTTCCATCGGTCTTACTTACCTGGCCATTTGTATCGATCCAGTTCTGATTTGAGGTGGCTAACAATTCGAGCCAATCCATGCCACTAGGTTAGTCATAATTGTTATGACTAAGTCAAGTTAATTTTAAAGAGACCCAAATTAAATCTATTGGGTGTGAATCCTTTCCTGCTGAAGTCAATAGGATATCTGGCCTTAAGGAAACTCCATCCAACGAAGATAGCCACGCTGACTCCAACCAGTGATGACCCCCAACCTGAATCAATCGATCGATCTTCTTCATTCATATTTCTAGCTCCTTCGGATATTCCTAGAACGTACGGGACATTATAGATTTTGCTCAGACAAACTTGAATAGCGATGACAGCCCCCAGGCAACTGAGTAATAGGTCTAATTATGTCTTGGTTTGGCTGACCTTGGTGCTCTTTGAATCATTTTTCAACAAAAAATCATTCAAGCTGTTCAATATTGGACCAACGCCAGATCAACAAAACTCCTCTCTAGACAAACTCCTATAATATACTAAGGATGGCTGACCTTGGGATTCCTGCATCAAGAACTCTAAATACACAGGCTAAAGGACCTCGTCTTCTTCATATCAGCCTCTAGATGGCCTCGAAAGCAGCCGAGCTTCAAAGAAATAAATAAACAGGTTCTCTCTGAGCAGATTTTCTTCTGCTCCTTTCAGGTAAAATTTTCCCAGCCGACATCCTTCCAGTTAATCTCCTCCTAGACGCTAGACAAACCCCCTTCAGTTGACCTCCTTCCAATCGAACTCTTCCTAGGCACCAGTTGATTTTCTTCCCACCAACCCCCATCCATGCAAACTTTTTACATTAGCTGAGAGGGGACTCGTCGTTATGTATTTGCTCCTCCAGCAAATATCCTTCCAGATTTCTCCAATAGAATTATTTTCTAATTTTTGCTCCTTCAGCCAGACTTCTCCATCCAACATAACTACTTCTAAATTCCTCCAACAGACTTTCTTCTAGATTTCTCTAGTCATAAGACTTTTGAACCCCTTCTGGCTAAACTCACTACAGTTGTCTAGAAAGGCCTCCATGCCTACGCAAATCCAGCTAACCATACAGCATGAACCCACTTACACTCATATGTCCTTAAAAGAGTCCAAACTCCTCTAGGATTGATGAAACTCAAAGCTCTTCACTGCCAGTGTCTGCCTCCTCTAAACTTCAACTATCAAGTCTAAAAGGACTAGCACATCACGACAATGGACACTATCCTTTGTTACAAACTTCATGTGGCCCTGAATGACCCAGTACTAGGTGGTTACGGCTGTCGCTATCAACTTGTTACGGGCTCCACCTATATAAGAGACCCTCCAGATATGTTTTCTTCAGATGCTCTCTTCTCCTTCTTGACACTCTGCTACTTTTTCTACTAAGAATTCTATTTCTATTGGCCGAAAAGACTGACTTGACCGTTGGAGAATCTTGCTAGAGCTACCCTTTCTTCAATTTGGACTTCTTTTATAGGTCCCGATGATGACCTCGGCTTCTCCAACTCTAGCCAGTTCCGATGTCAACCAGATTTTGCACCAACAGGATTGGCGCTAGAGGAAGAGCACCTCTTTCTCTTGAGGTTTTCTTATTTTTAAATGAGCGTTCAGCAGAGATCTCTCTTCTTCTCCTTCGGAGTCCTTCTTCTCCATCCGATCTCATGAGGATGCCTCTCAGGAAGGCCTCAACTCGACAGTCAACCACCTCCACAGCCAAATCTTATGCAGATCTGCCTGCTCCTCTCTCATACCTAGCATCTTAGATTTTGCCGGTAGCAATGGTGGATGCAAAGCAATTCAACCTATTGGTCCAGCAGATCAGAGGCCACACTAAAGCAGTGTAGGTCATGTAGCAGTAGCAGCCTCCAATGCCGATCCGATCGGAACTGGCTTTCTTAAAACCCCAGGATCCTATTTGGGGATGATCGACTTGGGCGAGTCGACTGATAGCTTTCGGAAAAGAGAAGCAGAGGATAGAGAGCCCCTGCTCCTATCATGATTCAACCCCTTAGGGAACCTTGCCCCCATTTAGCCAGAAGACTTTGGAGATCCATGACCGTGAGGATCTCCTGGATCAAAAACTATAAGAAATAAACCAGCGGATCAAGGAACTCCACCATGCTCCTTCCTCTCATGGTAATGATATCTGCACTGACCCTTCTTTTTCTCAGAAAATTATGCAGGAACCCATCTCACCAAACTTCAAGCCTCCTTAGTTTGAGAGCTACAACAAGACTACAGATCCGATCAATCATCTGAAGGTCTTTCAGATAATGATGCTGCTCCATGGCACGCTTGACGTCATCCTATGCTAAGCTTTTTTCTCCACCCTAAAGGGAGCATCTAGGAACTAGTACTCGACTCTTAAGCTGGGTACTATCTTTTCCTTTGATCAAATGAGCCACCAATTTGTGGCTCATTTTGTTAGCAGCCAACATCCTCGATAAGGCTCGGACTCCCTCATCAACATTAGGCAGAAGGAGGGGAAATCCATATAGGCTTATGTTATCCATTTCAATGCCACTGCACTGAAAGTCCGAAACTTGGACCAATCTATTACAATGACCACACTAAAGGACAGCCTTCAGAAGAATGATCTGTTGTTCTCCCTGAAGAAGAAGTATCCCAAGGATTTTGCCAATATACTGGCTCGGGCTGAAGGTTATGCCCGAGCAAAAGAGGCCTTCAAGGCCAAGGATAGTGAAGCCACCAAAGAGCGATGAGTGGGTGAATCAAGTATGCTCACTACTGATGAAAAGCTGGGTGAAGCTTGGCCACGCTCTCGAACTCTTCCCGAGCGAAGCGAGCCCGAACTCCTCCTCGGACTCAAAGTCAAAGAAGTCCGGACATGAGGGCACTGCGGGGCTCCCCCCTTAGAAGATTTCATAACTATGCTCCCCTCAATTCTCCAAAAACTCAGCTGCTGATGAAAATCAAGGAGCAGCTACCAAGGTCGAAGAGGATGCGCACGCATCCTAGCAAGCACAATCCTAACAAATACTGCCTCTACTATCATGATCATGATCACGATACTGAGGAGTGCATTCAGCTCCAAGATGAGATCGAGGAGCTTATCAAGCGAGGCTAACTTGGCCAATTTTTACTATTAGATATATGTGCCCTAGAAGCCAAAATTGGCTGACACTTGTAATACACTTCTAGGGGCAAAATTATAATTTTGACTAAAATCAATAAATGGGTTATTTTCTATCACATATGTGTATTTAGTGTCTGTGATACATCCTTTGAGTTAATGGTAATGATAATTCATATTTTCAAGAGTTGAAAATTTAAGACATGAATAATCATTATTAACTCATAAATTGCTCCTGACCATAGGATCATCACGAGGATGGTGATTGATCCGGAAGGTTGGTGTACAATCGCTTCTCTTTAGTAGATGAGTCTTAAGTCTATGGTGTGGAGACACTGAAGCGAGAGTACAGGTACTCGTTAGAGAACGAGGGCACTGAGCGTGACCACCTCGAGTAGTCATTAGGGAGTCTACCTTCTCGTCAATGACTGACTCGATGCTGCAGTAGTGTGTCTGGTTCTTTGACCTGAGGTGCATCGGCAGTTCACCTTGAGGGTGTTATAGTTTGACTACACCATTACTCGGTCTCCTAGCCATATGGAACCCTGAGGTGTATGTTGGCTATAGCATGTTCATTGTAGGAACTGGATGGCATCAAGATGGAATCTATCTACCTCGGTGGTAGAGGAGCAGCCCTATGATAATCATGAGAATCAAGTCCAGAAGCCCATGGCCATGGCAGAGTGAAATAATAGAAAGAGTTTCTATTTAGATTTTCACATTGGACTCGAATCGAATGATTACATCATATGACAGAGACTAGGGTTTGACGAGTTTACCTTAACCCTAATCTGATCGGGGCTCAAGATAGAAGAACTTGAATCACACAGGTAGCTGCACCAAGAGGTTCACATTCAGCTCTGATGGGTTGCCACCATATACTGCTAGGTGTCACTGGTGGATTTTGGGAGCAATTAGAATGATTTAGATGATCGATCATTCTAGCTGTTCGAATCAGAAGAGTTCTGATCCATCGAAAGGAGTTTCGATGATGTCGATGATAGAGATCATGACATATCCCATTACCATACAGAACTGAACCTAACTGGGTCACACAAACAAGGGTTTGAATCTGGTGATCATCAATTGAACTGATCTAGTTCAATTGATCTGAATGAGATTCAATTAGGTTCAAGGAAATCGTGCTAGCACTCGATTGAACCTAACGTTCTTCTTTTGCTATCATAAATAAGTTGTCCTGTCTGAGCCAAAGGAGTTTGTGCTCAATCAGAGGCCTTCATATGGTCTGACTGGAGGTTGTCCAAGTCAGAAAAGGTTGTCTTATTTTTATAAGACATTACCTACCATTTTTGGTCACCTGCCATTTCTTGTTCTTTGACTTTGGTCAAAAGTCTACCTTTGACTGGTCAAACGTTGACCATTGACACTTTGACTTTTGACCACATGTCATGCACCTATTGGAGAGCTGGTGGGGGCCTGTCCCCCTGCCAGAACCTAGCAAGGAGGAGGGCGCACGCCACCCTAGGCGTGTGCCCAAGTTGGAGGCGCCTAGGAGTCCTTATTGGACAAGGACTCCATCTCCTTTTTGGATTCCAATTAGAGTTCTTCTAAGAACCAACTTTGACTGGTCTTAGGCACCCTCTAAGGAGGAATCCAGGGGACTCTATTCCCACCAATCAGATTTAGATCTGATTTCACAAAGGGTTGTGATTGGTTGGGAAGAAGAGGAGTTGGATCACAGCAAGTCTATAAATAAGACCCTGTACCCAACTCAGATTGACACATGATTGAATAAGAGTTTCCATACACCCCAAGGCTGCCTCTCCCCTCCTTCTCCATGCCAAACCACCTTCTCCCCTTGCTCTCCATGTCTAAAAGGAGTTTTGGATTTTTGTTGGTGCGATTCAAGCAAGAGAAAGGCGATCAAAAGCAAGAAGGCTGCGCTGCTACAAAGGACGACTGCTGATCTTCAAAAGGAGTTTTGAAGATCCTCTAGATCAGATCCAGATCTGATTTTTGAAGATGTGATAGAGAAGAAGAGGATCTCTAGATCTAGCCTGAGTGGATACCGGTAGAGGCCAGGCACTTGCGTGGCTAGATCCAGAACCTTCCGCTGCATACAGGATCATCAATAGGGTAATAGGATTACCCAAATTAGGTAAATTAAATTTGATTTAATTTATCCTTATTTATTTTATTTATTAAAATAATATTAATCAGATTTAAAACATCACAGATCTGATACAGATCAAAGAGAAAATTTTTGAAATATATCTCTTGATCTGATCAGATCTGAACGAACCTGGACCGAGAAATCAGGATTTTCCTTCATCTACGACATCAGTCTGAGGGAAGAGAGGATCGGCCAAGGGCACTACTACAACCTAAACTACCAAGGAGGGAGGAACAATAAGGAGATCGACTGTCTCTCAGCATCATCAACACCATCTTTGGGGGACTTCAATAAGTGGAGGCCAGTAGAGCTATGGGACCGGCAAAGAGATGGAGAGCTGAAGAGCCCCTAACTTTCATTGAAGCTAATGTGCAGGAAGTTCAATTCCCACATAACAATGTGGTCGTAATTGCTTTAAAAATTATAGATAATGTTGTATGCTGCATCCTTGTTGATAATAAAAGTTCGATCGATGTTTTATTTTATGGTGCTTTCTCCAAAATGTCTATACCTAATAGCTGGCTTGGACCAATGAACTTCCCATTGGTAGGCTTCACTAGTGATGCAGTATCAATTGAAGGCATAATAACTTTGATTGTGGCTGCAGGACAATATCTGAGATAATCCTAGGCAAGGTGGACTTTCTGGTAGTAAAAGCTGCATCGACATACAATGCAATTCTCGGCCAACCTAGTTTAAAAGTACTTCGAACAGTGGTATCGACCTACTATTTGAAAATGAAGTTCCCAATAAGCTATGGGATTGGAGAAGACAGAGGAGATCAAGCTCTGACAAGACATTACTATTCAACCACCTTGCAGAGGGGTGAGCAGTCAGATCCTTGTTCGATTGATGGGTTAGATGTCCACGATGATCTAACTCAAGAGTGGGATGAGCCCATGGAAGATCTTATTTTTATCCCATTGAATGACGGGAATGCAGAGCACATGGTACAAATTGGCTCCAACCTGGCGAAAGTGATACGAGAGCAGCTTGTCAAATTTTTATGGAGGAATGCAGATATTTTTGCTTGGGTCCACGACGACATGCCCGAAATAGATACTGAAGTCATGAAATATTGTCTGACTGTTGATCCCAAACATCGGCTAGTGAAAGAGAAGATGCGCAACCATGCCCCAGAGAGATAGAAAGTAATTACAGAGAAAGTTGACAAGCTTCTCAAGGTTGGATTCATTCCAGAAGTCAACTATCCGAACTGGGTCTCCAATGTCGTGCTAGTCAAGAAGGTGAACAATAAGTGGAGAATAGCATAGGCTTCAAAAAGTTGAACAAAGCCTATCCAAAAGATAGTTACCCTCTACTCAGGATTGATCAGCTGATGGATGCGACCTCAGGCCATGAGCTCCTTATTTTCATGGATGCCTTTTTCAGTTATAACCAAATTCGGATGGCATTAGAAGATGAGGAGAAAACTATTTTTATTACTGACCATGGTCTTTTTTGTTATAGGGTTATGCCTTTTGGACTTAAAAATGTAGGAACAACATACCAATGCTTGGTCAATAAAATCTTCAAGGAGTAGATCAGTCGCAACATGGAGGTATATGTAGATGACATGCTTATCAAGAGCCGAACATCAATAAATCACATTGCCGACCTTAAAAAAACCTTCAGCACCCTTAGAAGGTACAAGATGAAGCTGAACCCAACCAAGTGCATCTTCAGCATGACTTCGGAAAAGTTTTTGGAATTCATGATGTTGAGGTATGAAATTGAAGCAAATCCGAAGAAGATTTGAGCTATTCAAGAGATGACTGCTCTAAAATCAATCAAAGAGGTTCAGCGCCTGACTGGAAAGATGGTAGCCCTGAACTGCATCCTCTCAAGTCAGTTGAGCGATGCATGCCCTTCTTTCAAGTCCTAAAATAGTTGAAGAACTTCTTCTGGACCATTGAATGTCAACAATCTTTAAAGAGCTCAAGGACTACCTCTGTTCACCTCTCCTATTAGCAAAGTTCGAACCTGGAGAGGGATTATTTTTGTACCTAGTTGTCTCCCCAGCGGCCCTTATGGCAGTTCTAGTCAATGAAGAGGCAAAAGTATAGTGGCCGATCTACTACATAAGCCGAGTCTTGAGGGATGCCGAGATCAGATATACTAAGTTAGAATAACTAACTTTTGCCCTGCTGGTTATAGTCTAGAGACTTCGACCTTACTTCCAAGGGCAAACCATAACCCTCCTCACTGATCAACCAATCAAAGCAGTTCTTCATCGAATGGATGCCTCCAAAAGAATAGCGAAATGGGCAATAGAGCTCACCGAGTTCGACATCAACTACCAGCCTCGACCATCAATTAAAATCCAAATTCTAGTAGATTTTATAGTTGAATGCACCATTCCGAATGAGGCCGAGCCTAAATAGAATGAAGTCGATGTTCCCTGGTTATAACCGAGTTTGTCTAAAGAAAGAGCTGACATCCTCGATGATTTTTAGGCCCTATATGTAGACGGCTTGTCCAATGCTTCTGGTGCAGGCACAGGGTTGATCTTGGTTAGCCCAAAAGGAGTCATCGCCGAATATGTGCTATGCTTTAAGTTCTCTACGACTAATAATGGGGCCGAATATGATGCTTTGATTGCAAGGTTAAGGATCACTGAAGAATTGAAAGCAAATTAACTCCAAGTCTACGATGATTCCCAATTGATAGTCGGACAAGTTAATGGCGATTATGAGGCTCGAGAAGAAAACATAATAAAATATCTCGAGAAAGTAAAGAGTTTGACTCCAGCCTTCAATAGTTTTGACATCAACCAGATATCAAGAGCAGAAAACACTAGGACTGACCTTCTCTCAATGTTGGCAACTTTGGCCCCGACTGAGCTACCTAAGGAGGTCTTCTTTGAAGTCCTAAAACATCCAAATCTAGAAGGATAACAGTCTATAATGCAGATCGACCATAAGTAGTGTTGGATTGACCCATTGGTTGCTTATCTCAAAGATGGAGCTCTTCCTAATCACCCAAAAGGAGCTCAAAAACTCAGAAATCAAGTCTCCCAGTATGTTCTGTATGAAGGCAAGCTATATAAAAGGTCATATTTTTTACCACTCTTGAGATGTCTCAGACCTTCAGAAGCCGACTTTGCATTGTGGAAAGTGCATGAAGAAATCTGCGTAAGTCATATAGGGGTCAGATCCTTATCATACACACTACTTCGACAGGATTACTATTGGCCGACCTTGTACCATGATTCTATAGAGTATATCAAAAAATTAACCGCTATCAAAGAAATGCAAATATTCAATGGCAGCCAGCTCCTGAACTTACACCCCTGAGTGTCCCATGGCCATTTGCTTAGTGGGGTATGGACATACTTGGACCTTTTTTCATAGCACCGGGATAGTGCAAGTTCCTCTTAGTGGCAATAAATTATTTCACAAAGTGGATCGAGACTGAACCTCTAGCAAAAATCACTGAAGCAAAAGTGTAGGGCTTCGTCTGGAAGTCGATCGTTTGTAGATTTGGCTTGCCTCGAACCCTCATAACAAATAATGAGTAAGATTTTCCAAATTCTATGAAGATTTGAACATCTCCCACTATTTTATATTAGTAGCCCATCCACAAGCAAACGACGAAGTTAAAGTAACAAACAAAATTTTGCTGCAAGGTATCAAAGCAAGACTTGAAAGAGCAAAGAGGACTTGGGTGGATGAACACTATCATGTGCTCTGGACATATCGAACTACCCAAAGATTGCCAACTAGGGAGACCTTATTTGCCTTAGCTTTGGAATAGAAGCGGTCATCCCAATAGAACTCAAACTTCCATCAGCATGAGTCAGGGCATTCAATAAGCAGCATAACTCACGGGACCTTAGGGCTAACCTCAACTTGTTAGAGAAAAAATGAGAAAATGCTCAAGTTCGGATGACAGCCTATAAGCAAAAAGTGGCCCATTACTACAACTCTAAAGTTAAAGATAAAATATTTAAAGTGGGGGACCTAGTACTTTGATGAGCAGCTATTTCACAACCTCAAAATCAACGAAAGATTGCTCCAAATTGAGAAGACCCATATGAAGTAAAGAAGATCGTCCGGCCTGAAACTTATTGCTTGAAGAGGCTTGGAGGAACAACACTACCGCGGCCTTGAAATTTAGAAAATCTAAGAATGTACTATCAATAATTTGCCTTCAATAAAACTCTTCTATTTCAATATTATTATTTTTTGTTGCAAAAATCATGTGATGATAGGAAATAACTCTATGAAATAATCAAAAGTGGCCCTATTAGAAATAGAAGAAGAACCTCATCCTAACTTGAGCAAGCTGAAGGCCTCGTTAGTTTAAAGATGAGATGAGGGGAGAGATCCTTTCAATGGCTCTTATGTGCTCCTACAGCCCTCTTAGGAATAGGAGGAGAATCTCATCCTAACATGAGCAAAGTAGAAGGTCTCGTTAGTCTAAGATGGGATGAGGAGAGAGGCCCTTTCAACGGTCCTTATGCGTCCCTACAGTCTTGTTAAGAACAGGAGGAGAACCTCATCCTAACATGAGCAAAGTTGAAGGCCTCGTTAGTCTAAAATGGGATAAGGAGAAAGGCTCTTTCAACAGTCCTAATATACCCCTACAACCATGTTAGTAAATAGGAGGAGAATCTCATTCCTAATCATGAGCAAAGTCGAAGGCCTCGTTTGTCTAAGATGGGATGAGGGAAGAGGTCCTTTCAACGGCCCTTATGTGCCCCTATAGCCCTGTTAGAAATAAGAAGAGAACCTCATCCTAACTTGAGCAAAGCAAAGACCTCATTGACCTAAGATGAGATAAGGGGAGAGGCTCTATCAATGGCCCAACTATGCCCCTACTACCATGATAGGAATAGGAGGAGAACCTCGTCCTAATGTGAGCAAGACAAAGACCTCTGGTTACTTAAGATAGGAGGAGAGAACCTTTCAACAGCCATAATGGAAATAGGAGGAAGGCCTCATCTTAATAGAAGTAAAAACCAACCTCATCAAAAATAGGAGGAGAATCTCATTCTAACATAAATAAAGATCTCTAGTTACCTAAGGCAGGAGAAAGGACCTCGTCTTGACGAAAGGATGAAGAAAAATCAACAAAATCGAACATGAAAGGATAAACTAATCCTAGCACAGGTAAAAAATCTTCGATTATGAAAAGATAGGAGAAAAACTATTTTTTCAATAATTCTTTCAACGAAAGTCAAAGCAAAAGAGAGAAATGAAAAAATCAATAGGCACTGAATCCAAACAAAGCTAAAAAATGATCGAAGAAAATATTCCTTCATTAAAATCAAAGTTCATTACAAAGTGAAGGTCCACAAGACCATGTACAAAAAAGAAAAAAGAAAAAATGACAAAGTCCTAAGAAGGCCCGAAATCCTCAGACTTCGAGCTGTCGACCCTTGCCATTACAAGAGACTGCTTCAGCCTAAGGATTTCCTCCTCAAGCTCCTTTTTATATAGACCATCTATGTATATCCTATTAGCGTGTTAGAATTTGCCTTCGAGCTCTCGCTGCTGCTTCCTCAAGACTTTAAACTTGACCTCTGCATCCCTAATGGCTTGCTGCTCGTATGATAGTTGGATCCTCAGTCATTGAACCTTGGCCTTCTCCCTCCCTACTGCTTCTGAAAGCTCATCCAAAGTCCTTATTAGGGAGGCAACCTGCTCTGATCCCTTGCTCATGCTGGATTGATGACTATCATCAAGTTATTTTTGGAGTCAGGTTACCTCACTATTAGCAGCACGAAGCCTTTGCTCAAGCTAGGATATCCTCTCGCACCAATCCAATCGATAGGTATCATAAGTGAGCTCAGTGTCATGCAGTTGCTTCTGGAGCATGGAGAACCTCTTCAACCAAACCCACTTATATTGAGCCTTGTCGGAAGACCACGGCGAGCTCCCCTCCAGCAGATGGATTTTCTCTTTTGCCACCTTAAGATCAACTTCGAGAAAGCTGATCTTCACCATTAGTGCCCAAGATTTGTCGCTGGCATTTTTCTTGAGCTCAGCGATCTCCTTCTCAAAGCTGCCCTTCCGAATGTTGAAGCTCACCAAATCATTCATGTGTAGCTTTCGGAGATGGGTGACCTCAATCATCACCACTGAAGCATTCTTTCTGGATCTCCAAAGTTCATCTTCTATCTTTTTCAACTTTTTCTTTAGGTGATGAATATCTCTCTTTAAATTTTTGACTATGGACTTTAGAGGGATACCTTAGGATAATAGCTCAATGTTAGTTGGAGAAGATGGACCTTGACTATAATCACTAGAGGAATTCTGAACAACATCCACCATGACAAATATATAAAGAAAAGAAAGTTCATTTTCATTCCTCAAAATATTCAGTGTACATTGAAAGAAAAAGAGAAGAAAAGTATAAATTTATAAAAAGTCTTAGACCTCAGCCGATGCAGAGGTAGGCGAGGTCGGTACATCCTTTGTGGTGTCGGACTTGGGAATAGACTCGGGAGCTTCAGCTGCAAGTTCAAAAGCACTCGAGGCAGGTTCGACGATAGGGTAAGCGGCACTAGCATTGCAGGGACCGGCTCCCTCACTGGGTTCGTCTGTCAGAAGGTTGAGGTCTACTCCAAGGAAGTTCTTCATGACCCTCTGCATGCAGATCTCGAACCCCTCCAAGAAGGCTTCCTGGGCGAACGCAATCTTGATGTCCTCCATTGCTTTGGAGGACTTGAAGGCTTTGATAGCCCTCTCCCTCTCGATGTCGACCTCCTCTTCAGCCTTCTTCCTTTTATCTTCAGAGAGGGCCAGGGCTGCCCTCAGCCCCACAGAAGCTTCTTCCTCTCTCTCCCCGACACCTCCCGAAAGCACTTGACTTCTGTAGTTTGAATTTTTGAGGCCACCTTCAAATGGTCGACCTTGGCCCGAACCCTCTCGACCTCCGCTTGAATCTCCTGCAGGGCTTTAGAAGCCTTGGCCTGATGAAGATTGATGGCCTTCGAGTGGGCAAACTGTTAGATACATGTGCCCTAGAAGCCAGAATTGGCTGACACTTGTAATACACTTCTAGGGGCAAAATTGTAATTTTGACTATAATTAATGAAATGGGTTATTTTCTATCACACATGTGTATTTAGTGTCTGTGATACATCCTTTGAGTTAATGGTAATGATAATTCATATTTTCAAGAGTTGAAAATTTAAGACATGAATAATCATTATTAACTCATAAACAGCTCCCGACCATAGGATCATCACGAGGATGGTGATTGATCCGGAAGGTTGGTGTACGATCGCTTCTCTTTAGTAGATGAGTCTTGAGTCTACGGTGTGGAGACACCGGAGCGAGAGTACAGGTACTCGTTAGAGAACGAGGGCACTGAGCGTGACCACCTCGAGTAGTCATTAGGGAGTCTACCTTCTCGTCAATGACTGACTCGATGCTGCAGTAGTGTGTCTGGTTCTTTGACCTGAGATGCATCGGCAGTTCACCTTGAGGGTGTTATAGTTTGACTACACCATTACTCGGTCTCCTAGCCATATGGAACCCTGAGGTGTATGTTGGCTATAGCATGTTCATTGTAGGAACTGGATTGCATCAAGATGGGAATCTATCTACCTCGGTGGTAGAGGAGTAGCCCTATGATGATCATGAGAATCAAGTCCAGAAGCCCATGGCCATGGCAGAGTGAAATAATAGAAAGAGTTTCTATTTAGATTTTCACATTGGACTCGAATCGAATGATTACATCATATGACAGAGACTAGGGTTTGACGAGTTCACCTTAACCCTAATCTGATCGGGGCTCAAGATAGAAGAACTTGAATCACACAGGTAGCTGCACCAAGAGGTTCGCATTCAGCTCTGATGGGTTGCCACCATATACTGCTAGGTGTCACTGGTGGATTTTGGGAGCAATTAGAATGATTTAGATGATCGATCATTCTAGCTGTTCGAATCAGAAGAGTTCTGATCCATCGAAAGGAGTTTCGATGATGTCTATGATAGAGATCATGACATATCCCATTACCATACAGAAACTGAACCTAACTGGGTCACACAAACAAGGGTTTGAATCTGGTGATCATCAATTGAACTGATCTAGTTCAATTGATCTGAATGAGATTCAATTAGGTTCAAGGAAATCGTGCTAGCACTCGATTGAACCTAACGTTCTTCTTTTTACTATCATAAATAAGTTGTCCTGACTGAGCCAAAGGAGTTTGTGCTCAATCAGAGGCCTTCATATGGTCTGACTGGAGGTTGTCCAAGTCAGAATAGGTTGTCTTATTTGTAAGACATTACCTGCCATTTTTGGTCACCTGCCATTTCTTGTTCTTTGACTTTGGTCAAAAGTCTACCTTTGACTGGTCAAACGTTGACCATTGACCCTTTGACTTTTGACCACATGTCATGCACCTATTGGAGAGCTGGTGGGGGCCTTGTCCCCCTGCCAGAACCTGGCAAGGAGAAGGGCGCACGCCAAGGGTGGCGTGAGCCCAAGTAGGAGGCGCCTAGGAGTCCTTGTTGGACAAGGACTCCACCTCCCTTTTGGATTCCAATCAGAGTTCTACTAAGAATCCAGTTTGACTGGTCTTAGGCACCCTCTAAGGAGGAATCCAGGGGTCTCTATTCCCACCAATCAGATTTAGATCTGATTTCACAAAGGGTTGTGATTGGTTGGGAGGAAGAGGAGTTGGATCACAAGCTTAGTCTATAAATAAAGACCCTGCGCCCAACCCTAAGATAAGAATCAAGAGAAGCAATTTCCCACGCCCCAAGGCTGCCTCTCCCCTCCTTCTCCATGCCATACTCTCTTCTCCCCTTGCTCTCCACGTCCAAAAGTGTTTTGGACTTTGGTTGGTGCGATTCAGATCAAGGAAAAGGCGATCAAAAGCAAGAAGGCTGCGCTGCTGCAAAAGGACGACTGCAGATCTTCAAAAAGAGTTTTGAAGATCCTCCAGATCAGATCCAGATCTGATTTTTGGAGGTGTGATAGAGAAGAAGAGGATCTCCAGATCCAACCCGAGTGGATACCGGTAGAGGCCAGGCGCTTGCGTGGCTAAGATCCAGAACCTTCCGCTGCAAATCAGGATCATCTACAGGGTAATAGGATTACCCAAATCAGGTAAATTAAATTTGATTTAATTTATCTTTTTATTTATTTTATTTATTAAAATAATAAGAATCAGATCTGAAACATATCAAGATCTGATTGAGATCAAGAGAAAAAATTTTTGAAAATATATCTCTTGATCTGATCAGATCTGAACGAACCTGGACCGGGAAATCAGGATTTCCCTTCAACTGGTATCAGAGCCATGGTTCTAAAAATTGTTTAGATCTGATTTTTAATTTTATTTTAATTAAAAATAAAGTGATTTCAGATGTCACATGAGATGTGATCAGATCTGAAATCAGAAAAAATTAAAATTAAATGATTTGGATCTAAGAACATGAAGATATGCATGACTAGTTCTAGAATAGAATAGTTCTATAGAATAGTTTTGCATGTCTTTGATTTAATCTGATTAAATCATATTTTAGATCTTCTTATTTACTATTTTCTGATATTATAAGTGTTATAATAACATCTGATAAACAGCAAATAAAAATTATTTAATTTTAAATATCATATGAGATATGATTAGATGCATGACTAGACTAGTTGTAGAATAGTTCTACATAATTGTCTAGATTAGAATTTATTTTGATTAGATCAATTTAAATCTAATTTTTTAGATTATTATGTGATAATTTAGATCTGAAAAACATGCATGATTATGATACATGAGATGTATGCAAAATATGCCATGATTAGATCTAAATTTGTATATGAGATATATGATATAGATCTATAACTGTTTTGTAGAGTTTATTGAATGTTCCTGATTAAGGCGTTCCTCTTGGCCGTCCGGTCATAAGAACGAAGAAGGGTTTAAAGGCCCTCTCTTCCCATTCGATGGGGTGTTCTTATGATGTGTAGGGGTGCTGCGTGTTCGTCCTTAATCAGAAACCCAAAACTTACTTTCTGCAAAACCCTAGATCCTGAAACCCTAGGATTTATTGTGCATATTTTGTTTATGAACCCAACTTAATTAAGAATTAAGTTTATGGAATATTAATTAGGTCTAAAATTGAGAATTTCAGATCTAAGACATATTCATAATACTGGGTTCGGGCTTGGGTAGCTCAATTAGGTCTAAGCGGTTGATCAAACCGAATCAAGAGTTGGTTAGATGGGATCAACAATGCTTAAATTGACCAGCCTAATAGGATTAAGTCTGGGTCAAGATCGAGTCACGATCAAGCAAGACCTAATTAGGCTCAGAGGTTAGAGTCTGGATTGTAGGCTAACCCAATTGGTTCTGACTCAACAATTTGGTGTCTAAGGTAAGTTTGGCACAGACGACCGACTGGTTTTTAATTGGAAGCTACTACTCGACCTGAATGCGTTCTTGTACGAGTTAATGGCATATTCCTTCCACCGGTCTCACTTACCTGGCCATATCTGTTGACACAGTTCTGATCTGAGGTGGTCAATAATCCGAGCTGACCCATGCCACTAGGTTAGTCATAATTGTTATGACTAAGCCAAGTCTAGTTTAATGAGACCTGAATCAATTCTCCCTAAGAAAAGATTAAGTCTGAGGTCTTCCACCATTGTAGATGTGCGGGCCCTTCCCGGGGTTGATTGTTCTCGGCTGGATACAGTGGCTCAGTTGCACCGGGAAGACGCAACCATGTCTATTAGGCATTGGATGCTATGGGCTGGAGGATGAGTTGGGCTCAATATTTCCGGATACGGTGAGAGAGACCCAATTAGGAACCCAGTCTATGCAAATGGTGGGTCTGACTTAACTAAGGAGTGGATCAATATTCCGGATACGGTGAGATTCATGAATTAGAGACCAAGTTTGGGTGCACCATGATTAGAGAATCATTGAACAAGAGTTGTTCACTCATTGGCTAACCCATCACCAATAACTGTTAGGTGAGGTGATGAGTCAGTTGGTGAGACCGCACCACCCACTAGAAATCATCAATCGCGGAGATTTTCGCATCTCTACAGAGGGAGTGTAGGGATCCGAGAAAATAGTGGGAGCTAATTTGTTTAAAAATAAAATCCCTAAACAAATTGGTCAAGTCAAAATTACAGTATCTAACTAGAATCTTTGACTCTCTACAGGAAAATGTCTGCGTCCAACCCACCACTGGCACGTATCCTAGACACACATAGACTGACTGGACCCAATTATAAAGATTGGCTCAGGAACTACAAAATTGTTTTGGGTTCCGAGAAGTTAACACATGTTTTGGACCAGGACCCTCCCACCTTACCAGCTCGTCCATCCACTGAACAGAGAGCGTCTCTGGAAAAATGGATTGACGAAGACAATAAGGCCAGATACTACATGTTGGGCTCGATGTCTGATGAGCTCCAGCGCCAACATGAAGATATCGGGACTGCTCGCCAAATGTTGGCTCACCTGCAGGAGATGTTTGGTGAACAGAGTCGCGCAGCCAAATATCAAGTCACGAAATGACTTTTTAAGGCTAAGATGCGTGATGGGCAGTCAGTCCAAGATCACTGTCTGACAATGATCAAGGACATGGAAGAGCTTGAGAAGCTCGGTGTGAAGTTGGACTTGGACTTGCAGAACGATATTATTCTGCAATCCTTGACTGATGCATATGGGCAATTCATCATGAATTACCACATGCATAAACTTCAAAATTCCTTGGCCGAGTTGATGAATATGCTGGTTACCGCTGAGCTTTCTATGAAAGGTTCTAAAGGCTCAGTTCTTGCTATGGAACGGACTTCTTCCAAAAGAAAGTCTTATGGAAAGAAAAAGAAGTCTGTGAAAAAGCAAAAGGTAGAAGGATCAAAGAAGAAGAAGGCAGAACCGAAGAAGAAGGTCGATGGCAAAGGAAAGTGTTTCCATTGCAACAGCGACGGCCATTGGAAGCGGAACTGCCCTACTTACCTGGCCACCCTGAAGAACAAGAAGGAAGGTCCTTCTGGAGGTATGCTCGTTATTGAGTCTAACCTTACGGTTTCTTCTGCATCCAGTTGGGTGCTTGACTCTGGTTCTAGTGCTCATCTGTGCACTTCTATGCAGGGTCTTGAGGATAGCAGGAGGCTGAGGGATGGAGACATGATCCTACGCGTCGGTAATGGAGCAAGAGTTGCTGCAGTAGCCGTGGGAACATACCCTCTTCGATTACCATCTGGTTTAGACTTAGTTTTAAAAGACTGTTATTATGTGCCTGCAGCTAGCAGGAATTTGATTTCTGTTTCATGCTTAGCACAAGAAGGTTATGTGATCACCTTCTTTAAGGACCATTGTAACATTCTTTATGAAAGAAATAAAATTGCAAATGGTTTCCTTATTAATGGTCTTTATCAGCTACATATTGATGTACCTATTTTAACTATCGAGCAAAACGTGAATGCCAAACGACCTAGGGATAGTCCAAACGACAGATATCTATGGCACCTGAGATTAGGTCATATAGCAGAAGATAGGATTCAACAAATTGGAGAAAAATGGGCTATTGAGTCCATTGACTTTCCGAGTCATATCCAACTTGTGAATCTTGTCTTCAAGGCAAAATGACTAAACTCCCTTTTGTTGGACATGGGGAGAGGGCCACAGATCTCCTTGCCCTAGTACATACTGATGTGTGCGGCCCATTTGATGTGCCGGCTAGAGGCAATTTTGTCTACTTCATTACCTTTACCGATGATCTGTCTAGGTATGGGTATGTGTATCTTATGAGACACAAGTCTGAAGCTTTTGAAAAGTTCAAAGAATTCAGACATGAAGTAGAAAAACAAACTGGAAAACCCATTAAGGTTCTTCGATCAGATCGAGGAGGTGAATACCTTAGCCGGGAATTCCTAGACTATCTTAAGGAAAATGGCATAGTCTCTCAATGGACTCCACCAGGAACACCTCAACTCAACGGGGTTTCAGAACGGAGAAATCGGACTCTATTGGATATGGTTCGATCCATGATGAGCTTCACAGACCTCCCTGATTTTCTTTGGGGACATTCATTGTTAACTTCAATCTATTCTACTGAATAGGGTTCCCTCTAAAACCGTTCCTACCACACCGTATGAGATATGGCACGGTAAGAAACCAAGTCTGAGTCATCTCAGAATTTGGGGTTGTCCGGCTTCATGTCAAAAGACAACAAGCGGACAAGTTAGAGTTTAGGTCCTTTAGAGCTCGATTCATAGGATATCCTAAAGAGTCATTAGGATACTATTTCTACATTCCAGAAGACCACAATGTGATTGTGAGTCGACATGCCATATTTCTTGAAAAAATAGTTTATTCAAGATAGTGGCATTGGAAAGCAGATTAAGCTTGATGAGAAAGTCTCACAAGCAGAACGAGCTAAGGACCAAGTGGAACCAAATCAGGTTGAGCCAATAAGAACACTACCTCCTCCACCTCGTAGATCGGAAAGAGTTTCCCGTCCCCCTGAAAGATACTTAGGTATTATTTCAGAGGATGTAGAGGAAATGTTCCTCATAGGTAATGGTGCTCATGGTGATGATCCCAAAACCTACAACGAGGCGATATCAGATATCGACTCCGAGAAATGGCTTGAGGCAATGAAGTCAGAAATTCGACTCGATGCACTCAAACCAAGTCTGGACCTTGGTAGATCCACCAGAAGGTATAGTACCTATTGGGATGTAAATGGATCTTCAAGAGAAAGATTGGTGCAGATGGGAATGTGGAGACATTCAAGGCTAGACTGGTGGCAAAAGGTTATAGTCAACGTGAAGGCATTGACTATCAGGATACCTTTTCCCCAGTAGCTATGCTAAAATCCATCCGCACATTGCTTGCCTGTTGCAGCCTATTTCGATTATGAAATATGGCAAATGGACGTGAAAACGGCATTCCTAAATGGATATCTTGAGGAAGATATCTATATGGAACAGCCGCTAGGTTTCACATCCAGTGATACTGATCACAAGGTTTGCAAGCTGCAAAGGTCCATATATGGACTTAAGCAAGCATCTCGGAGCTGGAACACTCGTTTTCAATGATGTGATCAAAAAGTTTGGTTTCATCAAAAAATGAAGAGGAACCATGTGTTTTCAAAAGGGTCAGTGGGAGCGCTGTTGTCTTCCTCGTATTGTACGTGGATGACATCCTCCTTATTGGGAATGATATTCCCATGTTGACATCAGTCAAGATGTGGTTGTCCAAGGAATTCTCCATGAAAGACCTAGGTGAAGCATCCTTTATTCTAGGAATTAAGGTCTATAGGGATAGACCGAATAGGATGCTAGGACTTTCACAGAAGATGTACATAGAGGAAAGTACTAAAGAGGTTTAGTATGGAAAACTCTAAGAGGGGATTAATACCCTTCAGACATGGTATTCATCTTTCCAAGAAGATGTGCCCCAGCACACCTGAGGAAATAGAACGCATGAGCAAGATCCCTTATGCTTCTGCAATAGGGAGCCTCATGTATGCCATGCTATGTACACGACCTGATATAGCCCATGCTGTGAGTGTCACAAGCAGATATCAGTCAAATCCAGGTGAAGAACACTGGACTTCTGTGAAATGTATCCTTAAGTACTTGAGAAGAACTAAGGATATGATGTTGGTCTTTGGTAATGGAGAACTCCAAGTCCAGGGATACACAGACTCGGACTTCATGTCTGATATAGATGATCGAAAGTCGACATCTGGAAGTCTGTTTGTGTGCAATGGTGGAGCTGTCAGCTGGAAGAGTTCCAAGCAAACTGTGATAGCAGATTCCACCATGGAAGCAGAATATATCGCTGCATCAGAGGCTGCAAAGGAAGCATTCTGGTACAAGAAGTTTGCTGCAGAAATCGGAGTAATGCCATCAGATGCCATTCCTCTATACTGCGACAACAATGGCGCCATAGCCCTTGCTAAGGAGCCGAGGTCTCACCAGAAATCCAAGCACATTGAGCGGCGATACCACCTCATCCGCGATTACCTTGAGAAAGGGTTACGTTCGAGGTCAAGAGAGTCAACTCCGCAGATAATGTGGCAGACCCACTTACAAAGCCGTTGGGCCAGCAGAAGATCGAAGCCCACCTTGAGAAGATGGGACTTAGACTTGTAGCCAATTGGCTTTAGGACAAGTGGGAGATTGTTAGATATATGTGCCCTAGAAGCCAGAATTGGCTGACACTTGTAATACACTTCTAGGGGCAAAATTGTAATTTTGACTATAATTAATAAAATGGGTTATTTTCTATCACATATGTGTATTTAGTGTCTGTGATACATCCTTTGAGTTAATGGTAATGATAATTCATATTTTCAAGAGTTGAAAATTTAAGACATGAATAATCATTATTAACTCATAAAATGCTCCCGACCATAGGATCATCACGAGGATGGTGATTGATCCGGAAGGTTGGTGTACGATCGCTTCTCTTTAGTAGATGAGTCTTGAGTCTACGGTGTGGAGACACCGGAGCGAGAGTACAGGTACTCGTTAGAGAACGAGGGCACTGAGCGTGACCACCTCGAGTAGTCATTAGGGAGTCTACCTTCTCGTCAATGACTGACTCGATGCTGCAGTAGTGTGTCTGGTTCTTTGACCTGAGATGCATCGGCAGTTCACCTTGAGGGTGTTATAGTTTGACTACACCATTACTCGGTCTCCTAGCCATATGGAACCCTGAGGTGTATGTTGGCTATAGCATGTTCATTGTAGGAACTGGATTGCATCAAGATGGGAATCTATCTACCTCGGTGGTAGAGGAGCAGCCCTATGATGATCATGAGAATCAAGTCCAGAAGCCCATGGCCATGGCAGAGTGAAATAATAGAAAGAGTTTCTATTTAGATTTTCACATTGGACTCGAATCGAATGATTACATCATATGACAGAGACTAGGGTTTGACGAGTTCACCTTAACCCTAATCTGATCGGGGCTCAAGATAGAAGAACTGAATCACACAGGTAGCTGCACCAAGAGGTTCGCATTCAGCTCTGATGGGTTGCCACCATATACTGCTAGGTGTCACTGGTGGATTTTGGGAGCAATTAGAATGATTTAGATGATCGATCATTCTAGCTGTTCGAATCAGAAGAGTTCTGATCCATCGAAAGGAGTTTCGATGATGTCTATGATAGAGATCATGACATATCCCATTACCATACAGAAACTGAACCTAACTGGGTCACACAAACAAGGGTTTGAATCTGGTGATCATCAATTGAACTGATCTAGTTCAATTGATCTGAATGAGATTCAATTAGGTTCAAGGAAATCGTGCTAGCACTCGATTGAACCTAACGTTCTTCTTTTACTATCATAAATAAGTTGTCCTGACTGAGCCAAAGGAGTTTGTGCTCAATCAGAGGCCTTCATATGGTCTGACTGGAGGTTGTCCAAGTCAGAATAGGTTGTCTTATTTGTAAGACATTACCTGCCATTTTTGGTCACCTGCCATTTCTTGTTCTTTGACTTTGGTCAAAAGTCTACCTTTGACTGGTCAAACGTTGACCATTGACCCTTTGACTTTTGACCACATGTCATGCACCTATTGGAGAGCTGGTGGGGGCCTGTCCCCCTGCCAGAACCTGGCAAGGAGAAGGGCGCACGCCAAGGGTGGCGTGAGCCCAAGTTAGGAGGCGCCTAGGAGTCCTTGTTGGACAAGGACTCCATCTCCCTTTTGGATTCCAATTAGAGTTCTTCTAAGAATCCAGTTTGACTGGTCTTAGGCCCTCTAAGGAGGAATCCAGGGGTCTCTATTCCCACCAATCAGATTTAGATCTGATTTCACAAAGGGTTGTGATTGGTTGGGAGGAAGAGGAGTTGGATCACGCTTAGTCTAAATAAAGACCCTGCGCCCAACTGAAATAATAATCAAGAAGAGATTTCCCACGCCCCAAGGCTGCCTCTCCCTCCTTCTCCATGCCATACTCTCTTCTCCCCTTGCTCTCCACGTCCAAAAGTGTTTTGGATTTGGTTGGTGCGATTCAGATCAAGAAAAGGCGATCAAAAGCAAGAAGGCTGCGCTGCTGCAAAAGGACGACTGCAGATCTTCAAAAGGAGTTTTGAAGATCCTCCAGATCAGATCCAGATCTGATTTTTGGAGGCATGATAGAGAAGAAGAGGATCTCCAGATCCAGCCTGAGTGGATACCGGTAGAGGCCAGGCGCTTGCGTGGCTTGATCCAGAACCTTCCGCTGCAAACAGGATCATCAACAGGATAATAGGATTACCCTATTCAGGTAAATTGAATGTGATTTAATTTATCCTTTTCATTTAATTTTTTATTAAATAAATAAGAATCAGATCTGAAGCATCCCTGATCTGATACAGATCTAAGAGAAAAAATTTTGAAATATATCTCTTGATCTGATCAGATCTGAACGAACCTGGTCAGGGAAATCAGGATTTTCCTTCACAAACAAGTAATACCCCAGCTACAAGATAGGAAGAAATTAAGTCAGAACTTTAAAAGTGCACCCTTCATTCAAACAAGTTTAGAAAAATGGGTTATGTCGAGATAGGCAGCAAAAGACTCATCAAATCTCTCAGCATCCTCCTTCCTAACCATTTTCTCACTAATGTGCAGGAGGATGTTGCCCTTCATCAGGGATTGGATGACCTCTCGATCATCCAAGGAAGCTCGCTCCTAATTGAAGCCTTCGCCACTCAAATTTTCAACCACCCTCCTCATCTTTTCCCTGATGGCATCTTTTTTCTTATTCTTCTTCTCAATGACCTCACGCTGCTCGAGAAGCATGGTGGCGGCATCATCTTGGGATGAGATCGAAGTTGGTGTGGCCATGTCAGACTCAGAGATGCGCGCTGCCTGGATCGGCACGGCCAGGATCGGCTCATCAGTGTGAGCCTTCTTGGATGTTCCCCCCATGGAGCTATCCTTCCTTTTGAGAGACTTGATATCCTTGGCTAGATGGTTTCACTCCTCAGGAGTCATCTCTGTAGAAATAAAATCAGAGTCAGAAAAGGAAAGGAGACCATGCACAATTGGCAGGCTGCAAAGGACTACCTGCCAGATTGAGAGGACCGAGACCGAAGTTGAATAAGGTCTGGTCCTCGAGGAGCATGGAGATTGGACGAGCTCGAAAGTTCTTCAGCTTGTCAGTCAAATCTTGATCCTCTTTCTCAAGCCCAGGAGCTCAGTGGACTAAAGTCCTTATTTCCCCCCAAGAAGGAAGTCCTAGTTCTAGGAAATGATAGAAAATAAAAAAGAATTTCTCCTTCTAGTTATGAATGGAAGAAGGGGCACCCTAGAGCAACCCCTTCTTGCCGAACTGGGAAGACATGCCAACAGTCTTTGGCTATCGGGTGATGTTTGAAAGTGAGAAAATTATGGAATAAGGAGATGGAAGGTTGGACGTCAGCCATAATGCACAAGGAGAGAAATCCTATGATAAACCTAAAAGAATTTGGTGCTATGGCGGCAAAGAAAATGTTTAAAAACTTGAACAAGTTGGTTACAAAAGAAGGTATCGACAGCCGAAGTCCTGCCCAAAGGGTTTCAACATACAAGCAAGTTCAGCCAGGAGGAGGAGAGCTGGCTCGATCACTAGGGCCAGGAAGTTCAAGTTCGCAATTGGAAGAAATTTTGAACTGGATCCTAATCAATGAAAGGTCTTTGGACTGAAGTTTACATTAAATAGTATCAGGGATGAAGAATGGCCGAGGTACTTCTATAAGCTCAGGGTCCTTATGAGGAAGGTCCATTAAAGCTAAATGAGTCGAACTTCTAGAACAAGTCGACCAAGACTCTTCAGAGGATACGAGGATCAAACTAAAATGGAGAAAATCCCCAAAAAATCAAAGAAAATGAAATCTAAGACTTTCTTGAAGAAACAGAGTGGGTAGAGATGCCAAAAGACACAAATAATCAAAGAAAAAGATTCAGGAACTAACCTAAATTGATTGGGAAGAATGGAAAAATGGCAACCCTGATGGAAAATGAAGGAGAGAATCCCCAAGAATTGAAGGAGTCAGTAGAAGATGCTGATGCCCTGGAGCAAGAAGGAAGAAGGAAGCCTGAAGGAAGGAGAAGGAGACCCAAATGAAACAAAGCTACTATGGATGAAGAAGAGCTTAAATAGCTGCTAGGATATGAGATGGTTATGATTGCAGATCTCCACCGACCAACCTCGGGTTGATGCGTGCCCCACTCATCATAGAGGCAGACTAGCAATAGGTAGAATCTTTATTGTACCATACCTTAAGCAGCGCTTTGGTGAAAATTTCAGAAATTTATCTTTTTAGGTCACCTCATATTTAAGAAGTTTTGGCATCCAGACAGAAAGAGTCGGGATCAATAGCTCTGTTGGCATGAAAAGAAAAGAAAATAGACTTCAACACTCATATTTCTTTACTCCCTTCATTCAAATTTTGAACTTGGGAGCGGGGGGGACTTGTATTGGGTGTGAACTCTTTCCTACCAAAGTCCGATAGGATATCTAGCCTTGAGGAAACTCCATCCGATGAGGACAGCCACGTCAGACTTCGGCCAATGAAGAGTTTATGCTCAGGCACCGAGACTATAGACCTCCAACCTAAATCTATTGGTCGATCTTCTTCATTCAGATTTCTAGCTCCTTCGGATATTCCCAGAACCTATGGGGCATTGTAGATTTCGCTCAGACGAACTTGAATAGCGATGATAGCCCCCAGGCAGTTAAGTAATTGGTCTAATTATGCTTGGTTTGGCCGACCTTGGTGCTCTTTGAATCTTTTTCCAACAAAAAACCATCCAAGCTGTTCAATATTGGACCAACGCTAGATTAACAAAACTCCTCTCCAGACGAACTCCTATAATTTACTAAGGGTGGCAGACCTCAGGATTCCTATATCAAGAACTCTGAACATGTAGGCTAAAGGACCTCGTCTCCTTCATATTAGCCTTCAGATGGCCTCGAAAGCAGCCGAGCTTCAAAGGAATAAATAAGTAGGTTCTCTCCGAGCAGATCCCCTTCTGCTCCTTCTAGGCAAAATTCTCCTAGCCGACATCCTTCCAGTTAATCTCCTCCTGGATGCCAGATAAACCTCCTTCAGTTGACCTCCTTCCAGTCGAACTCCTTCCGAACACCAATTAATTTTCTTTCCACCAACCCTCATCCATCTGAACTTCTTACATTAGCTAAGAGGGGATTCATCGTTATATATTTGCTCTTCTAGTGGATCTCCTTCCAAATTTCTCCAATAGAATTATTTTTGGATTTCTGGTCCTTCAGCCAGACTTCTCCTTCCAGTAGAACTACTTTCAGATTCCTCTAGCAGACTTTTTTCAGAATTTCTCCAGTCATAGAACTTTCGAACCCCTTCCGGTTGAACTCATTATAGTCATTTAGAAAGGCCTCCATGCCTACGCAAATCCTGCTATCCGTACAGCATGAACCCACTTATACACATACGACCTTGAAAGAGTCTGAACTTCTCTGGGATTGATGAAACTCAAAGCTCTTCACCGCCAGTGCTTACCTCCTCTGAACTTCAACTATCAAGTCCCAATAGACTAGCGCATCATGATAATAGACATTATCCTCCATTACAAACATCATGTGGCCCTGAACGACCCACTATCAGGTGGTTATGGCTATCGCTATCAGTTTGTTACAAGCTCCACCTATATAAGAGACCCTTCAGATATGCTTTCTTCAGAAGCTCTCTTCTCCTTCTTGATACTCTGCTACTTTCTCTACTAAGCATTTCATTTATGTTGGCCGAAAGGACTAACTTGACCATCGGAGGGTCCTACCAAAGCCACCCCTCCTCCAATTTAGACTTCTTTTGCAGATCTCGATGGTGACCTCGGCTTCTCTAGCTCCAGTCAGTTCTGGCATCAACCAGATTCCGCACCAACAAAATCTTTCTAAGAAAATATTAAGTCTAAGGTCTTCCATCATTGTAGATGTGCGGGCCCTTTTCGAGATTGATTGTTCTCGACTGGATATAGTGGTTCAGTTGCACTGAAAAGATGCAACCATGTCTATTAGGCATTGGAAGCTATGGGTTGGAGGATGGGTTGGGCTCAATATTTTAGATATGGTGGGAGATCCAATCAGAAATCCAATTCGTGCAAATGGTGGGTCTAACTTAACTAAGGAGTGGAGCAATATTTCGAGCATGGTGAGCTTCATAAATTAGAGACCAAGTTTGGATGCACCATGGTTAGACAATCGTTGGACAAGAGTTGTCCTCTCATCGGTTAACCCATCACCAATAACTGTTAGGTGAGATGGTGAGCCAGTTGTTGGGACCGCACCATCCACTAGAAATTTATAATTATGAAGATTTTCGCATCTCTACTAAGAGAGTGTAGAGATCTAAGTAAATAGTGAAAGTCTAATTTATTTAAAAATAAAACTCCTAAATAAATTGGTTAAGTTTAATTACAAAATCTAACTAGAAACTTTGACTCTCTACAGAAAAATATCTGCGTCTAACCTACTAGCCCGTATTCTAGACACCCATAGACTGACCGGATCCAACTACAAGGATTAGCTCCGAAATTTCAAAATAGTTTTGGGTTCCAAGAAGTTGACTCATATATTGGAATAGGATCCTTCCACTTTACCAACCCATCCGTTCACTGATCAGAGTGTTTCTATAAAAATAGATGGATATGAAGATAATAAAGTTAGGTATTACATGTTGGACTTGATATCAGATGAGTTCCAGCACCAATAAGAAGACATTAAGACTAGCCATCAAATATTGGCTCATCTACAAGAGTTGTTTGCTGTACAGAGTTGCGCAGCCAAATATCAAGTCACTAAGAGACATTTTAAGGCTTAGATGCATGTGGACAGTCGGTCCAAGATCATTGTCTAATGATGATCAAGGACTTAAAAGAGCTTGAGAAGCTCTTTATCAAGTTAGATCAAAATCTATAGATTGATATAATTTTGCAATCTTTGACTAATGCGTATGGGCAGTTCATCATGAACTACCATATGTATAAACTTCAAAATACCTTGGCTGAACTTATTAACATGCTGGTTACTAATAAGCTCTCTATGAAAGGTGCAAAGGGCTCAATGCTTTCTATGGAGTGGACTTCTTCCAAAAAATTTTTTTTTGGAAAGAAGAAGAAGACTGCGAAGAAGCAGAAGGTGGATGGTGGGAAGAAGAAGAAGGCAGAGCCAAAAAAGAAAGCCACTGACAAAAAAAATATTTTTATTGCAATACAGATGGCCACTAGAAGCAGAACTACCCTCTATACCTTATCAGCCTGAAGAACAAGAAGGAGATAGATCCTTCTAGAGGTATGCTTGTTATAGAATCTAACCTTATGATTTCTTCTGCATCTAGTTGGGTGCTTGACTTTGGTTCTAATGCTCACTTGTATACTTCTATGTAGGGTCTTGAGGATAATAGGAGGTTGAGGGATGGTGAGATGATCCTATGCATTGAAAATGGAGTAAGAGTTGCTACTGTGGCCGTGGAAACCTACCCTCTTCGACTACCATCATGATTAAATTTAGTTCTTAGAGATTATTTTTATGTGCTTGTAGCAAGTAGGAATTTAATTTTTATTTCATGTTTAGTACAAGAAGGCTATGTAATTAGTTTTCTTAAAGACCATTGTAATATTCTTTATGAAAGAAATAAAATTGCAAGTGGTTTTCTTATAAATGATCTCTATCAGTTACAAATTGATGTTTCTGTTTTAATATCGAGCAAAATAAAAATACCATAGGATCAAAGTGACCTTGGGATAGTCTAAATAATAGGTATCTTTGGCATCTTAGGCTAGGTCATATAGTTGAAGACAGGGTTAACAAATTAGAGAAATCCAGGCTATTGAGTTCATTGACTTTCAAGTCATATTTGATTTATGAATCATGCCTCCATGGCAAAATGACCAAGCTTCATTTTGTAGGTATGGAGAAAGGGCCACAAACCTACTTGCCCTAGTACATACTAATGTGTGTGGACCATTTGATGTGTAGGCTAGGAGAAACTACGTTTACTTCATAATCTTTGTCAATGATCTGTCTTAGTATGAGTATGTATATTTGATGTGATATAAGTCTAAAGCTTTTGAAAAGTTTAAAAAATTCAGACTCGAAGTAGATAAATAAATAGAAAAAATTATTAAGATTCTTCGATCAGATTAAGGAGGCACATATCTTAGTCGAAAATACCTAGACTATCTTAAGGATAATGGCATAGTCTCTCAATGAACTCTATCTGGAATGCCTCAACTCAATGAAATTTCATAATAAAGAAATTAGATCCTATTAGATATGGTTTGATCCATGATGAGTTTCATGAACCTTCCTAAATTTCTTTGGAGACATAGTCTGATGACCGCTATATATTTACTAAATAGGGTTCTCTCTAAAATCATTCCTACCACATCGTATGAGATATGGCATGGTAAGAAACCAAGTCTAAGTCATCTCAGAATTTAGGGTTGTCCAGCTCATGTCAAAAGATAATAGATGGACAAATTAGAGTCTAGGTCCTTTAGAGCTCAGTTTATTGGATATCCTAAAGAGTCATTAGGATATTATTTCTATCTTCTAGAAGATCACAATATGATTGTAAGTCGACATGCCATCTTCCTTGAAAAATAGTTTATTCTAGATGGTGGTATTGGAAGATAGATTAGACACGAGGAGAAAGTTTTCGATGAGAAATGAGCTAAGAAACCTACGGAGCCCAATCAGTTAGAGTCAACCCAAACACTACCTCCTCCACCTCATAGATCAAGTAGAATTTTTTATCCTCCTGAAAGGTACTAGGTACTATCTCAGAGGATGTAGATGAAATATTCCTTATAGAAAATGGGATTCATGGAGATGATCTCAAAACCTATGATGAGACGATATCAGATATCGACTCTGAGAAATGGTTAAAGGCAATGAAGTTAGAGATTGACTCAATGCATTCAAACCAAGTCTGGACCTTACTAGATCCATTTGAAGGTATAGTATCTATTGGTTGTAAATGAATCTTCAAGAGAAAGATAGGTGTCGATGGAAATGTAGAGACATTCAAAGTAAGGCTCATAGCAAAAGGGTATAGTCAGCACGAAGGCATTGACTATCAAGATATTTTATTGCTAGTAGCCATGCTTAAATCCATCTACACATTGCTTGCTGTTGCAACCAATTTTGATTATAAAATATGATAGATGGACATAAAAATGGCATTCTTAAATGGATATCTTGAGAAAGATATCTATATGGAATAGCCACTAAGTTTCACATCCAGTGATGTTGATCACAAGGTATGCAAGCTGTAAAGGTTCATATATAGACTTAGGCAAGCATCTCAGAGCTGGAATGCTCGTTTCAATGATATAATCAAATCATTTGGATTCATCAAAAATGAGGAGGAACCCTATGTTTTCAAAAAGATCAATGGAAGTATTGTTGTCTTCCTCATACTATATGTGGATGACATCCTCCTAATTGAAAATGATATTTTCATATTGGCTACAGTCAAAATATGGTTGTCTAAGGAGTTCTCTATGAAAGATCTAGGAGAGATATCCTTTATTCTAGAAATTAAGGTCTATAGGGATAGACCGAATAGGATGCTAGGTCTCTCACAGAAGATGTACATAGAGGAGGTGCTGAAGAGGTTCAGCATGGAAAACTACAAAAGAGGTTTAGTACCCTTTAGACATGACATTCATCTCTCCAAGAAGATGTGCCCTAGCACACTTGACGAGATTGAATGCATGAGCAAAATCCCTTATACTTTGGCATTAGGGAGTCTCATGTATGCCATGCTATGTACACAACCAGATATTGCCCATGCTTTGAGTGTCACGAGCAGATATCAGTCGAATCCAGGTGAAGAGCACTGGACTTCTATGAAATGTATCCTTAAGTACTTGAGAAGGAATAAGGATATTTTTCTAGTTTTTGGTAATGGAGAACTCTAGGTCCAAGGATATACGGACTTAGATTTTATGTCCAACATAGATGATCAAAAGTCGACATCTGAAATTCTGTTTATTTATAATGGCGGAGCTGTCAGTTGAAAGAATTCCAAGCAGACGGCGATAGCAGACTCCACCATGGAAGCAGAATATATCACTGCATCAGAGGCTGCAAAGGAGGCATTCTGGTACAAAAAATTCATCGTAGAGCTCAGAATGATGCCATCAGATACCATCTCTTTGTACTATGATAACAATGGTGCCATAGCCATAGCTAAGGAGCCAAGGTCTCACTAGAAATCCAAGCACATCAAGTGGCTATACCACCTCATCCATGATTTCCTCGAGAAGGGATACATCAAGATCAAGAGAGTCGACACTATAGATAATGTGGCTGACCCACTGACAAAGCCATTGAGCTAGTAGAAGATCGAAGCCCACCTTAAGAAGATGAGACATAAATTTATAGCCAATTAGCTTTAGGTTAAGTGGGAGTTTGTTAGATGTGTGCCCTAAAAGCCAGATTAGCTAAACACTTGTAATATACTTCTAAGGATAATTTTATAATTTTGACTATAAATTTTAAAAAAAATTATTTTCTATCATTGTATGTATTTAAAGTATCTGTGATACATCTTTTAAATTAATAGTAATGATAATTCATATTTTTCAAATTTAAGACATGAATTTTCATAATTAACTCAAAAACTGCTCTCGACCGTAGGATCATCACGAGAATGGTGATCAATCTGGAAGATTGGTGTATGATCGCTTTCTTAGGATAGATGAGTCTTAAGTTTATAGTGTGGAGACACCAGAGCGAGAGTACAGGTACTCATTAGAAAATGAGGACATTGAGCATGATCACCTCGAGCAGTCATAAGGAAGTCTACCTTCTCGTTGATGATTAGCTTGATGTTGCAGTGGTATATCTGGTTCTTTGATCTGAGGTGCATCGATAGTTCACCTTGAGGGTGTTATAGTTTGACTATATCATAACTCGATCTTCTAGCCATTCAAAATTCTAAGGTTATGTTAGTTATAGCATGTTCATTATAGGAATTGGATTGCACCAATAGGAGATCTATCTACCTCGGTAGATAAGGAGTAGACCTATGATAATCATGAGATTGAGTCCTTAAGCCCATGGCCATGGCAGTATGAAGATGATAGAAAGAGTTTCTATTAGGATTTCATGTCAAACTCGAATCAAATGATTAATTTATATGATGGATGTTGGGTTTGACGAGTTTACCTTAACCCTAATTTTGTCGAGGCTCGAGATAGAAAAACCCAATCACATAGCTTGCTGCACCAAGAGGTTCTTTTTCAGTTCTGATGGATTGTCATCATATACTGCTAGGTGTTACTAATGGATTTTGGGTGTAACTAAAATGATTTTAATGATTGATCATTCTAATTGTATGAATTAAAAAAGTTCTGATCCATCGAAAGATATTTTGATGATGTTGATGATAGAGATTGCGACATGTCTCATTACCATATAGACCTAAACTTAATTGGATCACACAAATAAGGGTTTGGGTTTGGATGTCATCAATTGAGCTAATCCTATTCGATTAATTTGGATTAAAACCAATCAGGTTCAAGGTAATCATGCCAACATATTCTTGAGCCTGCTTTCTCTTTCTGTAATCTATCTAATTCATCGCAACTGAGTCAAATTTGATTTAACTCATTTCTATATCTTGAATAAATTTATTTTTATTTGACTAGAATCAGTCCAGATTAGATTAATTATAGAAATTAAATCCATTCCCAGTGCAATTGGACTAGGGTCAAAAGTTGACCTATTTAAGAGAATTGAGGGTCACCTAATCAGATGGTTCTAGAAAATTCTATGGATATCATTTTGCTTTGATTTTTGGATATGTGATGGGGCTCAAGTCATACTTTGGGTGTGCTAAATTTTGTGATTTATGAATCTATCTAGAATGGGTTTTTATAGAGTTTGATTTGGATCAAACTCTTAAGGGAAGAGTCCTAGGCGCAATGGACTCTTCCTTATCCACTCATGTCGCTCCCTTTTTGATGGCTTTTTGGAATGAAAACCAACTAAGATCTGGTCCTCTACGTGGAGAATAAGTCCATGAGTCCCAACTATTAAAATAAATTAGTTATTTGATCAAATAGGAACTCTATGTGGCATTGGATATAAAATCCTTACTCTCGTCAAAGAGCATTCAATGCATGAAATATTTTTCCATGCATAAGTTGCTATCACTCCTATCATGCTCCATGCCCCTCTGATCCTCTCTCTCCCTCTCTTCTATATACCAAAAGTGTTAGATATATGTGCCCTAGAAGCCAAAATTGGCTGACACTTGTAATACACTTCTAGGGGCAAAATTATAATTTTGACTAATATCAATAAAATAGGTTATTTTCTATCACATATGTGTATTTAGTTCTTGTGATACATCCTTTAAGTTAATGATAATGATAATTTATATTTTTAAGAGTTGAAAATTTAAGACATGAATAATCATTATTAACTCATAAAATGCTCCCGACCATAGGATCATCACGAGGATGGTGATTGATCCAAAAGGTTGGTGTACAATCGCTTCTTCTTAGTAGATGAGTCTTGAGTCTACGGTGTGGAGACACCAGAGCGAGAGTATAGGTACTCGTTAGAGAACGAGGGCACTGAGCGTGACCACCTCGAGTAGTCATTAGGAAGTCTACCTTCTCGTCAATGACTGACTCGATGCTGCAGTAGTGTGTCTGGTTCTTTGACCTGAGGTGCATCGACAGTTCACCTTGAGGGTGTTATAGTTTGACTACACCATTACTCGATCTCCTAGCCATACGGAACCCTGAGGTGTATGTTGGCTATAGCATGTTCATTGTAGGAACTGGATTAGCATCAAGATGGAATCTATCTACCTCGGTGGTAGAGGAGCAGCCCATGAGAATCAATGATGCCATCATAGAAAGAGTTTCTATTTAGATTTTCACATTGGACTCGAATCGAATGATTACATCATATGACAGAGACTAGGGTTTGACGAGTTCACCTTAACCCTAATCTGATCGGGGCTCAAGATAGAAGAACTTAATCACACAGGTAGCTGCACCAAGAGGTTCGCATTCAGCTCTGATGGGTTGCCACCATATACTGCTAGGTGTCACTGGTGGATTTTGGGAGCAATTAGAATGATTTAGATGATCGATCATTCTAGCTGTTCGAATCAGAAGAGTTCTGATCCATCGAAAGGAGTTTCGATGATGTCGATGATAGAGATCATGACATATCCCATTACCATACAGAAACTGAACCTAACTGGGTCACACAAATAAGGGTTTGAATCTGGTGATCATCAATTGAACTGATCCAGTTCAATTGATCTGAATGAGATTCAATTAGGTTCAAGAAAATCGTGCTAGCACTCGATTGAACCTAACGTTCTTCTTTTACTATCATAAATAAGTTGTCCTGACTGAGCCAAAGGAGTTTGTGCTCAATCAGAGGCCTTCACTTGGTCTGACTGGAGGTTGTCCAAGTTCAGAAAAGGTTGTCTTATTTTGTAAGACAATTACCTACCATTTTTGGTCACCTGCCATTTCTCGTTCCTTTGACTTTGGTCAAAAGTCTGACCTTTGACTGGTCAAAATGTTGACCATTGACACTTTGACTTCTGTCCATGTGTCACGCACCTATTGGAGAGCTGGTGGGGGCCTGTCCCCCTACCAGAACCTGGCAAGGAGGAGGGTGCATGCCACCCTTGGCGTGCCCAAGTTGGAGGCGCCCAGGAGTCCCTGTTGGACAGGGACTCCATCTCCTTTTTGGATTTCAATTAGAGTTCTCCTAAGAACCAACTTTGACTGGTCTTAGGCACCCTCTAAGGAGGAATCCAGGGGACTCTATTTCCCACCAATCAGATTTAGATCTGATTTCACAAAGAGTTGTGATTGGTTGGGAAGAAGAGGAGTTGGATCACAGACAGTCTATAAATAAGACCCTGCGCCCAACTCAGATTGTGATTGAAAAGTTTGAGAAATTGAAACCCCATGCCCCAAGGCTGCCTCTCCCCTCTTCCTCCATGCCAAACCCACCTTCTCCCTCTCCTCTCCACATCCAAAAGAAGTTTTGGATCTTGGTTGGTGCAATCCAGATGAGAGAAAGGCGACTGAAAGCTAGAAGGCTGCACTGCTGCAAAGGACAACTGCTGATCTTCGAAAAGAGTTTTGAAGATCCTCCAGATCAGATCCAGATCTAATTTTTGGAGACATGATAGAGAAGAAGAGGATCTCTAGATCCAACCTGAGTGGATACTGGATAGAGGCCAGGCACTTGCATGGCTAGATCCAGAACCTTCCGCTGCTTACAGGATCATCAATGGATAATAGGATTACCCAACTTCAAGGATAAATTAAATTTGATTTAATTTATCTAATTTTATTTTAATTATTAAAATAATAATAATTAGATCTAAAACATCTTTAGATCTGATTAGATCAAAGAGAAAAATTTTTGAAATATATCTCTTGATCTGATCAGATCTGAACGAACCTGGTCCAGGAAAATCAGGATTTTCCTTCAACTGGTATCAGAGCCAAGGTTCTAAAAGTATTTAGATCTAATTTTAAATTTATTTTAATTAAAAATAAGTGATTTTAGATGTCACATGAGATGTGATCAGATCTAAAATCAGAAAAAATTAAAATTAAATGATTTGGATCTAAGATTAGAAAATATGCATGACTAGTTCTAAAATAGAATAGTTCTATAGAATAGTCTTGCATGTTTTTAATTTAATTTGATTAAATTATATTTTAGATCTATTTATTTACTATTTTTTGATATTATAATTATTATAATAATATCTAAAAAATAGTAAATAAAAATTATTTAATTTTAAACATCATATGAGATATGATTGATGCATGTCTAGACTAGTTGTAGAATAGTTCTACATAATTATCTAGATTAGAATTTATTTTGATTAGATCAATTTAAATCTAATTTTTTAGATTATTATGAGATAATTTAGATCTAAAAAAATATGCATGATTCGATACATGAGATGTATGCAAAATATGCCATGATTAGATCTAATTTGTATATGAGATATATGATATAGATCTAAAACTATTTTGTAGTATTGCATGTTCCTGATTAAGGCATTCCTCTTGGCCGTCCGATCATAAGAATGAAGAAGGAGTTTAAAGGCCCTCTCCTTCCATTCGATGGGGTGTTCTTATGATGTGTAGGGGTGCTGCATGTTCGTCCTTAATCAGAAATCCAAAACTTACTTTCTGCAAAACCCTAGATCCTGAAACCCTAGGATTTATTGTGCATATTTTATTTATGAACCCTACTTAATTAAAAATTAAGATTATAAAATATTAATTAGGTCTAAAATTGAGAATTTTAGATCTAAGACATATTCATAATACTGGGTTCGGGCTTGGGTAGCTCAATTAGGTCTAAGCGGTTGATCAAACCGAATCAAGAGTTGGTTAGATGGGATCAACAATGCTTAAATTGACCAGCCTAATAGGATTAAGTCTGGGTCAAGATCGAGTCACGATCAAGCAAGACCTAATTAGGCTCAGAGGTTAGAGTCTGGATTGTAGGCTAACCCAATTGGTTCTGACTCAATAATTTGGTGTCTAAGGTAAGTTTGGCACATACGACCGACTGGTTTTTAATTGGAAGCTACTCGACCTGAATGCATTCTTGTACGAGTTAATGGCATATTCCTTCCACCGGTCTCACTTACCTGGCCATATCTGTTGACACAGTTCTGATCTGAGGTGGTCAATAATCCGAGCTAACCCATGCCACTAGGTTAGTCATAATTGTTATGACTATGACAAGTCTAGTTTAATGAGACCTGAATCAATTCTCCCTAAGAAAAGATTAAGTCTGAGGTCTTCCACCATTGTAGATGTGCGGGCCCTTTCCGGGGTTGATTGTTCTCGGACTGGATACAGTGGCTCAGTTGCACCGAAAAGATGCAACCATGTCTATTAGGCATTGGATGCTATGGGCTGGAGGATGAGTTGGGCTCAATATTTTGGATACGGTGAGAGACTCAATTAGGAATCCAGTCTATGCAAATGGTGGGTCTGACTTAACTAAGGAGTGGATCAATATTTTGGATACGGTGAGATTCATGAATTAGAGACCAAGTTTGGGTGCACCATGATTAGAGAATCATTGAACAAGAGTTGTTCACTCATTGGCTAACCCATCACCAATAACTGTTAGGTGAGGTGATGAGTCAGTTGGTGAGACCGCACCACCCACTAGAAATCATTAATCATGGAGATTTTTGCATCTCTACAGAGGGAGTGTAGGGATCCCAAGAAAATAGTGGGAGCTAATTTTGTTTAAAAATAAAATTTCTAAATAAATTGGTCAAGTCATAATTACAATATCTAACTAGAATCTTTGACTCTCTATAGAAAAATGTCTGCGTCCAACCCATTAGCACGTATCCTGGACACACATAGACTGACCGGACCCAATTATAAAGATTGGCTCAGGAACTACAAAATATTTTGGGTTCTGAGAAGTTAACCCATGTATTGGACCAGGACCCTCCCACCTTACCAGCCCGTCCATCCATTGAACAGAGAGCATCTCTGAAAAAATGGATAGACGAAGATAATAAGGCCAGATATTACATGTTGGGCTCGATGTCTGATGAGCTCCAGCACCAACATGAAGATATCGGGACTGCTCGCCAAATGTTGGCTCACCTGCAGGAGATGTTTGGTGAACAGAGTCGCGCAGCCAAGTATCAAGTCACGAAATGACTTTTTAAGGCTAAGATGCGTGATGGGCAGTCAGTCCAAGATCACTGTCTGATGATGATCAAGGACATGGAAGAGCTTGAGAAGCTCGGTGTGAAGTTAGACTTGGATCTGCAGAATGATATTATTCTGCAATCCTTGACTGATGCATATGGGCAATTCATCATGAATTACCACATGCATAAACTTCAAAATTTCTTGGCCGAATTAATGAACATGCTGGTCACCGCTGAGCTTTCTATGAAAGGTTCTAAAGGCTCAGTTCTTGCTATGGAATGGACTTCTTCCAAAAGAAAGTCTTATGGAAAGAAAAAGAAGTCTGTGAAAAAGCAGAAGGTGGAAGGAGCAAAGAAGAAGAAGGCAGAGCCAAAGAAAAAAGCCGATGTCAAAGAAAAGTGTTTCCATTGCAACAGCGACGGCCATTGAAAGCGGAACTGCCCTACTTACCTGGCCACCCTGAAGAACAAGAAGGAAGGTCCTTCTGGAGGTATGCTCGTTATTGAGTCTAACCTTACGATTTCTTCTGCATCCAGTTGGGTGCTTGACTCTGGTTCTAGTGCTCATCTGTGCACTTCCATGCAGGGTCTTGAGGATAGCAGGAGGCTGAGGGATGGAGACATGATCCTATGCATCGATAATGGAGCAAGAGTTGCTGCAGTAGCCGTGGGAACATACCCTCTTCGATTACCATCTGGTTTAGACTTAGTTTTGAAAGACTGTTATTATGTGCCTGCAGCTAGCAGGAATTTGATTTCTGTTTCATGCTTAGCACTAGAAGGCTATGTGATTACCTTCTTTAAGGACCATTGTAACATTCTTTATGAAAGAAATAAAATTGCAAATGGTTTTCCTTATTAATGGTCTTTATCAGCTACATATTGATGTACCTATTCTAACTATCGAGCAAAATGTGAATGCCAAACGACCTAGGGATAGTCCAAATGATAGATATCTATGGCACCTGAGATTAGGTCATATAGCAGAAGATAGGATCAACAAATTGGAGAAAAATGGGCTATTGAGTCCATTGACTTTCGAGTCATATCCAACTTGTGAATCTTGTCTTCAAGGCAAAATGACTAAACTCCCTTTTGTAGGACATGGGGAAAGGGCCACAGATCTCCTTGCCCTAGTACATACTGATGTGTGCGGCCCATTTGATGTGCCGGCTAGAGGCAATTTTGTCTACTTCATTACCTTTACCGATGATCTGTCTAGGTATGGGTATGTGTATCTTATGAGACACAAGTCTGAAGCTTTTGAAAAGTTCAAAGAATTCAGACATGAAGTAGAAAAACAAACTGAAAAACCCATTAAGGTTCTTCGATCAGATCGAGGAGGTGAATACCTTAGCCGAAGAATTCCTAGACTATCTCAAGAAAAATGGCATAGTCTCTCAATGGACTCCACCAGGAACACCTCAACTCAATGGGATTTCAGAATGGAGAAATCGGACCTCTATTGGATATGGTCCGATCCATGATGAGCTTCACAGACCTTCCTGATTTTCTTTGGGGACACTCATTGTTAACTTCAATTTATCTACTGAATAGGGTTCCCTCTAAAACCGTTCCTACCACACCGTATGAGATATGGCATGGTAAGAAACCAAGTCTGAGTCATCTCAGAATTTGGGGTTGTCCGGCTCATGTCAAAAGACAACAAGCGGACAAGTTAGAGTTTAGGTCCTTTCAGAGCTCGATTCATAGGATATCCTAAAGAGTCATTAGGATACTATTTCTACATTCCAGAAGACCATAATGTGATTGTGAGTCGACATGCCATCTTTCTTGAAAAATAGTTTATTCAAGATAGCGGCATTGGAAAAGCAGATTCAAGCTTGATGAGAAAGTCTCACAAGTACAACGAGCTAAGGACCAATTGGAACCAAATCAGGTTGAGCCAATAAGAACACTACCTCCTCCACCTCGTAGATCGGAAAGAGTTTTCCATCCCCCTGAAAGATACTTAGGTATTATTTCAGAGGAAGTAGAGAAAATGTTCCTCGTAGGTAATGGTGCTCATGGTGATGATCCCAAAACCTACAATGAGGCGATATCAGATATCGACTCCGAGAAATGGCTAGAGGCAATGCAGTCAGAAATTGACTCGATGCACTCAAACCAAGTCTGGACCTTGGTAGATCCACCAGAAGGTATAGTACCTATTGGGTGTAAATGGATCTTCAAGAGAAAGATTGGTGCAGATGGAAAATGTGGAGACATTCAAGGCTAGACTAGTGGCAAAAGGTTATAGTCAACGCGAAGGCATTGACTATCAGGATACCTTTTTCCCAGTGGCTATGCTAAAATCCATCCGCACATTGCTTGCCATTGCAGCCTATTTTCGATTATGAAATATGGCAAATGGACGTGAAAACGGCATTCTTAAATGGATATCTTGAGGAAGATATCTATATGGAACAGCCGCTAGGTTTCACATCCAGTGATACTGATCACAAGGTTTGCAAGCTGCAAAGGTCCATATATGGACTTAAGCAAGCATCTCGGAGCTGGAACACTCATTTTCAATGATGTGATCAAAAATGTTTGGTTTCATCAAAAATGAAGAGGAACCATGTGTCTTCAAAAAGGGTCAGTGGGAGCGCTGTTGTCTTCCTCGTATTGTACGTGGATGACATCCTCCTTATTGGAATGATGATATTCCCATGTTAATGACACAGTCAAAATATGGTTGTCCAAGGAATTCTCCATGAAAGACCTAGGTGAAGCATCCTTTATTCTAGGAATTAAGGTCTATAGGGATAGACCGAATAGGATGCTAGGACTTTCACAGAAGATGTACATAGAGGAAGTACTAAAGAGGTTTAGTATGGAAAACTCTAAGAGGGGATTAATACCCTTCAGACATGGTATTCATCTTTCCAAGAAGATGTGCCCCCAGCACACCTGAGGAAATAGAATGCATGAGCAAGATCCCTTATGCTTCTGCAATAGGGAGCCTCATGTATGCCATGCTATGTACACGACCTGATATAGCCCATGCTGTGAGTGTCACAAGCAGATATCAGTCAAATCCAGGATGAAGAAACACTGGACTTCTGTGAAATGTATCCTTAAGTACTTAAGAAGAACTAAGGATATGATGTTGGTCTTTGGTAATGGAGAACTCCAAGTCCAGGGATACACAGACTCGGATTTCATATGTCCGATATAGATGATCGAAAGTCGACATCTGGAAGTCTGTTTGTGTGCAATGGTGGTGCTGTCAGCTGGAAGAGTTCCAAGCAAATTGTGATAGCAGATTCCACCATGGAAGCAGAATATATCGCTGCATCAGAGGCTGCGAAGGAAGCATTCTGGTACAAGAAGTTTGCTGCAGAAATTGGAGTAATGCCATCAGATGCCATTCCTCTATACTGCGACAACAATGGTGCCATAGCCCTTGCTAAGGAGCCGAGGTCTCACCAGAAATCCAAGCACATTGAGCGGCGATACCACCTCATCCGCGATTACCTCGAGAAGGGTTACGTCGAGGTCAAGAGAGTCAACTCCACAGACAATGTGGCAGACCCACTTACAAAGCCGTTGGGCCAGCAAAAGATCGAAGCCCACCTTGAGAAGATGGGACTTAGACTTGTAGCCAATTGGCTTTAGGACAAGTGGGAGATTGTTAGATATATGTGCCCTAGAAGCCAGAATTGGCTGACACTTGTAATACACTTCTAGGGGCAAAATTATAATTTTGACTAATATCAATAAAATGGGTTATTTTCTATCACATATGTGTATTTAGTGTCTGTGATACATCCTTTGAGTTAATGGTAATGATAATTCATATTTTCAAGAGTTGAAAATTTAAGACATGAATAATCATTATTAACTCATAAAATGCTCCCGACCATAGGATCATCACGAGGATGGTGATTGATCCGAAAGGTTGGTGTACAATCGCTTCTCTTTAGTAGATGAGTCTTGAGTCTACGGTGTGGAGACACCGGAGCGAGAGTACAGGTACTCGTTAGAGAATGAGGGCACTGAGCGTGACCACCTCGAGTAGTCATTAGGAAGTCTACCTTCTCGTCAATGACTGACTCGATGCTGCAGTAGTGTGTCTGGTTCTTTGACCTGAGGTGCATCGGCAGTTCACCTTGAGGGTGTTATAGTTTGACTACACCATTACTCGGTCTCCTAGCCATATGGAATCCTGAGGTGTATGTTGGCTATAGCATGTTCATTGTAGGAACTGGATTGCATCAAGATGGAATCTATCTACCTCGGTGGTAGAGGAGCAGCCCTATGATGATCATGAGAATCAAGTCCAGAAGCCCATGGCCATGGCAGAGTGAAATAATAGAAAGAGTTTCTATTTAGATTTTCACATCGGACTTGAATCGAATGATTACATCATATGACAGAAACTAGGGTTTGACGAGTTCACCTTAACCCTAATCTGATCGGGGCTCAAGATAGAAGAACTTAATCACACAGGTAGCTGCACCAAGAGGTTCGCATTCAGCTCTGATGGGTTGCCACCATATACTGCTAGGTGTCACTGGTGGATTTTGGGAGCAATTAGAATGATTTAGATGATCGATCATTCTAGCTGTTCGAATCAGAAGAGTTCTGATCCATCGAAAGGAGTTTCGATGATGTCGATGATAGAGATCATGACATATCCCATTACCATACAGAAACTGAACCTAACTGGGTCACACAAATAAGGGTTTGAATCTGGTGATCATCAATTGAACTGATCCTAGTTCAATTGATCTGAATGAGATTCAATTAGGTTCAAGAAAATCGTGCTAGCACTCGATTGAACCTAACGTTCTTCTTTTACTATCATAAATAAGTTGTCCTGACTGAGCCAAAGGAGTTTGTGCTCAATCAGAGGCCTTCATATGGTCTGACTGGAGGTTGTCCAAGTCAGAAAAGGTTGTCTTATTTTGTAAGACATTACCTGCCATTTTTGGTCACCTGCCATTTCTCGTTCTTTGACTTTGGTCAAAAGTCTACCTTTGACTGGTCAAATGTTGACCATTGACACTTTGACTTCTGTCCATGTGTCATGCACCTATTGGAGAGAGCTGGTGGGGGCCTGTCCCCTACCAGAACCTGGCAAGGAGGAGGGCGCACGCCACCCTTGGCGTGTGCCCAAGTTGGAGGCCCTAGGAGTCCCTGTTGGATAGGGACTCCATCTCCTTTTTGGATTCAATTAGAGTTCTCCTAAGAACCAACTTTGACTGGTCTTAGGCACCTCTAAGGAGGAATCCAGGGACTCTATTCCCACCAATCAGATTTAGATCTGATTTCACAAAGGAGTTGTGATTGGTTGGGAAGAAGAGGAGTTGGATCACAGTTAGTCTATAAATAAGACCCTACGCCCAACTCAATTGTGATTGAAAGAAATTAAAAACCCCATGCCCCAAGGCTGCCTCTCCCCTCTTCCTCCATGCCAAACCCACCTTCTCCCTCTCCTCTCCACATCCAAAAGGAGTTTTGGACCTTGGTTGGTGCGATCCAGATGAGAGAAAGGCGACTGAAAGCTAGAAGGCTGCACTGCTGCAAAGGACAACTGCTGATCTTCGAAAAGAGTTTTGAAGATCCTCCAGATCAGATCCAGATCTAATTTTTGGAGACATGATAGAGAAGAAGAGGATCTCCAAATCTAGCCTGAGTGGATACCGGTAGAGGCTAGGCACTTGCATGGCTTGATCCAGAATCTTCCACTGCTTACAGGATCATCAGCGGGTAATAGAATTACCCACTTCAAGGTAAATTAAATTGATTTAATTTATCTAATTTTATTTTAATTTCTAAAATAATAATAATCAAATTTAAAATATCTTAGATCTGATCTGGATCAAAGAAAAAAATTTTTGAAATATATCTCTTGATCTGATCAGATCTGAACGAACCTGGTCCGAAAAATTAGGATTTCCCTTCAAAAAGTTGGGCACAAATTAGAGAAGAAGGACCAAGCAAATTGGTGAAAAGTTCAGCATCTATGCGACGGTGTTCATGAGATGAGCATGCTGCATTTAAGATTATTTTGAAGGATCTGTGGATAAGATTTAGATATAATCTATTGATGAAAGATTTTTGAGTAGAAGACATTTAGATCCTGCCTAAGTGGATACCAGTAGAGGCTAGGTGCATGATGAAAACAGTGTAGGATTTGCAATGCTATTTTCGAAAACTTTTTTGAAAATAGCAAAAATTAGAGCAAAAATTATTTAATCTAATTAATTAATTATTGATTATATCATATTTATAAATCCTACATAAAAGGATCTAAACATAATATGCATGCATTTATATAGATCTATAAAGAAAAACTATGCAGTAAACAGTTTACTACATCTACGTGTTCAGAATACAATATCTTGTGCGGGTAGTTGATCACCATGATTTGATCATCATCTAGGAAGTCCACCAGTCATGACACAGCCACATAAATGTTTGGCCTCTTTGTATCATCCACATGAGGCTCCTGGTCCTGATCAGCTCCTCCTAAGTGCTAGCTCGATGAAGAGTGCTCTTGACGGCTAGATCTGATCGAACAGTTTTGATCTCCCTCCACCATAACTTTGAATGCTCCAGATTAGTAGCAAGGGTAGAAGAGAGGATGAGGAGACACTCCACAAAATCTTGTAAAGATCTGATGCTCAGATCTTACAAAATCAAAATAGGAACCCTAGATCATGAACTAGGGCTGCGCAGCAGCCAAACCCTAGCGCCAAGTAATTTCCCACAATTTTTCTTCTCAGATTTTCTTCTTATTCTTTTTAGGATATGGAAGGGCTCACATACTAGAAGAGAGGAGTCTCAAAGAAACTTGCACCTAGGAAAAAATTTAGAAATTTTATAGAGGGCGCACAAGAGAAGGTGGCATGGAGAAAAGGTAAGATAAGGGAGTTGTTTCATTCAAATTCAAACTCTATTTGAATTTGAATGGCAACTAATCTTACCTTATCTCTCTAAGATGTAGAATGGAGGGGTGTGAGCCCTTTTTACATGGGAAAAGATTCATGAGAAACCTTTTCTCGTGGAGAATAGAATGGTGCAAACAAGGGTGACGTGGCACATGTCAAGACTAGGTGAAACCAATCTTAAAACCTCTCATCCAATTGAACCAACCCAATCCAAATTGGTTAGACCCAATTAGACCAGATTAAACCCAACTAATTTTGGCTCAATTAGGCTTAGTTAAATCCTAGTCAAATCAGAAATTAACTAAGCCCAACTCCTGATCAAATCAGGGATCATACTTCCTCGATGATTAGGTCATCTCATAACCTAATCGGATCAAATCCAACTGAATCTAATTCACTTGGACTTGATCCAAAAATAATTATTCAATCAAATTAAGTTAATTAGTGACCAAATCACTAATAAAATTTCTTATAAATTTAGAGTTCAAATTCAGTGGGTGTCTAGACAATAGAGTCCCATCAAAATGAAACTCTTGATTGAAGAGTTCCAAACCAGTGGGACTCTTGATCCAGGTGTCCAAAATAAGTGAAACTCGTGATTGTAGAGTCATAATCCTCAATCATAGAGTCCCAGACCAGTAGAATTTAGAGTCCCAAAGTAGTAGGACTCTTGGTCGAAGAGTCCCAATTTAGTGGGACTCTTGACCATAGACTCCTAGACATTGAGACTCAGTGTCCTAACCCAGTAGGACACCCGATCGAATAGTCCCAGTCTAGTGGGACTTTTGACCATACAGTCCCAGTCGAGTGGGATACTTCACCAGCCATCAGATCAGGTAGGAACCTCTAATGTGTGTGACTCCACATGTCCAAACCTAAGCTGGTAGCATAGAAACCAATTTCAATATAAATCAAAGTGACCAACTAGCAATGGTACCCGATGTCCGGATAGATCGAATAGTTGCAATCACAACATTCAGAACCTACATGAATATTGTTATCATATAATTCATCTCTTTGATCTCTGTGCATAAGATGACTTTTGGGTTTGACTGTCAATCCTGAAAGATACATCCAAATCATTTCTCAAAGCAATTAGTCCTGTGACCCCTCATAAGGACTACCATAGCCAAAGCTTTACTAAATTGAAATACTATTGAACACAGCTCCTGAAACTAGGAGTGGTCAATCCCATCTTGATACATGCATCGACTCCTCAAGTACTTAACTATGCTTAGAAATCTTTTATCATTGAATTAGAAATTCAGATAGTCCGACACCAAAGCACGGTGAGTTGCTTGGAAGTCACCATGGTGATCTCAGGTTGGAGGGATAGTTATACCCATATTCCATCAGAGCAAATCTTGATAGTAGAAAAGCTCTAGAGTTGGTCACATTCAATGCAGATGTACCCATATATCTCACTTTCATGCCATACCAGTATCTCAATAATCCTTGGTTATGAGGACAACCAACCTATATGGCACACAATGACCTATACTCGATAAACGTTATCATCCTAAGTAAGAACATATCATTTGATCATGAACAATTTTAAAGACTAAATGATAAATTCTCCTTTATCGAATTCTAGATAGTTCCAAGGATTCATCACAACATAGAAGTTCATTAGAAGATAATAGAATTTATGATAAAAAATGCCAAAATAACTTTTATTAATTAATAATTTATATATAAGTATAATAAGTAGCACAACCGTCAATAGGCTTACGATTGGCTTTGGAATATATTTTCAACAAACTCCCACTTAGACTAAAGCCAATCAGTGCAATATCTAATACCTATCTTCGACTTGAAGTCATTGAACTCTTTCACTGCAACAACTTTAGTGAATGGGTTAGCCAGGTTTTTCTTTTTGTCAATCTTTTGAAGGTCGATATCACCTCGATCTACGATCTCTTAGACAAGATGGTAGCGACGTGGAATATATTTCATCTGCTGGTGTGCCTTCCATTCCTTTGCTTCAGCAATTGCTCTAGAGCTATCGCAGTAGAGTAGAACTGGACCATCAAGGAAGGGTGCTACTCTGAGCTTAGTGATAAACTTTCTTAGCCACACCGCTTCTTTGGCAGCATCTGATACGGCGACATGCTCTGCCTCGCAAACAGAATCGACCACAGTATGCTGCTTGGAACTCTTTCAATAAACTACCCCATGATGAATATATATCCCAACATACTCTTGCTATCATCATGATCAGATTGGAAACTGGAGTCTGTAAACTCCATAAGTTTCAAGTCCAATTCACCATATATAAACCACTGATCCTTAGTATTTCTTAAATACTTCATGATGATTTTAACAACCTTTCAGTGGTTCTCTCCTAGATCAGATTGGTATCTACTCACAACCCCTAGTGAGTATGCCACATCTGGTTGCGTACATATCATGGCTTACATTATAGAACCCACTATCGAAGCATATGATATTCTACTTATATGCTCTCTTTCTAGAGGTGTTATTGGACAATCTCTCTTTGAAAGAAAAATTTCATGGCCTATCGATAGATAGACTTTTTTGAAATTTTTCATGCTGAACCATTTCAGCATAGTATTAATGTATGTAGATTGGGACAATCAAAGCAATCTTTTAGATTTATCTCTATAGATCTTCATCCCTAGGATGTAGGAAGCTTCTCCCAGATCTTGAAGGGAAATCCTGATTTTTTGGATCAGGTTCGTTCAGATCTGATTAAATCAAGAGATATATTTCAAAAAAAATTTTCTTTGATCTAGATTAGATTTAAAATGTTTCAGATCTAATTATTATTATTTTAGAAATTAAAATAAAATTAGATAAATTAAATCAGATTTAATTTACCTTGAAGTGGGTAATCCTATTACCCGTTGATGATCCTATAAGCAGCGGAAGGTTCTGGATCAAGCCACGCAAGTGCCTGACCTCCATCGGTATCCACTCAAGCTGAATCTAGAGATCCTCTTCTTCTCTATCACATCTCCAAAAATTAAATCTGGATCTGATCTGGAGGATCTTCAAAACTCCTTTTGAAGATCAGCAGTCATCCTTTGCAGCAGCGCAGCCTTCTAGCTTTCACTCACCTTTCTCTTATCTAGATTGCACCAACCAAGGTCCAAAACCCTTTTGGATGTGGAGAGGAGAGGGAGAAGGTGGTTTGGCATGGAGGAAGAGGGGAGAGGCAGCCTTGGGGCATGGGGAATTATGATTCAATCATCATTCATCTGAGTTTGAGTTGGGCGCAGGGTCTTATTTATAGACTAAGCAGTGATCCAACTCCTCTTCTTCCCAACCAATCACAACTCTTTGTGAAATCAGATCTAAATCTGATTGGTGGGAATAGAGTCCCCTGGATTCCTCCTTAGAGGGTGCCTAAGACCAGTCAAAGTTGGTTCTTAGGAGAACTCTAATTGGAATCCAAAAAGGAGATGGAGTCCCTGTCCAACAGGGACTCCTAGGCGCCTCCAACTTGGGCACACGCCAAGGGTGGCGTGCGCCCTCCTCCTTGCCAGGTTCTGGTAGGGGGACAAGCCCCCACCAGCTCTCCAATAGGTGCATGACATGTGGTCAAAAGTCAAAGTGTCAATGGTCAACATTTGACCAGTCAAAGGTAGACTTTTGACCAAAGTCAAAGAACAAGAAATGGCAGGTGACCAAAAATGGTAGGTAATGTCTTACAAAATAAGACAACCTTTTCTGACTTGGACAACCTCCAGTCAGACCATATGAAGGCCTCTGATTGAGCACAAACTCCTTTGGCTCAGTTCAGGACAACTTATTTATGATAGTAAAAGAAGAACGTTAGGTTCAATCGAGTGCTAGCACGATTTTCTTGAACCTAATTGAATCTCATTCAGATCAATTGAACTAGATCAGTTCAATTGATGATCACCAGATTCAAACCCTTGTTTTGTGTGACCCAGTTAGGTTCAGTTTCTGTATGGTAATGGGATATGTCATGATCTCTATCATCGACATCATCGAAACTCCTTTCGATGGATCAGAACTCTTCTGATTCGAACAGCTAGAATGATCGATCATCTAAATCATTCTAATTGCTCCCAAAATCCACCAGTGACACCTAGCAGTATATGGTGGCAACCCATCAGAGCTGAATGCGAACCTCTTGGTGCAGCTACCTTATGTGATTAAGTTCTTCTATCTTGAGCCCCGATCAGATTAGGGTTAAGGTGAACTCGTCAAACCCTAGTTCTCTGTCATATGATGTAATCATTCGATTCAAGTCCGATGTGAAAATCTAAATAGAAACTCTTTCTATTATTTCACTCTGCCATGGCCATGGACTTCTGGACTTGATTCTCATGATCATCATAGGGCTGCTCCTCTACCACCGAGGTAGATAGATTCCATCTTGATGCAATCCAGTTCCTACAATGAACATGCTATAGCCAATATACACCTCAGGGTTCCATATGGCTAGGAGACCGAGTAATGGTGTAGTCAAACTATAACACCCTCAAGGTGAACTACCGATGCACCTCAGGTCAAAGAACCAGACACACTACTGCAGCATCGAGTCAGTCATTGACGAGAAGGTAGACTTCCCTAATGACTACTCGAGGTGGTCACGCTCAGTGCCCTCGTTCTCTAACGAGTACCTATACTCTCGCTCCGGATGTCTCCACACCGTAGACTCAAGACTCATCTACTAAAGAGAAGCGATTGTACACCAACCTTCGGATCAATCACCATCCTCGTGATGATCCTATGGTCGGGAGCATTTTATGAGTTAATAATGATTATTCATGTCTTAAATTTTCAACTCTTGAAAATATGAATTATCATTACCATTAACTCAAAGGATGTATCACAGACACTAAATACACATATGTGATAGAAAATAACCCATTTTATTGATTATAGTCAAAATTATAATTTTGCCCCTAGAAGTGTATTACAAGTGTCAGCCAATTCTGGCTTCTAGGGCACATATATCTAACAATCTCCCACTTGTCCTAAAGCCAATTGGCTACAAGTCTAAGTCCCATCTTCTCAAGGTGGGCTTCGATCTTCTGCTGGCCCAACGGCTTTGTAAGTGGGTCTGCCACATTATCTGTGGAGTTGACTCTCTTGACCTCGACGTAACCCTTCTCGAGGTAATCGGATGAGGTGGTATCGCCGCTCAATGTGCTTGGATTTTTGGTGAGACCTTGGCTCCTTAGCAAGGGCTATGGCGCCATTGTTGTCGCAGTATAGAGGAATGGCATCTGATGGCATTACTCCAATTTCTGCAGCAAACTTCTTGTACCAGAATGCTTCCTTCGCAGCCTCTGATGCAGCGATATATTCTGCTTTCATGGTGGAATCTGCTATCACCGTTTGCTTGGAACTCTTCCAGCTGACAGCACCACCATTGCACACAAACAGACTTCCCAGATGTCGACTTTCGATCATCTATATCGGACATGAAATCTGAGTCTGTGTATCCCTGGACTTGGAGTTCTCCATTACCAAAGACCAACATCATATCCTTAGTTCTTCTCAAGTACTTAAGGATACATTTCACAGAAGTCCAGTGTTCTTCACCTGGATTTGACTGATATCTGCTTGTGACACTCACAGCATGGGCTATATCAGGTCGTGTACATAGCATGGCATACATGAGGCTCCCTATTGCAGAAGCATAAGGGATCTTGCTCATGCGTTCTATTTCCTCAGGTGTGCTAGGGCACATCTTCTTGGAAAGATGAATACCATGTCTGAAGGGTATTAATCCCCTCTTAGAGTTTTCCATACTAAACCTCTTTAGTACTTTCTCTATGTACATCTTCTGTGAAAGTCCTAGCATCCTATTCGGTCTATCCCTATAGACCTTAATTCCTAGAATAAAGGATGCTTCACCTAGGTCTTTCATGGAGAATTCCTTGGACAACCATAATTTTGACTATGTTCAACATGGGAATATCATTCCCAATAAGGAGGATGTCATCCACGTACAATACGAGGAAGACAACAGCGCTCCCACTGACCTTTTTGAAAGACACACGGTTCCTCTTCATTTTTGATGAAACCAAACATTTTGATCACATCATTGAAACGAGTGTTCCAGCTCCGAGATGCTTGCTTAAGTCCATATATGGACCTTTGCAGCTTGCAAACCTTGTGATCAGTATCACTGGATGTGAAACCTAGCGGCTGTTCCATATAGATATCTTCCTCAAGATATCCATTTAAGAATGCCATTTTCACGTCCATTTGCCATATTTCATAATCGAAATAGGCTGCAATGGCAAGCAATGTGCGGATGGATTTTAGCATAGCCACTGGGGAAAAGGTATCCTGATAGTCAATGCCTTCGCGTTGACTATAACCTTTTGCCACTAGTCTAGCCTTGAATGTCTCCACATTTCCATCTGCACCAATCTTTCTCTTGAAGATCCATTTACACCCAATAGGTACTATACCTTCTGGTGGATCTACCAAGGTCCAGACTTGGTTTGAGTGCATCGAGTCAATTTCTGACTGCATTGCCTCTAGCCATTTCTCGGAGTCGATATCTGATATCGCCTCGTTGTAGGTTTTGGGATCATCACCATGAGCACCATTACCTACGAGGAACATTTTCTCTACTTCCTCTGAAATAATACCTAAGTATCTTTCAGGGGGATGGAAAACTCTTTTCGATCTACGAGGTGGAGGAGGTAGTGTTCTTATTGGCTCAACCTGATTTGGTTCCAATTGGTCCTTAGCTCGTTGTACTTGTGAGACTTTCTCATCAAGCTTAATCTGCTTTCCAATGCCGCTATCTTGAATAAACTATTTTTCAAGAAAGATGGCATGTCGACTCACAATCACATTGTGGTCTTCTGGAATGTAGAAATAGTATCCTAATGACTCTTTAGGATATCCTATGAATCGAGCTCTGAAGGACCTAAACTCTAACTTGTCCGCTTGTTGTCTTTTGACATGAGCTAGACAACCCCAAATTCTGAGATGACTCAGACTTGGTTTCTTACCGTGCCATATCTCATACGGTGTGGTAGGAACGATTTTAGAGGAAACCCTATTCAGTAGATAAATTGAAGTTAACAATGAATGTCCCCAAAGAAAATCAGGGAGGTCTGTGAAGCTCATCATGGATCGAACCATATCCAATAGAGTCCGATTTCTCCATTCTGAAACCTCGTTGAGTTGAGGTGTTCCTGGTGGAGTCCATTGAGAGACTATGCCATTTTTCTTGAGATAGTCTAGGAATTCTCGGCTAAGGTATTCACCTCCTCGATCTGATCGAAGAATCTTAATGGAATTTTTT
>QRFJ01000960.1:224791-384256 GCA_006176705.1 Cocos nucifera | reverse complement strand
ACCTCTCTCTCCTCTCTCACTCCCCCTCGCCTCTCTCCCCCTCCCCTAGGCTTTCACCAATCAGCGACTACGTTTCCCATTGTTGCTCTCATTGCCGCTGCATTGTCGCTATCGTTGTCGACGCCATTGCCACCACCCTATGCTTTAACCAATTAAAGGTAACTTAAATTCGATCCTGGCTAGCTACAGGTTAGATTTTTTTATTTTTAATTTGTTCTTTCTTTGAGGGCCAAGTGTGTTGTTGTGCGGTGGCCGATGGTGGGTGGTGGGTGTGGAGGGTCGGTGCTGGCAGTAGGCTGTGCGTGATAGTTGATGGGCCTAGTGGAGGCCGCTGGTGGTGGAAGGTGGAGGGTCGACACTACAGTGGTTGGGGGGCCACTGGGAGTGGGGCGTCGAGGGGCGGTGGTGATGGGATGGGTGGTATAAGGTAGAGGGGGGTGCATGGGATGTGGAGGGGCGATGGCGGTGATGGGTTAGGTGGGGGGCCGTGGGTGATGGGCAGCGGAGGTGAGCCATAGAGGGTGGGGGGTCATGACAATCGGGTATGTAGGTGGCGTAAGGGTTGGGGCTGGTGGGGCTGCAATAGGTGGGGGTGGATGGGGTGCATGCGGTGTGGAGAGGCAACGGTGATGTGGCTCGGGTGGGGAGACATGAGTGGTGGATGGTGGAGGAGAGCCGCAGGGTGTGGGGGACCGCGACGGTCGAGTACATGGGTGGCGCAGGGCTGGGGGGCCGAGGGGCTGCAATGGGTAGGGCACGGATGGGGGTGTGTGGGGTGTGGAGGGGAGCCACGGATGGGGTGCATGGGGCATGGAGATGCAGGCGGTGGGGGGCTTCAACGGGTTTAGTCCTTAGTAATTTTTTAAATTTTAATAAATTATAAAAAATAATAATAAGCATAATAATAATAATGATGATGATGATAGTAAAAGTGGTAATAATAATAATAATAAAAATAGTAATAGTAATAATAATAATAGTATAGTAGTAATAAAAATAGTAATATTTATAATAGTACAAAAAAATAGTAATAATAATAATAATAGTAGTAGTAGTAATAGTAATAATAATAATAATAGTAAAAGTAGTAGTAGTAATAATAATAAAAATAATAAATAATAAAAATAATAATAATAAATAGTAATAAATAGTAATAGTAACAGTAATAATAATAATAGTAAAAGTAGTAATAAAAATAAAAATAATAATAGTAATAATAATAATAATTTAATTGATAAATAAATTTTAAGATAAATTAATAAAATATTTAAAAATTAGATATTTTTTATAATTAAAATAGTTAGATTTTTAACTATATTTTTATGCTTTTACTTGTTATAGTTTAATCTTATTATCTGTTTAGTTCCTGTATGCCATTATGATTATGATTTAATATTTTAATTTGCATTAATCGAAGATTTTAATTTTTAATGCATATGAACTATCCGGTTTAGGATTTGGATCAAGTTCTGATCAAGGATATGAGTCGGGATCCTAGCTATCTGGGATTCGAATCATGATCCAGGTCGGATCTCGATTTGGGATCCAGATCGAGTTTCGATCAGAGATGTGAGTCAGGATCCTATCTGGGATTCGGGTCATGATTTGGGTTGGATCTCGATCTAGGATCTGGATCAACTTTCGATCAGGGATATGAGTTGGAATCCTATCCGGGATTCGATTCATCATTTGAATCGGATCTTGGTCTGGGATCCTGTATGGTAATGATTTAATGCATGCATTCATGTAACCTTAGACTCCTATTCAAGAGTCGGTCCCAGGATCTCCAAAACAAACTCTATGAATGGCTCTTGCATGCCTCGATTTGTGTAGTTCAAAAATGCATCAATATTTTATTGTTGTCATAGTGTTCTATGTTCTATTATAAAAAAATTCATCATAATTATCTTGTTTATTCTTCGGGTACATATTAGATGTGGCTAAAATATAATCCATCTATATCATATACTTGGAGAACTGTAGGAAGATGCTGCCGAATTTCTTTCGAATATGGAACAAAGAACAAAGCTATGGCAATAATAAAAGTGATACATTTTTGAAAGAGATAGGACTACACCTATTAGGAAGGAGTTGGTGGAGTTAAGATTCATGAATCATTATTATTTGTTGTTAGATAGATATCGACAAAAGTTGGATAAATGTTAGAGGTATTTTCTTGCCTGAATATCGAAAAGATGTTTGGGATTTTATTGAATTTGCATGGTGTAAGACTGATAGTCACATATCACTTGTTGAGGAGCATCTACTATGTTTTGGTATGGACAAGAAGTATACTTGCTGGATATGGCATGGAGAGAGTGATCTGAATGAAGTTGTGTATGATGATGATGATATAGGAGATGATATTGATGCTGCTGAACCTATCAAACATGGTGGTATATGTTCACTATTGGATGATTTACATCAGGGTGTTAGCTCAAATGTCTCCATGAGTGCTACTGCATCACAAGGCAGTTATGTTCATGAATACAATATTAATGAGATAGAAGGGACTTCTGAACAGTTTGCAAAGCTTGTTCGGGATGCACGAGAGCTACTCTATCGAAATTATGTGAAGTTCTCCAAGTTAGAGATTTTGATAAAATTGCTTCATATTAAAACTGTGAATCGATGGGGTCAGAAGTCTTTTGATCAAAATTTAGCATTGATTAAAGCAGCTCTTCTCGATGGATTGATACTTTCAAAATTATATACTGAAGCAAAAATGTATATGCGGGAATTGGGACTTGGCTATATTCCTATACATGCCTGCAAAAATGATTGTATATTATTTTACAAGGAGAACAAACAAGCAAGTGAATGTTCGCAATGTGGTGAGCCTAGGTACAAAACCAATAATACGAAAGGAAAGAAGACACCTCATAAGGTTTTAAGGTATTTTTCATTGATTTCAAGACTTCAAAGATTGTATATGTCTAAAAAGACAACTGAAGAAATAAGATGGCATCATGAACAGTAGATTTCAGAGGAGAACAAACTTAGCCATTCGGCTAACTATGTAGTATGAAAAGACTTTGATGTAAAGCATCCGCTATTTGCGAGTGACCCACGCAATATCCAGCTTAGTCTAGCGATAGATGGATTTAATCCTTTTGATAAATTGAGTACTTCCTATAGCATGTGGCTTGTGATATTAGTTGTATATAATGTGTCATCTTGAAAATGCATGAAAGAGCTATTTATTTTTATGTCACTATTGATTTCGGATCCGAAAGCACTAGGTAATGAAATTGATGTATATCTATGACCCTTAATTGATGATCTGAAGAAGCTATGGAAAAATGGAGTATAGACATATGATTCTGTCAGTCGAAGAAATTTTAAGTTGAATGCATTAATTTTATGGACCATAAATGATTTTCCTGCATTTGGAAACTTATCTGGATGGAGTACCAAGGGATATTTGGCACGTCTAATATGCAACAAGGATATGTCCTCCTTACATTTAAAGCATGGAAGAAAAATCTGCTTTATAGGTCATCGACAGTTTCTACCTGCTAATCACTCTTGGAGGACTCATTATAATCAATATTTTGATGGTAAGTTTGACCGATGTCTACCACCTAAGGAGTTAAATAGAGTGAACGTTTTAGAACAACTTAAAGTAGCTGGAAATGTGAAATTTAGAAAAATATTGGGTACTCGTAATGTTAGAAAATGTATCCTAAAGCCAATCATCTAAGTTGTAGATGATTGAAACCCATATATGAATTATCTAATAATAATAGTTATTTGGCTGGTTCATCATAGAAGTTTTATCTTTCTTAAATGAACTCTTAAATTATGATAAAGTTTTTAGAACCATAATCAATCGATAAAGAAGAATTTATCGGATGGTTCTTAAACTATTTATGATCAAATGATAAGTTATTAACAAGGATGATAACTTATCGACTGTAGGTCGCTGTATGCCATAGGAGTACATCTGCACTAAATGTGATTAATGTAGTATTCTACTATCAAGAGTAGCTAGCTAAGGCCAATGGGTATAAGTGTTTCTCTGACCTGAGATCACCATGGTGACTTGCAAGCAACTCACTATACTTTGATGCCAGACTATCTATATTTCTAATATAGATTCATAAGATTTTTGGATACAGTCAAGTACTTGTAGAGTCGATGTGTGAGTCAAGATGGAATTGACTACTCCTGATTAACTTAAGAAAGAGAATACTTGCTATGTTTTAATTTAGCAAAATCTAGGCTTGAGTAATCCTCGTGAGGAGTCATGGGATTCGCAAAATTTTGAAACACAATAAGAATGACTTGTATGAGTATTGACAGCATACTCGAAGTTGTCTTGAGCATTATTAGTCAAAGGGATGAATTATATGGTAACCATGGGTCAGGGTTCTAAGAACGTTGCTTTACATACATTCAATCCATCCAGACATCGGGTATCATTGCTAGATGGTCATTTCGATTGGTATAGAAATTGGTTCTTATGCTACTAGCTTAGGTTCGAACCTATGGGGTCATACACATAAGAGGTTGTAACCTGGTCAGATGGTTAATCGATGATTGAGAATCATTCTAAGGTCAAACTATTAATACGATTGATGTTTGAACTAATGCAAGTATTACAGAAGGATTGATTAGTAATTGGATTGCTAATTAGCTTAATTTGATTGGATTGAAAAATCAGGCTAAGATCAAGTCTAATTAAATTAGATTTAACTAAAATTAGTTTAAATTTAATTTAATTAAGTTTGATTGGTTTATTGGATAAGCTAGTTGTAAGAAAGGGCAAGTCCCTATTCGACTAGGACTTGAGTGCACCTAATTTTTAATTTGATTAAAAATTAAATTAGATTTAAATTTAATTTAATCTAATTTAATTAGTCTCCTAATTGGATTAGAATTCTTTATGAATTAGGTTGACTCAAATCTAATGGGAATTGGGTTTGAAATTAAGTTTGACTTGAAAGAGTCCTAGTTAGACTAGGACTCATCTAATTTCCTTGCACCACTAAGAAGCCCACGCCCCATTTTATTTTTAGCAAATCTTTGCATGAGTTTTCTCATGGCAATAAGTGCTTCTCCATGCCCCATATCTGGTTTAATTTGGAATTATTTTTGACTTGGTCAAAGATAGCAATTAGTTTTGACTAGGATTCTATTTGATGGAGTCCCTTCAAACCAAAACTCCTCCCTCCTCTTTTAGAAATAATTCCCATGCCCATCTTTGTTTTTGTCACTGCTTTATTTCTCTTTTGTGCATGAATTCCTTGTTCTCATGTAGGAAAAATAGGAGAAGGGGCATCCTAGAGTTGGATGCCCCATAACTTCCCAGTTTCACTAGGTCATTTGACCTAGTCTTCCCTATTTTTGTGGTGCCTCCTATTAGATAGGAAATGGCATAAAAAAACCAATGTATTCCATGAAAAATCTGAGAAGAAAAGAGGGTGGTGGCATGGTGGTTTGGGGTGCCAAGATTCTTGGAGAAGAGCCTTTCATTAAGACATCAATTATTGATGTCTTGAAGAGAGAAAGGTAAGAGAAAAACTATTTTCTCTTAGAGATTTATTTCTAACCCTCTTTTATTTATTTCTATATGATTTTTATGTGATAAAAATCTAAGAGAAAGAGAGATAGGGTGTATGGAATGGATGCTCCAAGGAGTTGGGGCATCATGGTCTCTTTTGGACATGATTTGATCATGTCTTGATGAGAAGAAAGAGAAGAGAAGATAGTCTTTTCTTAGGGTTCTTTTGAGGATCCTTTCTTCTCAATTTTTATATGATTTTTTTATGAGAAAAATCAAACAGGAAGAGATTTAAAACATGAAAAAATTCTAGAGGAGAAGGTCTCCTCTTGTCCTTGCATATAGATGCATTCAGGACATCAAAGGTTGATGTACTAAAAGAAAAGATGTGTCTTCTCTTAGGATAATTTTATTTAGCTTTTATTTTCTAATTTATAAGAGATCTAAAGATTAGATTCCTTTCTTATTTCTTCTTTTATTCTTCATCTCTGGAAGTATCCAAGAGATCCGAAGAATAATTTTTAGATTAACCATCAGGAGGGATCCATGAGAAGCTAGCACTTCGAGCAGATCTTCGTTCGATGAACCTACGATTTATGTTGTATGCCTTGTGTGAACTTTCTATAGAGGTCGCAACGGTGGTGCTACTCCAAAGACAATAATAAAAATCAATCATGGAGTTCTCGACCCATGCAAAGATAAGAGATTTGATCTCTTCTCTCACCTAGATAAGATTCTAGGATTAGAATTTAGAACATATTCTAGATCTAAAGGTATTGATTTTTGATCAATATTCAAAATTTTATTTTTTAGATTTAGAATGCATCAGTATGACATGTTATGACGGTCCTAGATGTAGTATTAAATAGGATAGATTAACAATGCTTTAGTAGATGTAAATAGTTTTAATCTACATTCTTTTCGCTGTGTTTAATTTTCAAAAATATTTGAAATACAAGCATGAAATCCTGCATATTTTCTATTTTAGTGGGCTATCAGAGCATCTTTAGATTCATTTATAACATGATCATATTTATATTAAAATAAATCTAAAAAATAAAACTCTAAAGATCGTACATACTACTATAAGGTTATCCTGCTGTAAGATTTATCCTTTACAGTGGAGAGATTATCCTAGTACGTACTGATCTATTTTTGAATCATGAATAAATTAAATATGACCTAAATAATTTTATGATTTATTTTTTTATTTTAAATCTAAAATAAATAGATGTTAGATCTATTTTAGATTATTTAGATTAGATCTAAATAATATCGGATTGAACATACTGATTATAAGGTTATCCTACTATAAGATTTATCCCTTACAGTGGAGAGGTTGTCCTAGTATGTGTTGACTTGAATAACTTAAATCATAAATATATTAGATGAGATCTAAAGTGATTTATAATTTATTTTTAGATTTTAAAACTAAATTTAAATAATTTATGATCTGATTGCATGTGATGTATTTATGTTAGGACTTAGATCCTCTGTTGATATATTGACATAGTATTTTTTATTTTAAATCTAGAAATATATATTATGACATATTTTTTTTTTAGAATTTAAATTTGAGAACTTATTTTTTACAAAATTCTAGATTCAAAACCAATTAGGACCAGGATTTAAATATTTAAAATAAATCAGATTCTAAAACCATTATATAATGAATATGATTCAATGTAACTGTTTATTAATTTGAAAATATTTTAAATGATCAAATTTAGAAATTAGTTTTGAGATTCTCAATCCTCCCCAAACCCATAAGCTCCTTAAACTTTAATGAGAATTAAGTGAATTGTTTAGGATTAGATTTGTTGATTTGAAAAATCCTAAGATAATTTCTAAAATATGGGTTAAAAGATAATGGGTTAGCTTTGCATCAGGTCCTTAAACTGAGGTTAGACCTAGGGTTAATTAAATATAACTAAGTTAAGAAATTTGATCAAATCTAATAATATTTAATTAGAATTTAGATCATTTTTATAGATCAATTCAATAGTTGTAGTGTGATTCAAAGTCCATAATCTAACCAAATGGATACTGATCATGCTCAGTGGATCGAGCTTAAGTCTTTAGGCAACCAAATTCAAAACTGATTAAATCGATTTGTATGTCTAAAGATAAGTCTGCGTATTTTTTAGATCGGTGGGATTTTAATGGCAGCCCCATTTATCTGGCCATTTTTTATGGTATCTAAGGCAAGCCTTGGCAGACCCTCCCATCGATCTCACTTACCCAGCCAATGAGGTTAATCAAGTCTTGATTAGGTTGCTCATTGATTCATGCTAATCCATGTCACATAAGAAATTAGTGAGACTAATTTTGTTCAGTAAGACTGATCTAGGTGCCCATGGATCGAAATCGATCTTAGTCCTTATCAATGACTTGAGAAGTCAGTGGGAGGACTTGACTTGGTGAAGTCAATGAATGCAAATTGGTCCATGTTCTTTCTATCCTTAAATTACTAATAATTTAAATTCTCTAAAATTATTAAGTCCTTATAATGACAAAGTCATGGAGATAACTGAGTTATAGCCTTCCATTAAGTTGGATGATAATGGGTCCATTAACTCAATAATCATTGGAGGCCCAAAGGCCTGATGCTTATTGATTAATAGAATTATCATTCACAATATGATAATTTGGAAGTGTCTATCTAATGGTGGTTAGGTTAGCCAACCAAAGTTGAGTTTAGTCATTCGTTGGTTAGATACACTAAGTATGGTCATGTTAATAGTTGGACTTAACCGAATCCTTATAGTGGAGGCCAAAGCCTACTGATTAGGTTTCTGGGGCAAAATTAAATTATTAGAAGTTGTTTGCAGAAATAATTGGTTAATGAAGCTACCAGTAGATGCACATTGGGGGTTGACTGACCAAGTTGGACTTGTGACTGGTCTATTGGGATTTTAAGTACCTACTAGGAAATTAAAATAATTTTCTAAATTGGAGGTAGATGCTACCAATTCGAATAAAATAGTGAAAGAACCTTAAGACTAAAGTTCAAGTCTCTAGGCTTAAAATAATTCATATATAATAGATCATTATTCTCTTTTTCTTCAGATTAAGGCTAAACCCCATATTTGACTTCCAATCACTGTCAGACAATAATGTATTTATGGAATCCAATTTTGATAATTAGTATCAAAAGTTGAATTTGATTCAGTGGTATGAATGGATTCATACTTGGGCTTCTAAGTCTAGTCAAAATAATTAGTCCAATGTTGATCCAAATCAGGCATAGTGCTTCTACTATTAGAAGCATGGTCATAGAAAGAAGAATTGTCTAGCTTTTTCCTTGATTATTAATAGTTTTTGACAAGAGAAGAAGGCAAAGACTTTTGCTTTATCAAAGATGTTTATATGATAACACCTTAAAATTTTTTCTATTAAATTCTACTACCTAGGTATTGGATATCGGTAGTCCTATGTAATTTGTTGCAAGGACTATAGGTAAGTAGAATGTTTGAAAATGGTAAGAAATACCTAAATATTTGGTATGAAAGTCTTGTTCCATTCCTAGCTTTAGAAATTGTCAAGCTTATTTTTAAAAGATGTCATTTTGATTGATTGTCACTATTGTCCATCATTTCATGATAAATGTTATCTTTATCTAGCCTTTTGGTCAGAGATGGTTATCATTTATCAGGTTAAAAAGATTATTATAATATTATTATAATATATAAATAATACTATGAAAATAAAAAAATAATATTTAACATTATTAAAGTCTGATTAAGTGTAAATGTAACATATTTAATAAACACTCAGAGTTAGATTTATGTCATGGATGTCTACTTTGATATTATAGGGCCTTAGTCATTTCGAAAGAACAGATAAATAGGTTAGTTTAAGGAAAACATCGACATCAATGATGTGAATCATTGATAAACTTGTGAGTCTTGTTTTCTTGAGAGATAATTAAAGTCATCATTTATTGGAAAGCGTGAAGGGAGCTGATAAAAGTTCTAAAGTCTTATACGTAGTGATATATATGGACCATATGAACTCAAGCTGTCAGAGGAAGATATCAAATTTCATTACAAATGACCTATCTGGGGGCATGGGTGCTCATTCTGCTAGCCTCAAATCATGTCTCCATAAAATGTTTCAAATGAAATGATTCAATTGATTGAATAGACAATTAACTTAAAAAATGGTATTGGAAACTTTCTTCATCAGATCGAAGAGGCAAATACTTTCCAGTAAGTTTGTGACATATCTAGATAGAATATGGATTTCTCTCTTAGTGAATTTTCTTTCAGAAAATAGTTGTATTGAAAAAGAAGAATTAAATTTTGTTAGACTGTTCAATCTAAGATTAGGGTTCACTAGTCTGCCTGTTTTAGGGTTATGCTCTTGTTAACTACTTGTTTTACTTCTAAATTTATACCAAGTAAATCTGTTATAAAGACTCCATATGGATATGGATCAGGCGGTTAGACTAGACTTTCTTACCTTTCAGGTTTTAGGGATTGATCAGTCTATGTCATGGGGTTTGCACATAGATAAACTTGGATCCTGGTTCTAACTAGGTGTTTAAAGGTTATTTAATTCTACCATGCTGAAGAACATAAAGAATGTTCATCAGTGTTAAGGCTTCTTTTTTTGGAAAGAAATTTCTTAGAGAAGAAAACAGATGCTGTCAAGTTGAAACTTAGAGAGTTTGGACTGTAGAAAATGAACCGACATAATCTAGTAACCAACAGAGTCGGATTTGATTCAGTATTCAACTCAGAGCCATTAAGTAGCATCTTTTAAAGAGATCGATTAGAGTACCATATTATCCGGAATAGATTACTTTAGTATCTAGGTTGGAGATGCATCTTGTCGAGCTCGATTGAACAACAGGTCCGATACCTATAAGGATGCAATGTTAGAGGTCTGACTCTTGAGAAAGTAGCTTAGAGCCATTATTAATCCAAATTGAAGTTTCGTGGGAAATCAATAGTGTGTGGACACTACTTGATTTATCTTAAGGGATAAAACCCATTGGGTGCAAATTAGATTTCTTAAAAGAATTAGAGTTAGTGGCAAATGGAAAGGTAGAGGACTATAAAGCTCGTCTGGCTATCATCTCAAAGTTTGAACATACATTTTGAACTGTATGTCTTTGTTATGAACAAAGACAAACCCTACATTTGTAATTGGGCAAAAAAATTATTTGTGTAGTTGTTATCCTGTGCTCTTAATTGAGAATCTCTCTCTTTTCGGGCCTAGAGAGAGTGGGTTTTGTGGAAGTGGAGGGTAGATATTTAAAAAGTTTTAATGATGAAATATTTGCGACATAATTTTCATCACTAATACTCTTATTAGCGATGGAGCAAACATTTTCGTCGCTAATATTAGTTATTTATGATAAAAAATTTCATCACAAATAATTTTTCACTAATAATTCCCACCAAATATTTTACTAATTTTTTTTTCTCTCCAAAAAATAATAAAATAAGTTATTTATGATGGAAATAAATTTTCATTGCTAATCATTAATTATTTATGATAATATTTTTCATCGCAAAAAATTTTATCGCTATTAATCTATTGATAATAAATCATAAAAAAAACTTTGAGTATTTGAGACATAATATTTTCATTACAAATACTTATTATTTATGATAAAATATTTTTATCATTAAAAATTAATTATTTATGATGAAAATATATTATCATCATAAATAATTTGATTTTTTATGATGAAAAGATTTCATCGTTAATAATCCATTACAAATACTTCATCCAAAATTTAAAATTAAAAATATATGGACTATTTTAAAAACCAAGAAAAGGTAAAAATGCACCATGCATGGCCAATGCAATGGGATTGAGGGGTGTGAGCATGTCCATTGTTAACTAGCCCGCAAGCAAATTAATATTTTTTTCTAAATTTTGAAGAATTAGTATTCTTTTAAAATTAAAATTTTTATTTTTTTAATATTTTATAATTTTAAATTTTAAAGTTCATCCATTATTTAAGTAATTATCATGCAAGCACCATCACAAAATATCGCCTTGATCATGTAGCTTTAGCTATATAGATTGAAAAAATTTGATTTTGATGGTCATGAATGACCGCATGATGATCTAATAGATAGAAACCATCGATCAATTCAAAAATTTATAACAATAATCTTTTTGATATTTGTAGCATACTAGCAAAATTTTATTTTAATCAAAAATAATTATCATAGTCAATTTAGCATGGGATGATTTGGATCATTAAATAAAAAATAAGTGATTAAAATGCCAATTGGCATGTGTTTATTAGATTATTTTTTTTAATCAATAATCTTTGCTAATAGTTTGATTATTTCTATGGTAATAATCGTAAAAAGCAAACCATGTGTATATAAACTATCTAAAACTACACGTCTCCTAATGCACATTCCTAAAGTTCTTCAATAATTATACTTATGCTTTTATAAAATATATTTAACATGGATGATTCATATACATGGAGTTTAGATTTTACAATCACCACCATACAGATGATTAAAATAGTAGCCAAGATCATTTGTCAGAAAATTATCTTATAATCGAACATTATTTGGCTTTTTGATCACTCATTTTTTATTTAACGATCTAAATCATCCTGTGCTAAATTAACTATCATAATTATATCCAATTCAAGTAAAATATTAAAAGTATACTATAAATATTATAGAGATTATTATTGTAAGTTTTTAGATCTATCAGTAGTTTCTATCTATCAGATCATCATACAGTCGTTCGTGGCCATCGAAATCAAATTTTATCAATCTGCATAGCTAAAGCTACCAGATCAAGGCGATATTTTGTGATGGTGCTTACACGATAACTACTTAAATAATAAATGATGAAGATAGATTTTAAATTATAAAATTATGTAATATTTAGAGAAAAATAATTTTTTTGAAAAGAATACTAATTTTTAAAAATTATAAAAAAATATACTTCTTTTGCTTGTGGATGAGCTAATAGTGGATGCACTGCTTGGACCCTCCTAACTCCATCACATCGGCTATGCATGATGTATTTTTGCTCCTTTTTTATTTTTAAAGTAGTCCATTTTTTAATTTAAAACTTTGCTCGATGTATTTGCGATGGAGTATTAGCGACAAAAACTTTCCATCACAAATAATCAATCATTTACGATGAAATTTTTTTTCATTGCTACTGATCTATTATTTACGATGAAAAATTTTTATCATTAATAATCCATATTTTTATTTTTTAAAAATTATTTATTAATGATAGCTTATTAGCGATGAAAACTTTTCATCGCAAATAATAGATCATTTGCGACAAATTTTTTTTCATTGAAAATGATTTATTATTTATGATGAAAAGATTTTATCACTAATAATTCATCTTTTTAATTTTTAAAAAATTATTTATTAATGGTAGCTTATTTGCAATGAAAACTTTTCATCGTAAATAATAAGTATTTATGATTGAAATTTTTTTTCATCATCAATGATCTATTATTTATGATGAAAAGTTTTCATCGCTAATATTTTATCTTTTTATTTTTTAAAATATTATTTATTAATGACAGCTTATTAGCGATAAAAATTTATCATCAAAAATAATCGATCATTTGTGATGGAATTTATTTTTCATCACTAATGATCGATTATTTACGATGAAAAGTTCCCATCGCTAATATTCTATCTTTTTATTTTTTTAAAATTATTTATTAATAATAGCTTATTAGTAATGAAAACTTTTCATCATAAATAATCAATTATTTATCATAAAAATATTTTTTTCATCGCTAATGATCTATTATTTGCAATGAAAAGTCTCCATCGCTAATATTTCATCTTTTTATTTTTTAAAAATTATTTATTAATGGCAGCTTATTTGCGATGAAAATTTTTCATCGTAAATAATCAATCATTTGCAATAAAAAATTTTTTCATCACAAATCAAAAAAAAATTCATCATAAATAATGATTTTTTGCGATGGAATTTTTTTTCGTCACTAATAAGCTTATTTGCAACGAAATTTTTTTCATCACAAATAAATCCATCACAAAAAATCTATTTTGTTGTAGTGTCAGACCACTTGGATAAAGACTCATGATGCAAACTAAGATCTAGTGCTACTATCTGGGGCACGTAGGAAGATGAAGATCCTATCATATGTAGATCATAAGGTGGTGGCATATGTGGAGCATGTGATGATGATATCTATGGAATATATAGTGATGGCATATCTGAAACATATGATGATGGTGTATGTCTCATATCTGGTACATTGGATACTCTATACCAAGGCATGGTAATATGCTCATAGCCCATCGCCATCAATACCCCTAAATATGATTTCTCCATCTTCTGCAGTATCTGGATCTGCTCATCTTTATTGGTCGTAGATAGAGCACGATGAGTGCCCAATATAAGATTCGAAAAATATTTAGACTACATAACAAAAATAAAATTAGCAATACATTATAGAATATAAAACAAAGATATAACAAAACTATATAAAATATTTTGCATTAGAGATGGGCTTACCACCATCTATATCATCTCTCCATATCCTTGGTATCTGAGCTTTAAATATTTTGACTTTTCCACCACTAAATGGAGAATTTGTTAATCCACTTCATGTACTCTTGATCGTATGGAATGCCCCTAAGAATTGGCTCACTAGAAACAATATAATGTTGACGATCGTGCCATCTATCGATATAGGTGGCATGTATAGTATTCCAAACAGTGTTGGACCGGCCTCGTCGATCTATACCATGAAGAGAAAGTCTTGTGTTGAAACTACCTGAGTACATGGTATGGAAAATGCCACTCCACGATATCAAAGCAAATAAGAGGCACCCGTGCCAACCAAATATCCTGCCTATCAGTGCACATGTGTGGCAAACATGCCATACATCCAGTGTGTAAGGCTCCCAGACGAACTGATAAAAAAATAAATATATCTTGATTAATAATTATAAGTTGAATATTACTTCAAGAATTTTTGAAATTATAGTCATAAATGTAAAATAAGTTACATGTCTTTCAGTATCATCTAAGTAGTCTAACTGATCCCTATAAGCATGTACGACATGGACGGACACATCCTTCGCATGAAATGAGACATTCCACCTATAGATGTAGTAATTATAATTTGACTATAACCAATTGTAAAAGTAAAAATATAATGCTTATAATATGAACTTCTTTTACCTAAATCCTGATGGTGCATCCAAGATGAATGGCATATCATCGTCCATTCCTGCCGGTCTCATCTCTAAAAACTGCCATCTCTCTAAATGAAAAATAAAAAACCTCTCCCATGCCCATATCTAAAAATATCCATAGATAAATCCTATAACTAAATTATATAAATAAATATATATAAACTTGAAGAAAATATGTACCTATAATAAAACTAAGTAAGAACTAATGTCTGATTGTGTAGGCCTGGTGGCTCTACATAAAGTCCGATACAAAAATGCCAAGACGGCACTCTCCCAACTCATGCAGGCCAATAGATGAAGATCCTCCATTAGAGATAAATACATTAGCTCCACCAGAGCTGATGATGTATCAAGTAAAAGGGATCCTCCAATCATACACCAAATTTGGCCCCGAGTGTACTCTTGAACCATCTTATCGAGAGTATCATCCGGTAAATGAAAGTCCACATAATAATTCGATAGCCATATCAGCCTAAGTCTACTCCCCTCAAAAGCTTCCGTCAAAGGTGCAACCTCTAATAATTAGTCACAAAGTGACTGCCACTATAGTATAATAAATGCAAGATCATGACTAGTATCTGGCAAACCATCGACGTGTAAATTAGTCAAGATGCTAACATCCTATAATGTGATGGTAGTCTTCCAACAAGATAAATGAAATGTATGAGTCTCTATGCGCCACCTCTCAATCAATCCAGTAATCAAACCTACATCCATTTGTATCCATCCAATATGATAAACATCGTAAAAATCTAAATGCTGCAAAAGCTGTAAGACTCTATTCGGAAAAGGTAGGGTGCGTGTCCAAAAAGACCGGTCTGACCATCAATAGCTGATCTGCTACATCTCCTAAAACAACACCAAACAAAAATAATATGAAAAAAAGTAACATCATTAATATCAAATTAACCAGAATTGCTTTAATGGAAAGTTAATTACCTCCCCCTCATATATGCGCTCTGATCTATGCAATGCCTGTAAAGTCAGAATGCTAGGATCCTGGGGCCCTAGATTCAAAATGCAATAAGACATGATGGGTAAAACAACCTGCAAAACACATTTAACAGAATATGGCATAGAAAGATCGTAGGAAATTTTCAAAGAACAAGGCAAAAGAAAAATACCAGCTCCACAATCAATGGCACGAAATGTATAGAATAGTACACAACTCTGGACATACATAGAATAAGTATTAATCTCTGGGCATGTACTACATAATAGTTCAACTCTGAAAATACATAAAATAATACACAACTCTGGATATAGACTACACAATAGTTCAACTCTTGAAAATACATAGAACAATATACAACTTTAAAAATACATAGAGTAATACACTCTGCTATCTTTAATTCCTTCCACTACTTGAAGTTAATGTGTGTTGAAGTAACCTAGGACAGCGATGACAATCATGACCCTATTTCTTAGAAATGTCACAATGATTCTTACTTCTTATTTGCCTATCATCCATCTCATTTTGAAGCCTTATTGACTTTGGTCTACCTTTCTACATAGGTCTCAAACAATGATGATCAAGAATATATGTGAACATATCTATGCACTCTCAATAGTCCTCATGTGTTAATGAATAAAACTCACCACTCTAAGCATTCATGTATGTCGTAGCTATGTATGCATCATACATGAATCCACTAAAAGGCACAGCAATTTCTTGGCACATAGCTAAAATATTTGAACAAGGATATCTATAGATATTCCACTTTCTACAAGATCATTTTCTTTCACTTAAAGTCACAACATGAAAATATCCTCCACCTCTTGACCCTATGCTTGCTTTTCTTGTAAGCACTTTATATATGCCTCTTTGGAGGTTGAATACTGTTACTCTGTACTGGTTAGCTTTAACTTGATCTTCAGTAATCTTAATTACAATATGCAGAGTAAAAAATTATTTGAATTATTCTACACATATCTTAAGGCTTAGGCATGTCTCATATTAAAATATTTCATAAGATAATAAAATGTTATTTGAACACAAGCTGTAATTGGCACATGTCTAGCTCATCATAAGACATTGTTGAAAACCTCTAATAAATTTGTAGTTAAAACACCATAGTACATGCCGGTATCATGCGCTAATGTTCACTTCTCTTTTTTCAACTCAGACAACTAACTCCAAGCCTCTATATTCACTATCCTGATCCCATCCATGATAAATTTGAGCATGTAAACTTGATGCTACTACAAAAAGAGGCTACAACAGCGCATACTATGGTAGTAGTTTTTGAAACCACTGTAATAGAATATGCGACAGCAGTTATAAAGAACCATTACCATAAATTGACTTATAGCAGTGGTTACAAAGAACCACTGCCATAGGTTGAACCTATGACAGTGGTTACATCGAACTGCTGCTATAGGTCAGACCTATGATAGCAGTTTATTCTAACCATTGCTATAAATCAATCTATGATAGTGGTTACGTGTAGCCACTGCCAAAAGTCAAACCTATTATTATATATATGTGCCCTAGAAGCCAGAATTGGCTGACACTTGTAATACACTTCTAGGGGCAAAATTATAATTTTGACTAATATCAATAAAATGGGTTATTTTCTATCACATATGTGTATTTAGTGTCTGTGATACATCCTTTGGGTTAATGGTAATGATAATTCATATTTTTAAGAGTTGAAAATTTAAGACATGAATAATCATTGTTAACTCATAAATTGCCCCGACCATAGGATCATCACGAGGATGGTGATTGATCCGGAAGGTTGGTGTACAATCGCTTCTCTTTAGTAGATGAGTCTTGAGTCTACGGTGTGGAGACATCGGAGTGAGAGTACAGGTACTCGTTAGAGAATGAGGGCACTGAGCGTGACCACCTCGAGTAGTCATTAGGGAGTCTACCTTCTCGTCAATGACTGACTCGATGCTGTAGTAGTGTGTCTGGTTCTTTGACCTGAGGTGCATCGGCAGTTCACCTTGAGGGTGTTATAGTTTGACTACACCATTACTCGATCTCCTAGCCATATGGAATCCTGAGGTGTATGTTGGCTATAGCATGTTCATTGTAGGAACTGGATGGCATCAAGATGGAATCTATCTACCTCGGTGGTAGAGGAGCAGCCCTATGATGATCATGAGAATCAAGTCCAGAAATCCATGGCCATGGTAGAGTGAAATAATAGAAAGAGTTTCTATTTAGATTTTCACATCGGACTCGAATCGAATGATTACATCATATGACAGAGACTAGGGTTTGACGAGTTTACCTTAACCCTAATCTGATCGGGGCTCAAGATAGAAGAACTTAATCACACAGGTAGCTGCACCAAGAGGTTCACATTCAGCTCTGATGGGTTGCCACCATATACTGCTAGGTGTCACTGGTGGATTTTGGGAGCAATTAGAATGATTTAGATGATCGATCATTCTAGCTGTTCGAATCAGAAGAGTTCTGATCCATCGAAAGGAGTTTCGATGATGTCGATGATAGAGATCATGACATATCCCATTACCATACAGAACTGAACCTAACTGGGTCACACAAACAAGGGTTTGAATCTGGTGATCATCAATTGAACTGATCCAGTTCAATTGATCTGAATGAGATTCAATTAGGTTCAAGAAAATCGTGCTAGCACTCGATTGAACCTAACGTTCTTCTTTTACTATCATAAATAAGTTGTCCTGTCTGAGCCAAAGGAGTTTGTGCTCAATCAGAGGCCTTCATATGGTCTGACTGGAGGTTGTCCAAGTCAGAAAAGGTTGTCTTATTTTGTAAGACATTACCTGCCATTTTTGGTCACCTGCCATTTCTTGTTCTTTGACTTTGGTCAAAAGTCTACCTTTGACTGGTCAAATGTTGACCATTGACACTTTGACTTTTGACCACATGTCATGCACCTATTGGAGAGCTGGTGGGGGCCTGTCCCCCTGCCAGAACCTGGCAAGGAGGAGGGCGCACGCCACCCTTGGCGTGTGCCCAAGTTGGAGGCGCCTAGGAGTCCTTGTTGGACAAGGACTCCATCTCCTTTTTGGATTCCAATTAGAGTTCTTCTAAGAACCAACTTTGACTGGTCTTAGGCGCCCTCTAAGGAGGAATCCAGGGGACTCTATTCCCACCAATCAGATTTAGATCTGATTTCACAAAGGGTTGTGATTGGTTGGGAAGAAGAGAAGTTGGATCACAGTCAGTCTATAAATAAGACCCTGTGCCCAACTCAAATTACAAGAGATGATTGAATCAAAGAGTTTCCATACGCCCAAAGGCCTTTTCTCCTCTCCTCCTCCATGCCAAAGCTTCTTCTCCCTCTCCTCTCCACGTCCAAAATAGTTTTGGAGCTTGGTTGGTGCGATCCAGATCAAAGAAAGGCGATCAAAAGCAAGAAGGCTGCACTGCTGCAAAGGACGACTGCTGATCTTCAAAAGGAGTTTTGAAGATCCTCCAGATCAGATCCAGATCTAATTTTTGGAGATGTGATAGAGAAGAAGAGGATCTCCAGATCCAGCCTGAGTGGATACCGGTAGAGGCCAGGCGCTTGCGTGGCTAGATCCAGAACCTTCCGCTGCAATACAGGATCATCAACAGGGTAATAGGATTACCCAAATCAGGTAAATTAAATTTGATTTAATTTATCCTTATTTTATTTTATTTATTAAAATAATAAAAATTAGATCTAAAACATCCTAAATTTGATACAGATCAAAGAAAAAAAAATTTAAAATATATCTCTTGATCTGATCAGATCTGAACGAACCTGGACCGGGAAATCAGGATTTTCCCTTCAACTGGTATCAATCAAACCTATAGCAATGGTTTAGATCTAATTTTAACCATTTATTTTAATGCAAAAAATAAGCGATTTCAGTATAACCGCTGTCATATCTTTTTTCATATCTTTGCTCTAAATATTATATAATTTTAAAATTAAATATTCATCTTCATCATTTATTATCTAAATAATTATCATTAGAGTATCATCATAGAAGGTTGCCTCAATCTGATGGCCCTAGCTTCATCAATCAAAAAAAATTTGATTTCGATGACCACAAATGATGATGCGATGATCTGATAGATGGAGACCTCCGATGGATCCAAAAATCTATAACAAAGATCTTAGTGATGTTTATAGCATACTATTAAAGTTTTATTTCAATGGGATATCGTTATCTTGATCAGTTTAGTATAGAATAATTTTGATCGTTAAATGATAAACGAGTGATCAAAGGACCAGACAACATCCGATTATGAGATAATTTTTTCATAAATGATCTTGGCTACTACTTTAATTATTTTTATGATGGTGATTATAAAATTCAACTCGTGGGTCTAAGAACGATCCAAAACTATACGTCGCTTGGTAACCATTCTTAAACTCCATTGGTAATTTGCTCGTGCTTTTGCAAGATCTGCTTAACATGAATAATTCATACAAAAATGATTGAATTTTATCATCATCATCATATAAAACCATTAAAATTATAGCAAAAATCATTTAACTAAAAAATTATCTCATAATCGAATGTCGTTTAGCCCTTTGATCGCTTGTTTCTAATTTAACAGCCAAAATCATTCCATACTAAAATGTCCATGATAACGATACCCGATTGAAGTGAAACTTTGATAGTATGCTACAAATATCACCGAGATCGTCATTGCAGATTTTTGGATCCATCAAAGATCTTCATCTATCAGATCATCGCATCATCATTCGTGATCATCAAAATCAAATTATTTTGATCAACGAAGCTAGGGCCATCGGATCAAGGCGACTTTTTATGACGATACTTTAATGATAATTATTTAAACAATAAATGATGAAGATGGATATTAAATTTTAAAATTATATAACATTTAGAATAAAAATATAAAAAATTATTTTTTAACTTATGATAGTGGTTAATAGAAACCACTGCTATAGAACTATAGCAGTGATTTTCTGACTACTGCCATAGGTCGCTATGGTAACTGTTCAAGAACCGCTGCCGTAGTGCTATGGCAGTGGTTCAAAAATCATTGCCATAGGTTAGGTTAAAATTAACCCGCCCCCAAATTGGGTTCTCTCCCTTGCACTCTCTCTCTCCCTCCTCTCTGCTGCAGGTGAGACCACACCCCTCTCCTTCCCTGACCGGCACCGCCCCTCCTTCTCCACTGGCCTCCCCCACCACCCCCACCTCCCGGGCTGCCCCTTCTCATCATCATGCACCCCGACCTTCCCGTCACCGTGCCTGCCCCCGACCCCACCATCCCTGCACCCCGCCTCTCTTGCCTCTCCCTGGTCAATCCCCAAATCCCCACCATCCCTACCTCCCAGGCCGCCCCTCCCCATCACCGCACACCCCTCGGCCTTCCCATCATTGTGCCCACCCCGGCCCCTAATCCTAGGCCGCCCTCACCTCTTGGGCCCTCCCCGCCCCTCTCCGGTCAATCCCCCAACCCCACCACCTCTCGGGCCACCCCTCCCCATCATTATGCACCCCCTAGCCTTCCTATCATCATGCCACACCCAACCCCCATCCCGACTGCCCCCACCTCTCAGACCCTCCTTGGTTAATCCCCCAACCCCCGCCACGCCCACCTCCTGGGCCACCCATCATCCCATCACTACGCACCCCCCCCCGACCTTCCCATCACCACGCCCGCCCTCGGGCCCCCCACCTCTCGGCCCCTCCCTGCTGCTCCCTGGTCAATCCCCAACCCCACCACCCCAACCTCTTAGACCGCCCTCCCAGTCACCACGCATTCCCCCGTCTCCCATCACCACGCCCCCCCACGCTCCCATCCTCAATCACCCCCGCCTCTCAGTGCCCCACACCCCTCCCCACTCAACCCCCAACCCCTGCCACCTCTCCATCACATGCACCACCCCCCTCCCACAACCTTCGCATCATAGCACTCCCGAGCTGCCTCTCCCTCTCTCTCCATCTTTCTCTCTCTTTTCTCTTTCTCTTTCTCTCTCTTCTCTCTCTATCTCAATATCTTGCTCTTGTTTCATAGGTTACCTCGATCACCGTCATCAGTGATCCTCAGAGCTTTCGATGTGACCCCCTCTCCATAGCAGTAGGTATAACTTTTTTAAATTTTATAGTATTATTTATTAATTACTTATAATATTTATAATAATTTTTAAAATTTTTATAATAAATATTATAAATATTTATTATAAATATTATAGTTATCTATCGATCGTGGGTCATACTGGTGGATAAGAAAACTCCTATTGATTGGTTCTGGACCATGTCGATGGATTTTGGATGGGGTCGTACCATGTTCACGATTGTGGACAGCCCATGGACCATGCCATGTTTGAGGTCATGGATAGCCCTTGGGTCGTGCCATGTCAGCAGCCATGGATAGCCCTTGGACCGTATTGGCTGATAAGAAAACCCCTGCTAGTGGGTTCTGGGCAGTGTCATGTGATAGCCTTGGGCCATGCCATGTCAGCAGCTATGGCTATGCCGACCAATAAGAAAATCACCATCGATGGGTTCTGGGCCGTGTCGTGCCAGTAGCCTTAGGCCGTGCCATGTCGGTGGTCATAGACATCCCTTGGGCCATACTCCATCTACCTCCACATCAGTTGCTTAGGGACCATCGGCATCTACTCCACCATTGACATATACTCCACCTGCATCTACTCTACCAGCATCTGAGCCTCCACCATTAGCCACATCTCTAACGCATGCTCCGACACCGACATCTAAGTGTACATTTTTATTATATTATTTATTTATATTTTTTATATAGTATTTATATACTTATATATTTGTATAACATATTTTCATTATAGGTGCAGCATCCAGTATGATATTTCACGATCCCACATGCATGCCGCATGTGTAAAACTACCAGCATCAAGTGATGGTGCAGTATGATGTAGAGGGAAGGCCAGCAAGGGAGATCATGTGAAAGATGCATTCCTTTTTCGAAGTGCTTGTGAGGTGGTCCGACATTATTTTGATATTGCCTAAAGACTAGCGATTGATGGATGCTGGTGTTAGAGATCGAGTGTGGAAGGAGATAAGGATAAGTATATTTTAATTATATTTATATATTTGATATGTTTATACTTTATTTGATTAGAATATTGAGAATAGTATCCCAAAGTCAATCATCAGCCTATTGATGATTGAGCTATTTTATGTAATTATATATAAATTATTAATTAAATAAAAGTTATTCTGACTTTTTTATCATAAATCTTTTATCTTCTAATGAACTCCTGTCTGTTGTGATAAAATTCTTAAGACTATTTAGAATCAACAAAGAAAGATTTGTCGTTTAGTCCTTAAAATAGTTCGCGACCAAATGATGCGTTGTTACCAAGGATGATAATGTTTATCGAGTATAGATTATTGTGTGCCATATAGGTTGGTTATTCTCTTAACCAAGGAGTGTGGAGATACTGGTATGACATGCAAATGAGATGGAGGGGTACATCTGCACTGAACGTGATTGACTTCAGAGCTTTTCTACTGTCAAGAATTACTCTGCTAAAATATGGGCATAAGTATCCCTCCGACCTAAGATCATCATGGTGACTTCCAAGCAACTCACTATACTTTGGTACCGGACTATCTGAATTTCTAATTCAGTGACGAAAGATTTATGGATACAGTCAAGTACTTAAGAAGTCGGTGCAAAAGTCAAGATGGGATTGACCACTCCTGGACTTAAGAACTATGTTCAATAGTATTTCAATTTAGCAAAGCCTTGGTCAGGGTAGTTCTAGTGAGGGGTCACAAGACTAATTGCTTTGAGACACAATTTGGACGTATCTTCTAGGGTTGACAGTTTAACCCGAAGTCATCCTATGCACAGAGGCCAAAGGGATGAATTATTGGTAACCATATTCATATAGATTCTAAATATTGTGATTGCACTATTTAGGCTATCCAGACGTTGGATACCATTGCTAGATGGTCACTTCGACTAGTACAAAAAATTGATTTCTGTGCAACAGGCTTAGGTTCGAACCTATGAGATCACAGACACTAAAGGTTTCTATCCGATCTGATGGATGATCAAGAAAAGTTTAATTAGTAATTTGATCACTAATTAACTCAATTTGATTGAGTAATGATTTTTGGTTCAAGTCCAATTGAATTGGATTCAGTTGAATTTGACTCGATTAAGTTATGAGATGACCTAATTATCGAGGAAGTTTAATCCCTGATTTAATCAAGAATTTGGCTTGATTAATTTTTGATTTGATTAGAATTTAACAGAGTATAATTAAGCCTAAATAAGTTAGGTTTAATCTAGTCTAATTGGGCCTAGCCAAATTAGTTTGGATTGGATCATAATTGGATAAGGTTTGAAAAACTATTTTGACTAGTCTTATGCGCCACATCACCCTGATCTTGCACCCACCCTTTTCTCCATGAGAATTAAGAATTCTCATGAAGAAATCCATGCACAAGAGTACACACGCCCTTCCTTCTCATGACCTTAAGTGGATAAAATCATATGGTTACTATTTGAATTTAAATGGAGTTTGAATTCGAATAAACAACCACCTGATCCTTATCCCTCCACGCACTCTCTACTCTATTTAGCATAGATTAAAAGGTGTTTTGTGATGGGGCATGCGAAAGAATCTGAGATGAGAAATCCTTCTCCACATGATCCACCCTATTATGCATGAAAAATATCGAGAGTTTTCTGAGAGAGATTCTAGAAAGAGTGTTGTGTAGGGTTCTGGGTGAGCACTGCCCTAGGGTTTTAGTCTAAGGTCTGGGAAGAGAGAATGTGAGTTGTGAGCATCACAAAATCATGAGACTCTCGAGAGACCTTCCTCTACCTCTCCCCTACCTCTAGTAATTTTGTAAAGCATCCAAAAATCACTCGAGGGAGATTGAATCAATTCGATCTAAATTAGTTATCGGAGCTTTCGAACGTTGAGCTAGCATCGAGATGAGCCGATTGAGACTAGGAGCCTCATGTGGATGATCCATGAAGGCCAAACACACTATATGGATACATCACGATGAGTGGACCTCTCCAACGACATATAGATTGCGGTGATCGACTATCCATGCAAGATAATGTGTTCTGAACATATAGAGTAGTAAAAATAGTTTTACTGTAGTTACTATTTTTTATTTTCAGATATGCATGCATATATGATACATTAGATCTGATAGTATGTAGAATTTTTTTAGATTAAATCTATAGTTTTTATTATTAATTTGATTAATAATAGTTTTCACTGCGTATGTTTTTTGAAAAAAAATTTCAAAAATAGAGCTAGAAACCCTGTGCACTCCCTTCAATTGGTATTAGAACAGCAGGTTCTTTGATGTATTATATATCTATGATTTAGATTATTTTTAGATTAGATCTAAATAATAATTTAATCTAAAAAATAAAAATGATGATCGTATAGACTGTAGGTTGCCCTACTGTAAGGTTTACCCCTTATAGTGGAGAGGTTGTCCAGGTACATTGCGATCTATAAAATTTGATCATAAAAACTTTAGATTAGATCTAATGATTTTTATAATATGTTTGAAGGGTTTAATCTAAATTTTATCATAAATTAGTGTTTAGATTAGTTCTAAATATTTTTTTAATTTTTATATAGAGTACATAGTTTTAGATTAAACCTGAATAGGATCTTAAGAAGGTTCCGTTCGTCGGTCGAGCCAGCTCTCTTAGGAATCGAGCTAGCTCAACCAGCATGCCAGCCATGATACGGTTTTGGTTCGATGCTTTAGTTGGCTTGATTAGGAACCAAGCTGGCTCAGCTTCAATTCAGGCCAACTTGGATTGGATCCAAGCCTGCCCGATAGCAACGATGGCCTTCAGGCCCTCCACCCGAGCTGGCTATCTCAAGAACCAAGCCAGCTCAGCTTCTGCTCGGATTGGCTCGAATAAGATCCAAGCTAGTTTGATTGAGAAGTTGGCTGAATGTTATAATTGGCTAGTTTTATATGATTAAATCTATATCTAGTACTTGTTTATGAAATAAGCTACCCCATTTTTGAAATGAGTCGACCTATTTAGTGAAACAATACTAGGATGTAAAGAACCATTCAAAAAATTTTGAAAAGTATTTTCAAAATGCTGAACCCTAACCCTCAGTCTTAAACTTAATTAAGAATTAAATATGATGAATTAGGGTCTAGAATTATGAATTAAAGATCCTAAGTCATTGGTCATAAAATATGGGTTATCGGATTAGTCGAATTAGGTCCATTAATTGGGTTAGACCTAAGGTTAGTTAAAGAATGGACTAAATTAGAGTAATTGATCAAATCTAACCAAATGTTGATTTAGATTAAATCAAGGACTCTTTAGACTCTATTATAATAGTTGTAGTTGGTCAAGTCCATGCCTTTAACAAGGATCAAATGGACTTGATTCATGGCTACACGATCGAATCCAAAATTGCTAAGTTGGTCAAATTGAAACTAACGAACTGGATGGTGTCTAAGGTAAGTCTGGCAGTCCAAACCAGTGGATTTTAATTGAGAGCTACTTGCACTAATTCGATCTTTGACAAGTTAATGGCATATCCCTTCCACTGATCTCACTTATCTAGCCATCCTGGTGAGTTAGATTTTGATTAGATCACTTGGTGATTTGGGCTCATCCATGTCAATTAGGTAAATCAGTTTGACTGATTTAGGTGCTTTTAATGCTGGCTAGAATTAGATCTTTTTTTTATCTAACTTGATAAAGTCAATGGGAGGATCCAAATTGGCTGGTCAATTCTTCTTAAAATTGATTAATAAAATCTTCTAAAATTGTTAGATCCTTAAAATGATAAAGTTATGATGATAACTAAGTCATAGCCTCCTATTAAGTTGAGTGATAATGAATCAATTGGTTTAATAATCATTGGAGGTCCAAAGAGCTAGTGCTTATTGACTAATAGAATTATCATTCATAATATGATAATTTGGTCGTGTCTTTCTAATGGTGGTCAGGTTGACCGGCCAAAGTTGGGCCTGATCCTTTGTTGGTCTGATGCACCAAATGTGGTTATGTTAATGGTTGGACCTAATTGGATCTTTTCAATGGAGGCCAAAGCCTACTAATTAGACTTTTGGGAAAAAAATTAAATTACTAGAAGTTGTTTGGTGAAACAATTAGTTATGAACCTACCCATAGGTGCACTTAGGTTGACCAACCAAAGTTGAGCTCATGTGTAGTCTATGTGGATTCTAATACCCACTAAGGAATTAGGGATAATTTTTCAAATTAGAGATAGAGGCTACCAGTTTGAATAAAATAGTGGAAGAATCTTTAGACTAAAATTCAAGTCTTTAGGATAAATAATTCACATACTAATTAGGTTTGATTTTCTTTTCTTTTTTGTGCAGAAATAGCCACTATTCTATCACTCCGATCATTGTTAGACAATGACAAACTTATAGGACCTAACTTTGATAGTTGGTATCAAAAGTTAAACATCATCTTGGAGCATGAGCGGATCCTATATATTCAAACAGATCCTACACCTGAGGAGCTAGCTATGAATGCAAGAGGTGCGGTCAAAGACACTTTCAACGATCGCACCACCATTCAGTGTATTATGCTGGTGGCAATGAATGATGAGTTTAGCCATAGTTTTGAGAATCCACAGCCATAGGAGATGCTTAAAAAATTGAATGACTCCTTTGGTATGTCTGACGACATTGAGAGGCACAAGACTAGTTTGCCATTTTCAATGCTCGAATGAGAGATGGGGCATCAATCATCAATCATGTATTATACATGATCGAGATGATTGAGCACCTGAATAAGCTGGGCTTCCTCCTGCATGAGCAGCTCGGCAAGGATATGATCCTTAATTCTTTGCCTAAGTCCTTTCTCTCCTTTCTTACTCATTTTAAAATGGCAAAGCCTGTAGTGAACTACCATGGTTTATTGCGGTTGCTATAGAACTTTGAGAAGGATCACCAACTCCACAAGGAGTCGATAAATGTAGTGGGAGGATCTTCTTCTGGTCATCGATCCTTTAAGAAGAAGAAGAAGAACAATAAGAAGGTGCAGCTACATGCTGGGACGTCTGCACAGGGTCAGACCAAGAAGCACAAGCCCAACCAGAGCTAGGTGGAGTGCTTCTTTTGTAAGAAGTAGGAGCATTGGAAGAGAAATTATCCTCAGTACATTGCCTCCCTGGATCCGAACAAGCCAAGGAAGAAGCAAGTAGTTGTTGGTCAAGGTAATTATATGATAACACCTTGCAACTTCTTGATTTATGATACTACTATCTGGGTATTAGATACCAAAAGTTCTTATCATATTTGTAATTTGATGTAGGGTTTATAGGTTAATAGGAGATTTGGTGAAGATGAGAGATTCCTAAACATTGGAGATAGAAAATAAGTTTCAATTCTAGTTTTAGGAATCATAAATCTTATAATCAATTCTCATAGAATTAATCTTAGTGATTGTCACTTTTGTCTAAATTTTTTATTGAATATAATTTCTGTAGGCCTTTTGGCTAAGAACAGTTATCAATTTTCAATAAAAATAAATTTTTATGATATCATTTTGAATGGTGTTATAGTTTATGTTGGACAATTGAATATTAAAATTTATCTATTATCATAGCTTGTTAAAATAGTCCAAACCTCTGGTAAATGCTCTAGAATAGATGAAGTGTCAAATGTCTACTTTTGGTATTATAGGCTAGATCACATCAACAAAAATAGAATAAACAAATTGGCTCAAGAAGGAATTCTTAAGGTCAGTGATTGTGAATCACTTTCGACCTGTGAGTCCTGTCTTCTTGGAAAAATGACCAAGTCATCTTTTATTTAAAAGGATGAATGAGCCAGTGAACTTCTGAGTCTAGTACATACTGATGTATGTGGACCCATGAGTATAAGCACTAGAGGTGGATATTTCTACTTCATAACCTTCAAAGATGATCTATCAAGGTATGGGTATGTCTATTTAGTGAAGCATAAGTCGGAGTCGTTTGAAATGTTCAAACTATTTTATAATGAGGTAGAAAAGTAAATTGGAAAGATATTAAAAGTCTTCGATCTGATTGAGGAAGTGAGTATCTTTCTAGTGAATTTTTAATATATCTTGGAGAGAATGGAATTCTCTTCCAATAGATTCCTCCTGAAACACCACAACATAATGGTGTGTCTGAAAGGAGGAATCAGATCCTGTTAGACATGGTTCGATCTATGATGGAATTTGCTAGTCTGTCGATCTCCTTCTAGGGATATGCGCTCCAGTCAGCTTGTTATATTTTGAATAGGGTTTCGAGTAAGTTTATTTCTAAAATATCATATGAGATGTGGATAGGGCGCAAGCCAGTACTCTCGCACCTTAGGAGTTTGGGGGTTGCTCAGCTTATGTCAAACGTTTAGTAATGGACAAGCTTGGATCTAGGTCTGATAAGTATAGCTTTATAAGGTATCCAAAAGAGACCAAAGGATATTACTTCTATCTAGCTGATGAACAAAAGATGTTTGTCAGCCTTAAGGACAAGTCTTTTTAGAAAAGGAAGTTTCCTTAGATGAAGGAACTGTTGCCTCTAAGGTTCGAACTTGATGAAGTTCGATAGATGGAAGAAGTCCGACATAAGTAGCTGTTGAACCTAAATTGGATTTGATTCAGATCAGATCCTGGAGCCTATTGAACCCTGCATCCATTAAGGATAATTTCCGATAGTAGAGTACCCACGTTAGCCGGATAAGATACTATGGATTTCTTGGTCCGAGGATGGTGATCCTATCGAACTCGATGAGAATGATGAGGATTCGATCACCTTATATGGATGTGCAATGCAGAGATCCGACTCTGAAGAAATGGCTAGAAGGCCATAAGATCCGAAATGGATTCCATGAAGGTCAATGATGTATGGACATTAGTTGACCCATCCTGAAGGGGTTAAAACCCATTAGGATGTAAAGTGGGATCTTCAAAAGGAAAAAGGAGGTGCAAGATGGAAAGGTGGAAGACCTATAAAGCCCATCTGGTTGCCAAGGGGTATCGTTAATGTTATGGATATTGACTATGATGAGATATTTTTTTCTATGATAATGTTGAAGTCCATTTGGACCATGCTTGCAATAGCTACGTATCTGGACTATAAAATCTGGCAAATGAATGTGAAAACAACTTTCTTAAATGAAGAGCTAGTTGAAGAGGTATATATGATACAACCTGAAGGTTTCATATTCATCGATGAGTCTAAGGTGTGCAAGCTTCAAAGGTTCATTTATGGACTAAAGTAGGCATCTCGAAGTTGGAATATATGTTTTGATAAGACGATCAAGATGTATGACTTTGTTAAGAACAAAGAAGAGCCCTGCATATATAAGTGGGCTAATGGTCTAGCAGTTATATTTCTTATTTTGTATGTAGATGATATTCTATTTAATTGAAAATGATGTTCCTGCATTACAAGGAATAAAGATTTGACTGTCGTCACAGTTCTCCATGAAGGATCTGAGAGAAGCTTTCTACATCCTAGAGATGAAGATCTAAAAAGATAGATCTAAAAGATTGCTTGGATTGTCACAATTTATGTACATTAATACTATGCTGAAGAGATTTAGCATGGAGAAATCCAAGAAGATGTTAGATGTGTGCCTTAGAAGCCAGATTGGCTATCACTTATAATACACTTCTAAAGATAATTTTATAATTTTGACTATAAATTAATAAATAGATTATTTTTCTATCATAGTGTGTATTTAAAAGTATTTATGATATATCCTTTGAATTAATGATAATGATAATTTATATTTTCAAGAGTTAAAAATTTAAGACATGAATTTTCATAATTAACTCATAAACTGCTTCCAACCATAAGATCATCATGAAGATAGTGATTGATCCAGAAGGTTGGTGTATGATTACTTTCTTAGGATAGATATATCTTAAGTCTATGGTTTGAAGACATCGAAGCGAGAGTACAGATACTTGTTAGAGAACGAGGGCACTGAGCATGACCATCTCAAGTAGTCATAAGAAAGTCTACCTTCTCATCGATGACTGACTCGATGCTATAGTGGTGTGTATGGTTCTTTGACTTGAGGTGCATCGATAGTTCATCTTGAGGGTGTTATAGTTTGACTATACCATAACTCGGTCTTCTAGCCATTTGGAACCCTGAGGTGAATGTTGGCTATAGCATGTTTATTGTAGGAATTGGATTGCACCAATAAGGGGATCTATCTACCTCGGTAGATGATGAGTAGCCCTATGATAATCATGAGATCGAATCCTTAAGTCTATGGCCATGGCAGAGTGAAGATGATAGAAAGAGTTTCTATTAGGGTTTCACATTGAACTTGAATCGAATGATTAATTCATATGACGGACATTGGGTTTGACGAGTTCACCTAAACCCTAATCCTATCGGGGCTCATGATAGAAGAACCCAATCACATAGGTAACTACACCGAGTGGTTCATTTTCAGTTCTGATGGGTTGCCACCATATACTGCTAGATGTGATCGATGGATTTTGTAAGCAATTAGAATGATTTTGATTATCAATCATTCTAATTGTATGAATCAAAAAAGTTCTGGTCCATCAAAAAGTGTTTTGATGATGTTGATGATAGAGATTATGACATATCTCATTACCATACAGAATTGAACCTAACTGGATCACACAAATAAGGATTTGGGTTTGGATGTCATCAATTAAGCAAATTCAGTTTGATTGATTTGGATTAGATCTAATTAGGTTCAAGGTAATCATGCTAGCACAAGATTGAGCCTGACTTTCTCCTTCTGAAATCTTTCTGATTCGTGGCAACTAAGTCAAATTTAATTTGACTCATTCTTATATTTTGAATGGATTTATTTTTTTCTAACTGGAATAAGTCCAGATCAGATTAATTGTAGAAATTAAATCCATTCATAGTCAAATTGGTCTAGGATCAAAAGTTGACATATTTGAGAGAATTGAGGGTCACCTGATTAGATGCTTTTAGAAAAATCTTTAGAAATTATTTTGATCTAATTTTTGGATATGTAATAGATCATGAATTAGACATTGGGTGTACCAAATTTTATAATTTTTGGAGATGTCTAGACTAAGTTATAATAGAGTTTGATTTAGATCGAACTCTTGAGGGAAGAGTCCTAGGCATAGTGGACTCTTCCTTATCTACTCATGCCACCACTTTACAAATTGATTTTTGGCATCAAAATTAGATGGGATTTGGGGATTTTCATGGAGATCAGGTCTAGGAGTCTCAATGATCGAAAGAAAGAGGATTTTGGTCAAAGAGGGACTCTAACTTGGTGCTATGCTTTTGTATAAGAACCCTTGCGCCAAGGCTCTTCATGTAGAAATATTTTTCATATCCAAAGGCTATCATTCTAGATATCCCACCCCCCTCTATCCTCTCTCTCCCTCTCTTCTACATGTCTAAAAGGTTAGGCACAAATCTGAGAAGAAGATCAAATTAAATTTGTGAAGAATTCAGCATCTACGTGATGGTGTTCGTGAGACAGACATGCTGCCTTCAGAAATTTTTGAAGGACTTTCAGATCAGATTTAGATTTGATTTGAAGAAAAGATTTGTGAGGAGAAGACATCTAGATCCTTTCTGAGTGGATACCAGTAGAGGCCAAGCACCTACGTGGCTTCTTCTAGAATCTCAAAAAACATCAGGATCATCGCAGGGTAATCATTACCCAAACAAGGTATGAAATTAAATATGATTTAATTTTTATTTAATTTTTAATATTAGATCACCATTGTTGGTGTAGAATCTGGTTGACACTGGATCTAGCTGGAGTTGGGGAAGAAGAGGTCACCATCAATGACCTACAAAATAAAGTTCCGTTCGGAGTCGGTGATGGTGGCTCTAACAGAATCCTCCAATGATCAAGTTAGCTCTTCTAGCCAACAGAAATGGAGTGCTCAGAAAAAAATTCAATAGAGTTTTAGAAAGAAGAAGAGAGCTTAGAGAAAATATATCTGAAGGATCCCTTTTCTAGATGGAGTCCGGAGCAGACTAATACTGATAATCATAACCATCCAATCGTGAGCTGCTCGGAGCCATGTGAAATTTAGTATGGAGAGAAGGTGTCATCCATAGTAAACTGATAATGATAATCATAACCGTTCGATAGTGGGGTCACCTGTAGAAGACTAATAAATGACAGTCGTAACCATCCAATAGTGGAGTCGCCTATAGCAGACTGATAAATGATAGTCATAATCATCCGATAATGGGATCGCCTATAGCAGACTGATAAATGACAGTCATAACCATCCGATGGTAGATCGCTTGGGGCCACATGGAGTTTGTTATAGAGAGAGGTATCCATTGTCGTGATATTTTCATTCATTGAGATTTAATAATCGAAGTCCGGAGGAAGCAGGCGTTGGTTGGTGAAGAGCTTTGACATATATTAATTTCAAAGGAGTTTGGATTCCTAAAGAGAATACGGCTAGAGAAGATCATCCAGGAGGAATACTACTTGAAATCTAAAAGTAATCTGCTAGAAAAATCTGGATGAAGATCGATTGATGGAGAAGTCCAAAAGGAGTCCGACTGGTGGAGAAGTTCGACTGAAGAAGAAGTCTGGAAGGAGTCCGACTGATAGAGAAATTCGAAAGGAGTTTGGCTGCTGGAGGAGTTCAACTGCTGGAGGAGTCTGGGAGGGGTTCGGCCATTGGAGGAGTCTGGGAGGGGTTCGGCTCTTAGAGAAATTTGGCTGTTGAAGGAGTTTGGAGGAGTTTGACCGCTGCAGAAAGAATTCTCGATCGAAGCTTTTCTATGATTACCAGTTACATTAGGCTAAGCATCAGACTAGACTTCGACAGGAGCAGGATTTATCCCCAACACTAGTCCCCCCACTTTTGAGTTTGAAATTCGAATGAAGGAAATATAAAAAAGATAACTGTCGAAGTTATTTTTTGGGCTCTGCATCCATTGAGGTTAAAGCTCGGGGGAGATCTTATCTTCGATTAAAGTTGAAGCTCAAAAGAGATCTTGTCTTCCATGGAGGTTGAGAGAGATCTTATCTCCTGTTTAAGTTGAAGCTCGGGAGAGATCTTATCTCCAATCGAGGTTGAAACTCAGGAGAGATCTTATCTCCAGTCGAGATTGTAGGAGATTCTATCTTCTATTGAAGTTGAAGCTTGGAGGAGATCTTATCTCCAGCTGAGGTTGTAGCTCGGGAGAGATCTTATCTCCAGTCGAGGTTGAAACTTGGAAATGATCTTATCTCCGGTTGAGGTTGAAGAAGATCTTATCTTCTCTTGAAGTTGAAGCTCGAGAGAGATCTTTTCTCCAGTCGAGGTTGTAGGAGATCTTATCTCCTATTAAAGTTGAAACTCAGGAAAAATCTTATCTCCAGTCAAGGTTGAAACTCGGAGGAGATCTTATCTCTAGCTGAGGTTGAAGGAGATCCTATCTTCTATTGAAGTTGAAGCTTGGAGAAGATCTTATCTCCAGCTGAAGTTGTAGGAGATCTTATCTCCTATTGAAGTTGAAGCTCGGAGAATATCTTATCTCCGATCGAGGTTGAAGAAGATCTTATCTTCTGTTGAGGTTGAGGCTCGAGGGAAGATCTTATCTCCAATCGAGTCAGGGCCTCTTTTCTCACCTCATCTAAAATGAATGAGGCCTTCGACTTTGTTCACATTAGGACGAGGTTCTCCTCCTATTCCTAATAGGCTGTAGGAGCATATTAGGGCCATTGTCAGGGCCTCTCTCCTCATCTCATCTAAAATGAATGAGATCTTCGACTTTGCTCATGTTAGAACGAGGTTCTCCTCTTGTTTCTAATGGATTGTAGGGGCATATAAGGGCCATTGTCGGGGCCTCTCCCCTCATCTCGTCTAAAATAAACGAGGCCTTCGACTTTGCTCACGTTAGGATGAGGTTCTCCTCCCATTTCTAACGGACTGTAGGGGCACATAAGGGCCGTTGTTGGGGCCTTTTCCCTCATCTCATCTAAAATGAATAAGGCCTTTGACTTTGCTCATGTTAGGATGAGGTTCTCCTTCCATTCCTAATGGACTATAGGGGCACATTAGGGCCGTTGTCAGGATCTCTCCCCTCATCTCGTCTAAAATGAACGAGGCCTTCGACTTTGCTCACGTCGGGATGAGGTTCTTCTCCTATTCCTAATGGGCTATAAGGGCACATAAGGATCATTGTCGGGCCTCTTCCCTCATCTCATTTAAAATGAATGAAGCCTTCGACTTTGCTCATGTTAGGATGAGGTTCTCCTCCTGCTCCTAACGGACTGTAGGGACACATAAGGACCGTTGTTGGGACCTCTTCCCTTTTCTCATCTAAAATGAATGAAGCCTTTGACTTTGCTCATGTTAGGACGAGGTTCTCCTCCTATTCCTAACGGGCTGTAGGAGCACATATGTGCCCTTTTCAGGGCCTCTCCCCTCATCTCATCTAAAATGAACGAGATTTTTGACTTTATTTATGTTAGGACAAGGTTCTTCTCCTATTTCTAATAGGCTGTAGGGATACATTAGGGCCATTGTCAAGGCCTCTCTCCTCATCTTGTCTAAAATAAATGAGGCCTTCGACTTTGCTCACATTAGGATGAGGTTCTCCTCTCATTCCTAACAGACTGTAGGGGCACATAAGGGCCATTATCGGGGCCTCTCCTCTCATCTCGTCTAAAATGAATGAGGCCTTCGACTTTGCTTACATTAGGATGAAGTTCTCCTCCTATTCCTAATAGGCTTTAGTGGTACATTAGGGCCATTGTCAGGACCTCTTCCCTCATCTCGTCTAAAATGAATGAGGCCTTTGACTTTACTCACGATAGGACGAGATTCTTCTCCTATTCCTAATGAACTATAGGAGCACATAAGGACTATTGTCAAAGCCTCTCCTCTCATCTCATCTAAAATGAATGAGGCCTTCGACTTTGCTCACATTAGGATGAGGTTCTCCTCCTGTTCCTAATGGACTGTAGGGGCACATAAAGGCCATTGTCGGAGCCTCTCCCCTCATCTCGTCTAAAATGAATGAGGCCTTCGACTTTGCTTATGTTAGGATGAGGTTCTCCTCCTGTTCCTAATGGGCTGTAGGGGCACATAAGGATCATTGTCAGGGCCTTTTTTCTCATCTCATCTAAAATGAATGAGGTCTTCGACTTTGCTTATGTTAGGATGAGGTTCTCCTTTCGTTTCTAACATGGCCATTTTTTATTGCTTCTTTCCTATCATCACATAGTTTTTGTACCAAGAAATAATAATATTGAAATGGAGGAGTTTTATTGAAGAAAAATTACTGATAATACATTCTCAGATTTTCTGAATTCCAAGGTTGTGGGAGTGTTGTTCCTCCAAGCTCCTTCAAGCGATAAGCTCTGGATCAGACGACCTCCTCTATTTCATACGGACCTTTCCAATTTGGGGCAAGCTTCTCCTGACTCTGAGGCTCAGAGATGGCAGCTCGTCGAAGCACTAAGTCCCTAGAGATAGTGTTGATGATGCCGAGAGGCAGCCGATCTCCTTGTTGTTCCTCTCTTTTTGGTGGATCTGGCTGCAGTAGTGCCCTCGACCGATCCTCTCTTGCTTTAGGCTGACGTCTGTGAAGCATTGAGGGAGAAATAGTTGTGAAACCTTCTAGGGGGAGAACTTTGTCGTGCCCTTCTGTCAGAGCTTCTTTGACGGCGAGCTCGAGGAGGAGTTCAGGCTCGCTTGGACTTATGGGGAGTCCATGAGTGTAGCCAAACTTCATTCGGCCCTCCATCAGCTGTGGGTTTATTAGACTCGCCCGACCGCCGCTCTCCTATGGCTTCCTCATCCTTCAACTTGAAGGCTTCTTCCGCTTGGGCATATCCTTCAGTCCGAGCTAGCAAATCGGCAAAGTTTCTGGGGTACTTCTTCTCTAGAAAGAACAGCAAATCATTCTTCTAAAGGCCATCTTTGAGTATGGCCATTGCAATAGACTGGTCCAAGTTTCGGACCTTCAATGTAGTAGTAATAAATCAGGTGACATAAGCTTGGATAGATTCTCCCTCCTTTTGCTTGATATTCATCAGAGAATCCAAACCTCTGTGGGGATGTCAGCTGCTGATGAAGTGAGCTGCAAACTGATGGCTTATTTGATCGAAGAAAAGATGGTACCCAGCTTAAGTGCTGAGTACCAATTTTTTACTGCTCTTTTTAAGGTAGATAGGAAAGCTTATCATAAGATGGCGTCTGGTGCGCCATGGAGCAGCATCATGGTTCAGAAGGCCTTCAGATGATCGATCGAATCAGAGGTTCCATCGTAGCTTTCAAATTAGGGGAGCTTAAAGTTCGACGGAATGAACTCTTGCATAATTCAGGGAGAGAAAGGGAGATCAGTGCGGACGTCATCATGGTGAGCCAGGATGATATGGCAGAGTTTCTCAATCTGCCAGTCCATCTCTTATAGTTTCTAATCAAGGACGTCATCTCGATTATAGATCCTGGAAGACTTCTGACTGTAGATGGGGAAGGTCTCTTTCAGAGAAGAATCAAGATCCGAACAAGGATCCTCTGCTCTCTATTTTTTTCATCCAAGGGCGACGGATATGCTAGCCCAAGTGCTCCTCCTTGGGACCAATTTTTAATATTTCGATGGTGGATTTTTTGGCTAATCATCACCGAAGGCTGTCGCATGGCCTGCACCATTTCGATGAGGCCCTGAACCCACTACATTAGTAGGTTAAATTGCTCTGAATCTACCATGGCCATCGATTGAGGAGGAGGTTGAAGCACCAGTGATGGAGCAGGAGTGGATGGATCTGGCTCAGATCTGGTGGCAGAAGTGGTAGATCTTTGGGTAGTCACCTTCTTTGGAGGCATTTCTTAGAATTGAGGGAGAGGATGGAGATGAACCTTGAAGAAGAAGATCCATAGGATCGATTGAGTACTCCTTTAAGAACAAGGGTACCTCAGGAACAGAGGGCCCTTCCTCTAGCGTGAATCCTATTGGTGTAGAATCTGATTGATGTCGGATCGAACTAGAGTTGGGGAAGAAGAGGTCGCCATTGATGACCTATAAAATAAAGTCTCGTCTGGAGTCGGTGGTGGTGGCTCTGACAAGATCCTACGATGATCAAGTCAGCTCTTCTGACCAATAAAATGGAGTGCTCAGGAAAGAATTCGATAGAGTTTTGAAAAAGAGAAGAGAGCTTAGAGAAAATGTATCTAAAGGGTTCCTTTTATAAATAGAGTCTGGAGCAGACAGATAGTGACAACCATAATCGTCCGATCGTGGGTTGCTCGAGGTCATATGGAATTTATTACAGAGAGAGGTATCATCCATAGTAGACTGATAATGACAGTCGTAATCATTCGATAGTAGGATCGCCTATAGCAGACTGATAAATAACAGTCGTAACCATCTGGTAGTGGGGTCGCTTATAGAAGACTGATAAATGATAGTCGTGACCATCCGATAGTGGGCCGCTCGGAACCATGTGGAGTTTGTTATGGAGAGAGGTGTCCATTGTCATGATGTGCCTGTTCATTAAGATTTAATAGTTGAAGTTTGGAGGAAATAGGCATTGGTTGGTGAAGAGCTTTGACATATATCAATTTCAGAGGTGTTTGGACTCCTAAAAAGAATATGGCTAGAGGGAATCATCCGGGAGGAATACTACTTGAAATCTAAAAGTAATCCATTGGAGGAATCTGGATGGAGTTTGACTGATGGAGAAGTCCAGAAGGAGTCTGACTGGTTGAGAACTTTGGCTGAAGAAAATGTTTGAAAGGAGTCTGACTGATGGAGAAGTTTGGAAGGAGTTCGACTACTGGAGGAGTTTGACTGCTGGAGGAGTCTGGAAGGGCTTCGACCACTAGAATAGTTCGACCATTGGAGGAGTCTAGGAGAAGTTTGCCTAAAGAAGATGTCCAGAAGGAGTTTGGCTCCTGGAGGAGTTCGATCGCTAGAGGAGTCTGGGAGGGGTTCGACTCCTGGAGGAATTTAGCTACTGAAGAAGTCTGGAGGGGTTCAACCACTGAAGGAAGAATTTTCGATCGAAGCAATTCCATGATTATCAGTTATATTATGCTAAGCATCAGACTGGACTTCAGTAGAAGCGGAATTTATCCCCAACAATCATGATCAGATCTGAGAACTCTTATATTTGATCAGATCATTTAAAATTTTTTTAGAAAAATCCATGTTAGATTTGATCAGATCTGCATGATCCTATAGCAGAAAATAGGATTTTTCCTTTAGAAGGACTATCTACTGATAGGCCATGAAATTTCTCTTTTAAAGAGGGATTATTCGACAACACCTCAAGAGAGAGAGTATATGAGTAAAATTTCATATGCTTTGGTAGTTGGTTCTATTATATATGTCATGATATGTATGTGATCAGAGGTGGCATACTCACTAAAGGTGTGAGCAGATTCCAATCTAATCCAGTAGAGAACCACTGGAAGGTTGTTAAAATCATCTTGAAGTATTTGAAAAATATAAAGGATCAATGCCTTGTTTATGGTGAATCAGACCTGAAACTGTGGGGTTTACAGACTCTAATTTTCAGTCTGATCATGATGACAGCAAGAGTGTATCGAGATATGTGTTTACCCTTAATGATGAAGCTGTCTGCTGGAAAAGTTCCAAGCTGCACACCATGGCCAATTCAGTATGCGAGATGGAGTATGTTGCTACATCAAATACTGCTCTTTTGAGTTGTGCATTTGTAAAGTGAGTATTGAAATTATTGAAAAATAGTATCCTAAAGCTAATCATCTAGGTTGTAGATGATTGAGCTCTTTATTATAATAGTGTATGAATTTACATTAATAAAAATTATTTAGCATTTTTCATCATAAGTTGTGCATCTTCTATATTGAACTCTTGTGTTATGATGAAAATTCTTAGAACTACTTTTAAACGATAAAGGAGAATTTATTGTATGGTTCTTAAACTCGTATTCATGATCAAATGATGCTTCATCAAGAAGGATGATGATGTTTATCGAGTATAGATTGTTATATGCCATAGGGTTGGTTGCTTTCTTAATCAAGAAGTATAAAAATATTGGTATGGCATACAGGTAAGATATAGGAGTACATCATCATCAAGTAGTGACTCACCTACTGAGTGCTCTGTTATTGAGAGTATCTCATAAATGGTATGAGCATGAGTGTCTCTCAGATCTAAGATCACCACTATAACTTGCAACTCACTATACTTTAGTATCGGACTATCTGAATTCTAATTCAATAATTAAAGATTTTCGGATATAGTCAAGTACTTATTAAGTCAATGTGTGAGTTAAGATGGGATCGATCCCTCTAGGTTACTGGAGATAATACATCACTGTATTTTAATTTAGTAAAATCTTGGTCAAGATAATCTATGTGATGGATTTGAAAGGTTGAAATACAATATGGATGACTCATTTAGGGTTAACAGCAAATCCTAAGTCATCTTAAGCATTCAAGGTCAAAAGGATGAATCATGCAGTAACTATACACTGAGGTAAATGAATATTACTTTGCAAATATTCGACCTATCTAGACGTCAGGAACTATTACTAGATGATAACTTTAATTAGAAAAGAAAAATAGTTCCTATGCTACCGACTTAGTGCTCGAATCTATAGAGTCATGCACTTAGTCATGCAACATAAAAAAGAATTGACCTATAATCTAACTATTCAATTTAGAAGTACTTGACTTAATTAAACAAATAGATTAACTTAATTAAGAATTAAGTTAGAGATCATATGGGATTAAATAGTTGATTATGTCTAGCTAGCACTGAACATGAGGTGCAGGTTTAATTTGGAGATAATTATGATCGAATCTTTGATCCAAATGATTCATGAGAAAATGAATTCAAGTATTAATTATTTTAGATTAGATCTGATTTAATTAAAATTGATTTAATTAGACTTAATTAGGTTGAAAATCCACATAAGACTTGGACTTGAACCTTAATTAGATTAAGGTCAGTAGTTTATTCGAAATTGGTTCGAATACGGTTCAAATTGGATTCAAATCGAGCTTAAAATGGATTTGATCCTTAGAGACCCAATTTATTGGGACTCTCTCTCCTTGTGGCCAACCAAGAGGAGGGGCATTGGAATATGTGCTCCCCTCTTATGTGTGCGCGTGAGGAAGAAAGGGGTGCCATATTCACTACTAAAGTAAATGGCTATAGCAGCAGTTCACAACCGCTACTATAGCCCAAAAATCGCTACCATAGCCTATGATAGTGGTTAGTTAACTGCTACCATTGTGGTCATCGTCATAGATCTATGGCAGCAGCTTTTGCAATGGTTATTGCAACCACTGTCATAGATGACCTATGGTAGCAATTATAGTAATCGCTGCCATAGATGACCTATGGCAGTGATTCCGTAACCGCTGTTATAGATACTATGGTAGCAGTTAACCGCTACCATAGTATCTATAGTAGTAGTTAGAAAATCGCTACCATAGATGACTATGGCAATGATTATCTAACCGCTATCATAGACTGACCTATGATAGCGATTACTCAACCACTACCATAGACTGACCTATGACAGTAGTTAGAAAACTATTGCCATAGAGTCTTTGACAGCGGTTAGGGAACTATTGCCATAAGTTATGAAAGTGGTTGGCACGAGATCTACGGCAATGGTTGGCATGCCTATGATAACGATTTTGCAACTGCTGTCGTAGACTTTGAATAATAAAAAATATAAATTTTTATTTTTTATTTTTGTATCTAATAAATGTAATTCAGTATATAACATAAGAAAATATTATAAATACAAGAATATTACTGAAAAACTCAAATTTTATTACTGAATAAAATTTATTATAATATTTTTTAAAAAAATATATCAAAAGTCTACTAAATCTACATCTAAGTCATCATCACCAGAAGGAGATGGAGTACGAGCTGGAGGAGCTAGAGCTAGATGGGCTAGAGCTGAAATGCCAGCCAACATATCCTCAAGGCCTATAAAGTCAACTCTAAAACACGTGCTGAGCCTCATTAGCATAGCGATCATGATGTCCTATAGTTGAGCAGCCTACTTTCTAGCCTGAGCTGCCTACGCCAATGCCTCATCAAGCTGCTCCCAACTGATGACATCGAAAGCATGTGAAGAGATGCTCATCTCAAACCAGTAGCTCATCGACGTATGTCAGGACCTGCATCAGATCCTTCCAGAGTGCTCCGACCCTAAGACCTGAGATAGATGGTCATGAGGGCCAGAGGTATCTAGGCCCTCACTCATGAGCATGTCTAACTACTTCTATAATTATAAATTCAAACAAAATATCATAAGAAATATTATAATGCTAATCATACTAATACCCTATTTATTACTTACAAAAATTCTCTCGATTGCAATATATACATCGGCATGCCCTTCTTATCCGTATGACTAGATCAAAAGATGGTGCTACGGGTGGATATCAACCCCTCTCTCATCAGCTATAATAATGTATCAGTTTATCAAAAATATGTAAAAAAATATTAATTTAATTTATAAATTAAGATTCAGAATTTATTTTCTCTCTATGCATATAACTGGCCATAGACTCACGGTCGAGGGTGTGCGTGTACTCTTGAGTTGCCCGATTCTTCTGGTTCTGATGGAAGGTAGCTTAAAACATATTTTAAAAAATATCAAGTATTTAAAAATATTTAAATATAATTTTAAGTATATTAAAAAATTTAAAAATTAAAAATTAAACCTAAAACTCTTGGCTCCTCCAATGCCTAACCATCCCCTTCCACTGACTCGGGAGATAGTTCTAAATTCAAGAAACAAGCTCCTCTAGAGTATTTTATTGGTCCTCAAGCCATCCTCTATGGAGCTTCACTTTATAGTTCTGGTATAACTTTCTAATCTTCTTTAGTCAGGCATCTCGGGCGCTCTCATGATCTAAAAAATCATACCTCCTCTACACAAAGTTATTAAAAATTAATTATGAAATTATTCTAATCAAATATTATATAAAAATATCAAATACATAAATATAATTAAGATACACCTATCCATATCTCCTTTCATACTCGGTCCCTAATACCAACATCCATCAATCGCTAGTCTATGGGTAGTACCAAAATGATGTCAAACCACCTCACAAGTACTTCAAAAAAAGAATGCATCTCTCGCACGGTTTCCACTAATGGCCTCTCCTCCATGTCGTACTCCACCATCACTTGATGCTGGTGGTTCCACACATGTAGCATGCATGTGAGAGCGCAAAATGTCCTACTAGATGATGCACCTATAATGAAAATATATTATGCAAATATATAAGAGTGTACAATAACTATACAAATAAATAAATAACATAATAAAATCATACACTCATTGGCCATGGGATCGTACGATATGGATGCCAATGGAGACTCATTAGTGGGTTGAGCATGTGCTGGAGATGTGGCTGATGGTGAAGGCTCAAATACTAGTGGAGAAGTAAATGCCAATGGATGAATAGATGCTAGAAGTTCCTGGGCAGTCAATGCGGAGGTGGATGGAGTATGCTTCACCTATGACTCAGATGTGGAGCTCCATATAGTCCGTCGAGGAGTGGGGGTGAAAGCAAGATGGCATTTCAGTGCCATCGTGACCTACAACGTTAATGAACATTGATCAATATAACATATTGAATAATAGTATTAGTAGATCATCAATAAGACTCTAATTAACTAAAGTCTATTTAAATCTTGCCACACTTTTAGATAATGCTCTGTTGATAGAAAAGATCAAGCGGGTATGCGATACCAAACTTGGCATTATATAGCAATGCTACTTACCAAAGCACATATCTAGTAGGAAAAATAAGCAATATCTAAAAAATATTGTATTGAAAATCAATGTTAATCTAGATGATTATTCTTTCTGATATGTCTTCATGGATAGGTTGAGCATATCGTAGACATCCAAAAAATTATAGTACATGACGTGGAGGGTTCCCTCTCCCTCCTAGCGGAGTTGCACCATATACCAGGTGTTTTGGTGAAAGCTAGATGGCATTTTGATGTCATCATGACTTACAACATTAATGAACATTAACCAATATAACATGTTGAACAATAATATTAGTAGAGCATCAATGAATAGACTCTAACATTTATACCAAAATATTTAAGTCATCGCTTAGTGGCATCTACAATATAGACATCACCATCACTTCTAACAAATGTATCTATAACCTTGACAGCACCAGGTAAGTTTTATCTTAGAGGAGCACTTTGTATAAATGGTCCAACATCGTTATCAACTTTGGTATCATCAAAGATATGCTTAGGTGCCATCCTCACAACAACATTCCATTGAGGCTCCAAGGATCACTAATGTAGAAGACTTGACTAACTTGGTAGGCAAGTATTATTGACCTTATGATTGATTTTGATGATTACAAAATATTGGATAAAAATATTACTAATCATGTATTTTAAGAATGAATATAGGATTTCTCAAATGCTCATATTGAAGAAATTATCATTAGAAGAAATCCTCTCAAGATGTCAAGCCAAAGTACTTAAAAAAAAAATTTCATAAATTTCAATGGCTCATTATAAAAAAAATAAAAGAAAAAGAAATAAATATCATTTGGAAGATTTAGAGCCAAAAAATTCAAGTTTGGAAGATCAAAAAATGAAGAAAAATGAAGTTGAAAAGTTTAGAGTTGACTATCTAAGAATAGAGCAAGCTCTGGCACGAAATAGGATTGACACTTTGATTTGGCATACAGCCAAGCCAGCTCTATTTAGATCCAAGCCAGCTCTCTTAGAATGGCAGAAAAGGTGTTTTTCTATTCTGTTGGTCGAGCCAACTCGATTTGGATCTGAGCCAGCTCTCTCAGGGTAATAGAAAATTAATTTTTTGAATTCTGCAGTTTGAGCCAGCTCTAGATAGAATTGAGCCAGCTCTATCAGCTTGAGCCAATTCTAAGCTAGAATCGAGCTAGCTCGATGATGTCTGACAGCCTTCAATGACTAGTTTCGGCAACTTTTCCAATGGCTCTTTTTCACCTCCAATGGCTATTTCAAAGCTTTCAATGGTTAGAACTCACTCTTCAACCATCTTCAAAGGTATTTAAAGATGGAGAATCAATTAGAAAGTAAGATTAAGGAGTTTAAAGAGAGAATCTTTCAGTTTTGGTGAGGAACATCGAAAATTTAAAGAAAAGAAAAAAGAGAGAAAAGTTGTGCATAGTTTTCAATGAGCTTTCAAAGCTATCTTCTCTAACATCTTTCACATCCTCTCAAGTACAAATTGAAGAAAATCCAAGCTTCAATCAAGCAAATCATCGAGTTCTTCTTTGAGATCTGAAAAGTTTTAATTCTGCTCTTTATATTGTGCTGAAATTTTTATTTATAATTTTTATTTCTTTTCAAGTTTCTTTGGAGAAAAGAAACTTGCAGATTAGATCCGTCCAAGCCCAAAATTGAATATTATAGGTTTTGGTTGGTGAGCCCAAACAATCAACTGGATTGTTGGTGAACCTGAAAAACAAATGGTACAAGATTTTGGTTGGTGCTCCTATGAAAACCAACTATGTTTGTTTATGAGCTAAAAAAAACAAACACGCTGTAATCAAGAGTGGATTATAATGAAAATTCTAAGAAAAGCTTGAAGAGTGGACATAGGTGCCAGTTGCATCGAACCACTATAAAACCTTGTGTGTTTGTGTTGTGCTTTCTTTGCTTTCTTTACTTTGCTATTATTTCTGATTTGCATTGTTTATGTTCTTAGTTTGCATTCACTATTTTGCTTCCACTATAGCTTCAAGCCTTTACCTCACAAACTTTCTATTTTACTTAAATTAAAGTACATATTTATTTAGAAAGTAAATTTGGCTAAAATTTTATAAGAATCCAATTCTCCCTCCCCCCCCCCCCCCCCCTCTTGGGTTGCAACCTCTGAGCAACAATTGATATCAAATTGGGTGCTCTAATATTTAATTGTTAACCCAGCGGTTAAAAAGTAAAAGATCATGGCAACCCTGTTTGGTTCATCATTTGCTGAAGGCCAATCCACATCTAGACCACCACTATTTAATGGCATAAATTACACATTTTGAAAAGCTAGAATAAAAATTTTTATACAAGCTTTAGATTATAACATGTAGAGTCTCATAACTAGAGGACCACACACACCCATAATTAAAATTAATGGTATGTCTATTCCTAAACCAAAAAAAGATTAGGATGAATTTGATAAGAAGATGGCTCAATTAAATGCTAAAGCCATCAATGTTCTTTATTGCTCTCTTGACGTACATGAATTTAACAAAATATCTACATGTACATCAATTAAAGAAATTTGAGAAAAATTAGAAGTAACTCATGAAGAAACAAGCCAAGTTAAGGAGTCCAAAATTAATTTTTTTGTTCATAAATATGAAATATTTAAAATGAATAAACATGAGTCTATTTCTGAAATATTTTTTAAATTTATTGATATTATCAATGCTTTAAATGATCTTGGCAAAACCTATACTAACTATGAACTTGTTTGCAAGATTTTAAGATCTTTACCAAAGAAATGGAAACCAAAGGTGACAGCTATACAAGAAGTGAAAAAGTTATCCCTAAAAGAATTGATGGGTTCACTCATGACTCATGAGTTAAACATGGCTCAAAAGGAAGAAGAAGAAGGGCCAAGAAAAATAAAGACCATCGCCTTCAAATCCACTGCACAATATAAAAAAGGTGATGAGTATGAGGAAGAAGAAGATGAAGAAGAGAGTGAAGTTGATGATGAGGACATGGAGCTACTCATAAGCAAATTTAAGAAGTTCCTCATGAAGAAAAGTATGAAGAAGAAAGAAAAGAAAGAAGAAAAAGAAAGAAAGAGTATCACTTGCTATAACTGCAATAAAAGAGGACATTACAAGTTGGATTGCCCTCTAATGAAAAAGCACCCCAAAAGAATCAAGAAAAGAGCTATGCTAGGAATTTGGAAAGATAGTGACACTTTAAGCTTGGATGAGGAAGAGAAAGCGGCAAACCTTTGCCTCATGGCCATTGAAAATGAGGTAAATTCTAAAAACTCCTTCGAATTTATATTTGATGAATTATTTGAAGCCTTTAATGACTTAATGGATGAATTCAAAAAATTAAGACTGAAAAATAAAGAGCTCAAAAAGTCTAACCTTCTTTTGGCTAATGAAAAGAATAAACTTTTGAGTGAAAAAGAACTTTTGAAAGAAATAAATTCTTTAGCTAAAGAAAAGGAAATACTTTTTAAATCTAAAAAATTTTTAGTTGAAGAAAATATTAAGTTGAAAGAGGAATTCAAAAAATTAAAATTTTACATTGAAGAAAAAGAAAAACTCATAAGATCTGAAAAATCTCTTTTGGAAGAAAATGCTAAATTAAGAAAAGAGATTGAAATGATTGAAATATTGAAGCTTATGTTCAATAAGTTTACTATCGGATCTCAAAAGTTTTAATTAATTTTGAATAATCAAAAAGCTATTTTCGATAAAACTGGAATTAGCTATAATTCTTTAAGAAAATAAAAATTTATGAAGAATATGTTTAGAAAAACTTCATCTGAAAATCATTTTATAACATGTTTCAAATATAATAAAGTTGGCCACAAAATTTTAGAATGCAATACCAAAAGAATCGGCTAAACCTTAATTAAACAAATTTAGGTTCCAAAAGAAACCATGTGCTCTAACATTCATGGACCCAAGATGACCTGGGTACCAAAAACTAGCAAATGATATTGCAGGTATACCAAGGATCCAATGGAATAAAAAAAATATATTATGGATGGATGCCTTAGAAATAAAAAATATATTGGTAAACTTTAGATCTTTCTTACATCACACCATCAATAATTATTTCATTGAATGTATTGACTTTAATGATTTATTAATGTGCATGCATATGAAAATTTCTTTCATATTTTAATAAGTATGATTGATTTTGATGCTTGCAATGAATTTATATTATGATTTGAATGTTTTGATTTTAACGACTAATATGCTTTCATTTATATATCATGCAACGAATGAAATGGTTTTATTTTGAAATTCAGTATGATATGTTAAGTCTCCCCATATCAATTTTATAGATAATGAATTTTAATTAAAAGATGCTTAATTAGGCATGAATATTTTAATTGTTAAATCTACAAGGGAAACTAATTTTTGACATTCCTTCCATAAGATGTTAAATTATCAAAATTCTACTAAAATTTTGCTTGGAATAAGTACTTGAAGATAAGACATTCAATTAACCAAATCAAGTGCTTGAAGTATTAATTTGCATTGCATCTTAGTTTTATTTTAAGAATTTGAAATTTTCTAGTTAAACCAAATTCCATAAGATCATTATCTAGATTCTCTTTGATTTGATCATACTTGATTTGTTTGATTATCATACCCCCCAATTGATTAATTTTTATTCTCCTAAATTTACTTGAATATCTTTTTTGATCATCGATTTGATTGTCTCTTTGATCTTAAAAAAAATTTTATTAATGAACATTTATACTTTGTTCTAATTGATTGATTTTAAAAATTAAATTTGAAAAATTCTCTTCTTGAATATTTTGAAGTTGATATCAAAATATTTTAAGAAAGCTATCATTTATCTTTAAAGCTAAATATTTAAAGAGGACTTCAATTTTAATTATTTGGTATGAAACAGCTTACTATTTATCATGTATCTGATTGATTTATCTTTTGATAAAAAGAGAAGAATATTTTTATTTCAAATCTAGTTTTGCATAGTTATATTCTTGATTTGATATCATTTGAGATAAACTCAAAAATACATACCTTTTTTGAACCTATTTACTTGATATTTCCTAAGAAAAGGAAAAGATGATCTTTTTGAAGAATAACTAAAACTTTTTTTTTTATGGTTTGCCTAGACTGATTTGCTGATATTAATTTAAATTAATTTATCATTCTAAATCCTTAAAATTGTTTAATTTGATTCGATTCATCTTTATCAATTGAAAACTAAAATAATTGGTATCAAGCTAAATTTATAAATTAACCTTTAAGTGATATTGAATTATCAAGAAAATTGTGATTTAGTCTAAATTTTAGTTTAATATGGTATCAAATTAAAGATGCTTAACTTGAAAGAAAAAGAGAGAGTAATAAAAATTATAAAGCTTAAGCATGTAAATTTTTAAAAAGAAAAGAAGGAGATAATGCTAAAGAATGAATATATATATTTTCTTGCTATAAGTATGAAAAATAGGGAGAGAGATATTTTTTAACTTGATTTGATTGAAAATTTTGACTAATTTACATTGAGACAAATAAATTTTGATCTTAAATTCTCAATCAACTACTTTAAGATCTTCTTAAATGGAGCTTTCATGTGATTATCCAATTTAATTTACATGATTTGATTGCTCTATCTTATTTTTGGATAATTAGTTGAAGTTAAATTAAATTTGAAAACATATTCTTACTTTAAGGAATAAATTTCTAAACTCAATCTTGAAACTCATTTGATAATTTGAATTTGATACTAAATTTCTAATATGCAATACAAAATTCTTATGAATTATTTATATTGAAGTAATTTCTACTTGAAGCAATGAATTTAAAAAATAACTCTTATTTACTTTGATACTATCATTGACTTGCTCGATACATTCTTGATATATATCTTTTATGAATTTAAAAGATGGATTTTCATTAAGAAAAGAAAAGATTGAATATTGATATGCATATTATGCTTGATTTTATATTCAAATATTTTGAAAAGCTCTATTCCTCTTAAAACTTACAAGTGCATATTTGAAAATCTAATTAAAAAGTCATATTCATTCAAAAGAGGGACAACCTTTGATATTTAAATTCAAGCTAAGTTTCGAAAAGGAAAGAAATGTTTTAAGTATATTTTGAATCAAAAGACAAGTTTTTAAAGTAGAGAGAAATCATTTGAATTAATTTTTTGAATTTGATATATCTCATATTTTGATACATTCTTACATATTATTGATTTTAATGATTTTTATTCAACCTTTTCTTGAGCTTTTTGATGTTGTCAAAAAGAAAGAGAGGAATGTTGAGGATATGCTTAATGAATTAATTATTAAGATACTCATTAATTTGATGCTTGAAATCTTAATACTCATTAATTTATAACGAGTATATGAAATATGTGTGATGAACTAAATATGTGCAATAAACTAAAGACTAATTAAGAACTTTCATGAAGTGTGCATTCATGTATTTGATCTAGTACTTCATCATACATATTGGCAAAATATATTAAAATACATTATTTATTTTTATTGTGTATATACTCAAAGTTTTATCATTATCAAAAAGGGAGAGATTGTTGACCCTATGATTGATTTTGATGATCATAAAAGATTGAGTAAAAATATTACTAATCATGTATTTCAAGAATAAATATAGAATTTCTTAAATGCTCATATTGAAGAAATTATCTTTGAAAGAAATTCTCTCAAGATGTCAAACCAAAGCACTTAAAAGAAAAAATTTCATAAATTTGGATGGCTCATTATAAAGAAAATAAAAGAGAAAGAAATAAATATCATTTGAAAGATTTAGAGCCAAGAAATTCAAGTTTGAAAGATCAAATAATAAAGAAAAATAAAGTTGAAAAGTTTAAAGCTGACCCACCCAAGAATAGAGTAAGCTCTGGCATGAAACAAGATTGATAGTTTGATTTGGCACATACCCGAGCCAACTCTATTTGGATCCGAGCCAACTCTCTCAGGATGGCAAAAAAGATGTTTTTCTATTCTGCTGGTCAAGCTAGCTTAATTTAGATCCGAGCCAGCTCTCTTAGGATGACAGAAAATTTATTTTTTGAGTTCTATAGTTTGAGCCAGCTCTATCAGCTCAAGCCAGCTTTAAGCCAGAATTGAGTCAGCTCGATGGTGTTTGACAGCCTTCAATGACTAGTTTTTGTAACCTTTCCAACAGCTCTTTTTTACCTTCAATGGCTATTTCAGAGCTTCTAATAGATAGAACACACTCTCCAACCATCTCCAAAGATATTTAAAGATAGAAAATCAATTAGAAAATAAGATTAAGGATTTTAAAGAGAGAATCTTTTAGTTTTGGTGAGGAACATTAAAAATCCAAAGAAAAAAAAAAGAGAGGAAAGTTGTGCACAATTTTTAGTGAACTTTCAAAGCTATCTTTTCCAACATCTTTCACATCCTCTCAAGTATAAATTAAAGAAAAGCAAGCTTCAATCAAGCAAATCATCGACTTCTTCTTTGAAATCTAAAAACCTTTAATTCTATTTTTATATTATGCTAAAATTTTTATTTATAATTTTTATTTTTTTTCAAGTTTCTTTGAAGGAAAGAAATTTGGGGATTAGATCTGTCCAAGCCCAAAATTGGATATTGTATGTTTTGATTGGTGAGCCTAAAAAATCAACTGGGTTGTTGGTGAACCTGAAAAGACGTGATCTGATGGGTCTGTTGAGAAATACAAAGCTAGGCTGGTCGCCAGAGGTTACTCCTGGGAGTATGGCATAGACTATGAGGAGACTTTTTTGCCTATGGCTAAGATGACTAGTGTAAGAACCATTATTGCCATTGCAGCGGTTGGCCACTCTATCAGTTAGACGTTCAAAATATGCCTTCCACCATGGTGATCTTCATGAGGTGCTAATAGTGTAAGATTTTGGTTGGTGCTCCTGTGAAAACCAACTAGATTTGTTTGTGAGCTTGGAAAAACAAATACACTATAATCAAGAGTGGATTATAGTAAAAATTCTAAGAAAAGCTTGGGGACTGGACGTAGGTGCCAGTTGCACCAAACCACTATAAAATCTTATGTGTTTGTATTGTGCTTTCTTTGCTTTCTTTACTTTGCTATTATTTCTGATTTGCATTGTGTATATTCTTAGTTCGCATTCACTATCTTGCTTCTACTATAGCTTCAAGCCTTCACCTCACAAACTTTCTATTTTACTTAAATTAAAGCATATATTTATTTAAAAAGTAAATTTGGCCTAAAATTTTATAAGAACCCAATTCACCCCCCCCCCCCCCCTCCTCTTGGGTTGCAACCTCTGGGCAATAAGTATATATGGTTCTTTAGTGAAAAGATAGTGTTGCATGTTGACGAGAGTAAAACTGCACTCATCAGTCTTCATCCTTGATTGAGACAAGATGTCAAACCAATCGCACTTCATCAATGCAATCCTCCCTTTAGAATAGTAGTCCAAGATGACTATCTTCTTCACCACTCCATAATAGGTTAAATCCTTCATACAAGGCTGTGAATCCCTTGAGCTAGCATAACATCCAATGGTGGCACACAACATCATGCTACTATTTTGTATTGCCATGTTTATGGACTAACTATGAATATTAAATCTATAGCCGTTAATGACGAGCAATTTATACACACACGATACGATTAGAGCCTATAGAAAAAGCACGTTCTTCAGGGCTCACATCATCAAGCGGTAATCTTCACATCTAATTAAAGAGATGACATCTAATTAGTAAACATGTTCAATTAAGTTGCACAAGGTAAAAATATGTAATCACTTACATGATCTTTAAACCATTCAAAAAATTCTTTGTTGTGCATTTACTCTTTCTCCTGCATACTTAAAGCACTGTATTTTATTCTGATGATCTTCTTGTATTTGTCGCATGCACAAAGAATAAATTTAGATGTAATTGGATATTTTCTTCTAAGTACTATGAAATAAATAAGACTAAGTGACTCACCTTATATACGGCTTAATGACATCATAATTGAAGAGCACGTGGTGCATCTTATTCTTTTTCTTAATGCTCAAACCAGTGATGCTGTATGAAGTTAAAAGTTCACCTAGCTATGGAATGGACTCAAATGTAGGCTCAATTGGCTCATACTGATCATCCTAATTTTTCATTGGTTGGTTACGACATGTCTCGAGCTTATTTAAGTTCATGGTACAAAAATTCATACACTCTTAACTTAAATATCCTTTTGCTATCAATCCCTTTGGGCGATTCATATTCCTTACATAAGATTTTAGTGTTTGAATATTCCTCTCGGTAGAATATATCCATCGACAGAACACTGGGCCTCCAAGTGCAACTTTTCCCGCAAGATACATGGTGAGATGCATCATAACTATGAAAAATGATGGTAAAAATATCTTCTCTAGATCACATAATATAGTCACCGTCCTTGCCTTCATTTTCTTCACATCTTTCTTAAGTAACCTTTTTTCACAAATATCTTTGTAGAAGTTGCAAAAATAAATAACAGTCATTCTAACATTTTTTAGCAACATGATGTGAATAGCTATTGGGATCAACTCCTGCATCAACACATGATAATCATGAGTCTTCAATCCTCCAAGTTTGACATCCTTACAATTCACATGCTTTGATATATTGCTTGAGTACCCATTTAGGACCTTTACGTTCTCCAACACACAAAAAAATATAGACTATTTGGAGGCATTCATAACATAGCATGCATGAGGGAGCCTCCACTGTTCTTCCCTTACCGGCTTCAGATGGAGTGATCTCCTAAAATTCCATTCTTTCAAGTTAAATTGAAAATTCAAGTCATCCTTGGTCTTATCCTTAATGTTCAAGATTATTGCCAATAGAAGCTCGCACATGTTCTTTTCAATATGTATTATATCTAAGTAGTAGCGCAATAAATTTGTCTCTCAATATGGCAAGTTAAAAAGATGCTTTTTTCCTCTAATTAAAGTGTATGTCATTTTTCTTTGATCGATACTTCCTCTTCTTATCACTAATCAAATCATCTTTTTCAAATTCAACATTAAGACCGTCCAACTCTCTCAACACTTCACTTCCAAACATCCAACTAGGTGCCTCACCTTCTTCAATAGTGCCATTGAAGGAGCGTGCATCTCTTCTATATAGATGGTTTCGATGGAGGAAATGTCGATACTTCATAAAGCTAAAGCTCTTTCGATGTGTCAATCTTTTAGACCTTGTATTTTTTTCATAAACTAAGCATACTAGCTCACTTTTCGTGCTCCAACTCGATAATAGAGCATAAGTTGGAAAGTAAATTATTATCCATAGAAGTGCTACACGCATGAAGAATGACTTATTCATTAAAGCATCAAAAGTTGAAATACCTTGAATGCTCTACAACTATTTCAGCTTGACAATAAGAGGCTACAAATAGACATCATTATCATTACCTACCTCCATCGGTCCAGCGATGAGCATTATTATGAAAGCAAATGATTTTTTCATACACATCCATAGTGGAAGGTTGTAAACATGAATAAACATTGACCATATACTGTCGACAGTATTTATGTGCTTGAATGGGTTGAAACCATCACATGACAAGCTCAACCTTACATTACTAATCTCTTATGCGAAGTTGGGATGTATTTTATTAAACTTCTGCCATGCCTCTCTATCGATTGGATACCTCAATGCATCATCTTTTATTTGGTCCTCTTCATGCTATTTCATGTTCTTCAATGTCCTTGCTGACATAAATAACTTTTGTAGTCTCAGAATCAAAGAAAAGTATCACATCAACTTTTAAGATACATGGGTTGATGTGCCATTTTCATTCTATTTCTATCTTGATACACCGCACCTCGTGCACTCATTTTGATTGACATCCTCCTCTCAATAGAGCATGCAATCATTAGAACATGCATATATCTTGATATAAGTAAAGCCTAGAATTTCAATAATGTCACCCAAAAGCTCTAGTATGGAGTTCTCTCCATTATTACTAAATCCATTGGAGCATTTTGTATGAGACAACTGAATTAAGAACTATAGCTTCGCTATCTTTTCACACTTGGGATACAACAGAACATTAGCGTCCTCCATCAACTTGCAGACCTTCTTTACATCCTCATTGTTTGTCATTCCACCAACCATAGGATCAGGCATGGGCATAGATGCACCATCATTATGGCCAACAAATAAAAAAATATCATAAATGATTTGTTCTACTCTCCCATCATGTTGATCGCCTCCTTGTAACCTATCCTCATCATGTTGATCCCAACAAATTTCATAACCGACTTTAAAACCATAAATAGTGAAATGATTATTTACATCTTGATGAGGTAGCCACGGCCTATCCCTACACTTCTTACAAGAATATTGGATAAGTCGTGATCCTTAAATTTCTCCATACCAAAATCAAAAAATTTTTGAAGCCCAGCCTCATATTCTGGTGAGAGCTTACTAAGCTTCATCCACTCCTTATCCATTTTAAAAATGATGATACTGCAATTAAATCATGTATGAAACTTAAATTATATTCCAATGCATTGTAAACAACTCATAAGCCATAATTGATATTAAATATTATTTTCATATACACTTAATTAAATGCATCCTATCGCTAACTAATAGTTAAAGATACGTCTTATCTCATTTAAGAATTGTATTAATTCTATAGGTTTATTACAGTAATCAAATGATATGCAATAGAGATCAGAAAAAATTTTGACAGCATTTTTTCTTAGTTCTCTTATGTATGAAGAACAAAAAAAAAATGCTATCTAAAATTTCTTTCAAAACCCTCAGCATACCATTTAATTATTGCAAATACTTATAGAATTATTTATAATTTTCAAACTATCCAAATTGGATAATTAATTGATCATTATATATAATTCTCTCATCATATAAAAAATATATAATGTACCGGTGCCAAAGATTATGTACACTAATCAATTGATGTGTTTTTTATTATACAATGCAATAAACAAAAGCAACAAGATATAAAAATGACCCAAAAAATGTAATGCAATAAATTCTACAACAAGAATTATATTCATAAATAATTAAGGAAGAACAATAAATAATTTTACTTTCTATTAGCGTTGGTTACGGCCCATGGCCCGAGCATGGTCCAGACTTGCCAATAGGGGTGAAGATTCTCTTAGTAGCTAGCACAGCTCACGATCACCGACATGGCCTAGAACCCACTAGCGAGGGTTTCCTTATCGGTCGACACGGTCTAGGGCCGTTCATGGCTACTGACACGGCATGGCCTAAGGCTGTCTATACGATCTAGGACTGTCCATGGCTGTCGACATAGCACGATCCAAGGCTACCAGCATGGCTTAGCCTAAAATCTATCGACATGGTTCAGAACCAACCAGCAGGAGTTTTCCTATCTACCAGCATGATCCACGATCGGTGGATAATTATAATATTTATTATAAATATTATAAATGATTAACAAATATTATAATAAAATTTAATAAAAAAATCATACCTACAGCTATGGAGAGGGGGTCGCACAGAGCTCCGAGAGTCACTGGCGGTGGCACTAGAGGGAGATGGCGGCACTAGAGGTAGCCTGTGAGAGAGACACAAGATAATGAGATACAGAGAGAAGAGAGAGAAAGAGAAAGATGAAAGAGAGAAAGATCTAAAGAAAGATATCTAGAGATAGAGAAAGAGAGAAGAGAGAGAAAGAGAAAGAGGGAAGAGAGCAAGAGAAAGAGGGAAGAGAGAGATAGAGAAAGAGAGATCTAGAGAGAGTAAGGAGGGCGTGGGTTGGGTTGAGGGAAGAGAGGAGAGAGAGAGTAGGGAGGGGATGGGTCAGGCCAAGGGGAGAGAGAAGAGAAAGAGAGAGTAGGGTGGGTCGGGGGTCGGTGGCTAGGTCAGTCGAGGAATAAGGGGGAGGTGGCAGAGCCGATGGACAAGCTGACCGGGGAAGGAGGAGGAGGGCTAGGTGGCAGGGCTGTCAACCAGGCCAATCAGGAAAGAAGGGGCAGGTAGGGGAGGTGGTGGAGCTGGCAAACAAGCCGACCAGGGAAGAAGAAGGAGGAGGGGGAGGTGGCAGGGCTGACGGTCGGGCTAGCCATGCAAGAAGGGGTAGGTGAGGGAGGTGGTGGAGCCGATGGCCAGGCCGATCGGGGAAGAAGGTGGAGGTGGGGGCAGGGCAGCATCGATCAAGGAAGAAAGATGAGGCGGGGGAGGATGCGATGCCATCCAAATAAGAAAGAGGAGGTGGGGGAGGAGAAGGCACCGATCGGGGAAGGAAACGGAGGGGAGGGGCCTCACTAATGATGGAGAGGAGGGAGAGAGAGAGAGAGCTCGATGATCGAAGAAAAAATGAAATTGATGGTAGGCAATGAAAATTTATAACCTAACCTATTGCAGTGGTTTTTGGATAGCTACCATAGCGGTCTACGAAATCACTTCCATAGGTCTATGACAGCGGATTTCTAACCACTATCATAGGTTAATAATTATTTCTTTTTATTTTTTTAAATATTATATAATTTTAAATTTTAATATTTATCTTTATCGTTCATTATTTAAATAATTATCATTAAAGTGTCGTCACAAAAGACCATCTTAATCCAAAAATCCTAGCTTCATCGATCAGTAAAATATGATTTCGACGATCACAAATGATGGCACTGATGATATGATAGATGGAGACCACCGATGGATCTAAAAATCTGCAATGATGATCTCGATGATGTTTGTAGCATACTATCAAAGTTTTACTTTAATCGGATATCGTTATCATGATTAATTTAGTACGGAATGATTTTAGCTATTAAATGAGAAATGAGTGATCAAAGAACCAAACAACATCCGATTATGAGATAATTTTTTAGATAAATGATCTTGGCTACTACTGTAATTATTTTTATGGTAGTGATCATAAGATTCAAACTGTGGATCAAAGAATGATCCAAAACTATACGTCGTTATTGCAATGGTTGTCTATAATTATTTTTAAGGCAGTAGTTATGTAATCACTGCTATTATCTATAACTACTGCCATAGGTCCCCAATATAGCAGCTATTATCTGTAACTACTGCCATAGGTCAGATCTATGACGGTGATTATTTATAACTACTGTCGTAGTTAGTCTATGGCAGCAATTATTTGTAACTACTGCTATAGTTGGGACCTATGGCAGCGGTTACAGATAAATGTTGTCATAGACTTTATGGGAGCGCTTTTCAAACTACTGCCATAGTAAATGCTGCCATAGACCCATTCTATAGTAATGATTATGGTGCCAATACTTCTCCATAAAGTATTCCTCTTTGGATATGGTTAGGACTAGGTATCCTAACCAAATTGGGATTCGATCTCTTGCTTGGGCATCAGCTATAAATAAGGGAGGGAACCCCTTGGCAACCAATGATCTTTTTCCCTTGGTTTTTGTGCAACAAAGCAAGAGAGAGCTAGAGTGGGTGGGCGGCAAGAAGAAGTTGTTCTTCTTCTTCTCTTCAGAAGTGGAGAGCTATTATTCCTATTCCTTGGCATGAGGACGACTCAAGGAAGATCTAGAGGAGAGTTCTTTCAGAATCCTCCCTTCGATCATTTCAAAAAGGTGTGACTTATAGATCTTCATCCCTCTTTCCTGTAAAGCCTGGCGTGCGTGCGAAGTAGAGGGCCTATGATTTCAGGTCTAGCGAGGCATCTGATTCAAGAAACCCTAGTATCAGCTGTGCATCATAAATATTTTGATATTTAATATTTGATTTTAAACATGAATCTATTCACCCAATCCCTAGGATTCCGGTTTTGAATTGGATCTTTTCCTTCAATTGGTATCAAAGCCCCAGGGTCAAAAGATAGAAAAATATGATGCATAGAATTGTTCTGCAGGGTTTAGAACTAGATGCAAACCCTGAAAATTAATAGTAGACATTAAAATCTAATTGAAACTTGTTGATATGAATTTTCTATTTTGGTTTTAATCAGAAATTTCAAGAAACTAATCAATGGTTGAAATAGTTTGTTATAACAGAATTTTCTTATGCAGATTTTTTTTGTGGGAATAACAATCTGATTAAAATCTGTTTTAAATCTATTTTAACAGAATCTTTTGAAGAATGATTTAGGTTGTTAGTTAGCTTTAATCAAGATCTGAAACAAATCTGTTTTGACAAAGTTTCAGATCTAATTTAGAATAAAAATCTGTACAATATCAAAACAGATTTTAACCAGAATTTTTGTATGATTCTATGTGTTCATATGAATCTTTAAGTAGATGTTTTGTATGATTCTAGATCTGAATTCTTCTTTTATAAACTGTAGAATCAGAGGGTCAGATCTGAAATGAATGCATGATGCCATGTTCTAATGAGATTAGAAGTGATATGATCATGATTATGTGATGCTTATGATGCAATCGATAGTGATCTAAAAGATACCATGTTTTATGTGATGCATATATGCAATTTAGATAAGATTAATTCATGTTTAATTATTAAATCATGATCTAAAAATTAGTTTTATAGATCTGAAACTATATGCATGCTTCACATGAAATCCTTATAAAATAGTTTTACAAACTGAAACATACATTTCACACACTTAATTAGGAATTAAGAGATCTAGACTTGAGACTCTAACATCTAAGGCCATATTTCATAAATCTTGGATTGATGGGTTAACTTGGATTAGGTCCTAATAACTAGGTTAGACCTAGGATTAGAAATCATATAAATAATGGACTAATTAGAACAATTAATTAAATCTAAACATATAGTTGATTATGATTAGGTTAATTCTTCTCAATAGATGAATTCAATAGCTGTAGTTGATCATGTCCATTATTTTGGTTTACAAAATAGATCTGATTGTTGCTCAATGGTCAAGCCCAAATTATTAGGTTGATCAAATCTAAACTAATTAACTGATTGGTGTCTAAGCTAAGTTTGATATTTTAGACCGGTGGTCTTTAATTGGGAGCTACTCACATAAATTGAGTCTATGATGAGTTAATGGCATATCCCTTCCCCCGATCTCACTTACCTGGCCAACATGGTGGATTATGTTTTGAAAAGATCACTTAGTAATTCCAGCTGACCCATGCCATTAAGGAAATCAACGTGACTGATTTAGGAGCCCTTGAACTAGATTTGTTATTAATCCTTCTTATGACTTTATGAAGTTCGTGGGAGGATTATTGATTTTAGTTAACCTTTTGCTTTCTCTTCTTAAACAAATAATAAATCCTCTAAATTATTAGGTCCATAAAATAAAAATATTATGGAGATAACAAATTCATAGCCTCCCATTAAGTTGAATGATAATGGATCATTTAGTTTGATAAGTGTGGGGGGTAAAATAACCCCCGCTGAAGTCTTTAGCTGCTGACCCCTGTTTTGAAGAAATTCGTCGATCCTCTCAACAACAAGTCCATACTGCAGAACTTATCAAAAGCATATTGAAGTCCGACCAGACGATCTTGAATAGTAAAAGAGAACTATTTTTTAATTAACCTTACTTCTTAACTTAGAATGAATGACAAGACCAAAGTTCAATCCTCCCGACCTTGATTGGTGATGAGTTTTGAAGACAGTTGAAGTCCTATATTATAGACAATACGTTCCTTCCAACTAAACTCCTTCGATCATACTCCTTCTAATCGAACTCCTTTCGGATGAATCCCTCCAATCGCACTCCTTTCGATAGTGCTCCTTTCAGTCGAACTCCTTTCGGATGAACTCCTCTAATCGTGCTCCTTCCGGATGAACTCCTCGAGTCATGCTCCTTTGAACTCCTTCAGTCGTGCTCCTCCCGAAAGCGTTCCTTCCAGTCATACTCCTTTTAGATGAATTCCTCCAATCGCGCTCCTTCCAATCAGACTCTTTCCAGATGAACTCCTTCAATCGCATTCCCTTCGAACAAACTCTTCCAATCCCACTCCTTTCGGGTGAACTCCACCAATCACTCTCCTTCCGATAGCACTCCTTCCATTTGTTCTCCTCCCAGCAGTACTTCTTCCAATCGAACTCCTTCTAGATGAATTCCTCCAGTTGTGCTCCTTCCGGCAGCACTCCTTCCAATCGAACTCCTTCCAGATTAACTCCTTCAATCACTCTCCTCCCAGCAGTGCTCTTTCCAGTCATGCTCCTTTCAATAGTGCTCCTTCCAGTCGGACTCTTTCTAGATAAACTCCTCCAGTCATGCTCCTTCCAACAGTACTCCTTCTAGGCAAACTCCTTTCGGACACACTCCTTTCAGTCATGCTTCCTTGAGCTAAAGTCCTTTCATTCGAATACCTTTCAGGATGAGCTTCTCCCAGCCAGTCGTAGACCTACTTAGTCCATGTTATGCCTGTCAGCTAGAGTCATCCAAAAGGATCTCATCAAATTACTGATTCATGATAACTGCTCCATGAAGGATGGAGCACAGTACTTCATATCTCAATTTAAAAGGCACATACCTGCACATGACCTAGGAGGCTTTTGAACTACTTAAAACCACTAGACATTGCCCCAACAGACCTTAGCCAGTTATAAGTTTGCTACGTATACTGAATTCTTCAACCTATATCCAAACTTCAATAAATGGATCTCAACCATCTGTGAGTCACAACAAACGATAACTCATCCTCTGTAATGAACTCCATCTGGCTTGAGTGGCCCACTACCAGATGGTTATGACTATCACCATCAGTTTGTTACACGCTCCATCTATAAAAGAAACTCTTCAGATATATTTTTCTCTAAGCTCTCTTTCCCTTTCTGTTACTTTGCTTCTTTATTTTTTGAGCACTCCATTCTAGTTGGCCAAACTTGAGCATCGGAGGGTCCTATCGGAGCCATCCACCTCTAGTTTGAACTTTATTTTGTAAGTTCCATTGGTGGCCTCACCTTTCCAACTTTAGCTACCTCCGATGTTCTCATAGATTTTTACATCAATAGGATTGGCGCTAGAGGAAAGAAACTCTGAGCCCTTGTTCTAAAAGAAGTGCCCAGTCGATCCATCTGCCTTCTTTCTCTCCTAATCTTTTAAATCAACCTTCATTTAATATCTTCTTGCTCCAGAAATGCCCTTAAGAAAGACAACCATCTGGTGATCACTGCTCCTATCACCAGATCTGAGTCAGATCCACTCGTTCTAGCTCCATCACTAGTAGCTCAACCTCCTCCACCGATTGCCATGGTGGATCCGGAGTAGTTCAACTACTGATGCAGCAGGTTTGAGGCCTCAATAAAATGATGCAGGCCATGTAGCTGCCCCCGATAGTAGCCCAGCCAAAGAGACCCCCATCAGAACTTTAAGAATCGGCACAAAGAAGGGCCACCTAGATCAGCAGACCCATTATCCTCAGGAAGGGAAAGCAGAAAGCAGGGAGCTCCTGCTCTGATCATGATTCTTTTTTAGAGGAGACTTTTTTTATCTACAGTCGGTAGCCCTCTGAGATCCATAATCAAGATGATGCTCTCAATCAAAAGCTTCAGGATATGAATCAGTAGATTAAGAAGCTTCTCCATGCTGTCTCGATCTACCATGATAATATCTGCATCGATCCTCCCTTTTCTACCCGAATCATGCAGGAGCCCGTCCTGCCAAACTTCAAGCTTCCTTAGTTTGAGACTTATGATGGGATCACTGACCCTGCCAACCACCTCAGAGCCTTCAGAACCATGATGCTACTCCATGGCACTTTTGATGCCATCCTCTATCGAGCTTTTTCCTCTACTTTGAAAAGAGTAGCAAGAAACTGGTATACGAGCCTTAAAATAGGTACTATTTTCTTTTTTGATCAGCTGAGCCACGCGTTCGTGGCTCATTTCATCAACAGCCAGTGCCAAAGATGAGGTTTGAACTCTCTTGTTAATATCAAGCAGAAGGAGGGTGAGTCTATCCAAGCTTACGTCAATTGCTTCAATGCTGCTACTTTAAAGATCCGCAACTTGGACTAGTCTATTGCTATGGCTACACTGAAGGATGGCCTTCAGAAGAATGATCTTCTTTTTTCCTTAGAGAAGAAGTACCTCCAGAACTTTGTCGAAATGCTAGCCCAAGCTGAAGGATATGCTCGAGCGAAGGAATCCTTTAAATAAAAGGATGATGAAGCCATGAGAGAGTGGCAAGCGAGTGAATCCAACAAGCCCACACCTGAAGGAAAGCTGAGTGAAGCTCGACAGCGCTTTCGAACTCCTTCTGAGTGTAGACGAATCCGAACTCTTTGAACTCATCAACAAAGTAGTCCAGATCAAAGAATTCAAAGGAACTCCCCTCCTAGAAGATTCAATAACTATGCTCCCTTAAATGCCTTAAAGATCCAAGTGCTGATAGAGATAAAAAAGCAGCTACCAAGGTTGGAGAGAATGAGGATTCATCCGATCAAGTGCAACCCCAACAAATACTGCCTCTACCATCATGACCATGATCACGATGCTAAAGAATGTATCCAGCTCTAGGACAAGATTGAAGTATTGATCAAAAGAGGTTGGCTGGATTGATTTATCAGGCATTGGCTGGAGAGAAAAGAAGATCGCCTAAGAGCCCCACCGCGGCTTGAACCATCTTGGAGGGATGAACCGTAAGAAGATCGGCCTCTCCTTGGAATCATCAATACTATTGCTGGGGGAGATCAGTGAGGAAAAGCCAGTGGATTGGCAGAGCCAGCAAAAAAGCAGCAAATTGAAGAATCCATCACTTTCACTGAAGAAGATGCTCAAGAAGTTCAGCTTCTGCATAATGACACAATTGTAGTCACTTTAAATATTATTGATTATGATGTACATCATATTTTAATTAATAATGGAAGCTCTGCTGATGTCTTGTTTTATGATGCTTTCTCTAAAATATCCATATCTGATAGTAGAATGGGACCAATAAGCTTTCTGTTAGTGAGATTCATAGGTGATGCTGTGCTAGTGGAAGGAATAATAATATTGTCGATGGTAGTAGGTTGGAAGCCAAGGCAATCTAGAGCCCAAGTTGATTTCTTAGTGGTGAAGACGTCCTCTGCTTATAATGCAATCCTTGGCCAACTTGATTTAAATGTACTCCAGACTGTGGTTTCAACTTATTATCTCAAAATGAAGTTTCCAATAAGGCATGGAGTCGGAAAGGTCAGAGAAGACCAGGCGCTAGCTCGGCACTACTACAATATTGCCTTATAGGGAGGAAGGCAAGTAGATCCTTATCTAATGGACAGGCATGATACCCGTGATGATCTATCTAAAGAAAGGAGAAACCCATCGATGATCATGTAGAGATCCCTTTGAATGATGAGAATAAAGAACACACTATAAAGATCGGCTCCAATCTAAAAGAAAAGGTCATAAAGCAGCTCATTGCCTTTTTGTAAAAAAATGCTGATGTTTATGCCTAGATACCTACAGATATGCCTGGGATTGATGCAGAGGTAATGGAGCATCATCTGGGTGTGGCATTAAATGCCGGCCAGTGAAGTAAAAAAAAGCGCAGCTTTGCACCTGAGAGGTATAAGGCTATTATGGACGAGGTCGACGAACTCCTTAAAGTAGGATTCATTCAGAAAGTGCTCTATCCGAACTGGATTGCAAATATTGTTCTCGTTAAAAAGACAAATAGCAAATGGAGGATATGCATTAACTTCACAGACTTGAACAAAGCTTATCCAAAAGACAGCGACCTCCTACCCAAAATTGATCAACTAGTGGATGCAACTTCGGGCCATGAACTCCTCACCATTATAGATATCTTCTTCAGCTATAACCAAATTTAGATGGCACTAGAGAATGAGAAGAAGACTACTTTTATTACTGATCTTGGTCTTTATTGTTATAGGATCATATCCTTTGGGCTTAAAAATGCATGTGCAACTTATTAGTGCTTGGTGAATAAGATCTTCAAGGAGCAGATCGATCGCAATATGAAGGTCTATGTAGATGACATGTTGGTTAAAAGCTAATCTTCACTGAATCATATTGCCAATCTTGAAGACCTTCAGCATCCTTCGAAAGTATAAGATGAAGCCGAACCCTACAAAATGCACTTTTGGAGTAACCTCAGGAAAGTTCCTGAGATTCATGGTGTCAAGGCACGACATTGAAGCTAATCCAAAGAAGATCAAAGCCATCCAAGAGATGACCATCCCAAAAATAATAAAAGAAGTTCATTGCCTCACAGGCAAGGTAGCGGCCCTAAATCACTTCATTTTAAGATTGACAGAGTATTATATGCCCTTTTCTCAAATACTCAAATAGTCCAAGAACTTCAACTAGACTCCTGAGTGCTAGCAGGTCTTTGAAGAATTGAAAAACTATCTCAATTTTTCTTCACTCCTAGCCAAGCCTGAACCTAGAGAAGAACTATTCTTGTACCTTGCTATATCTCTAGTAGCTATTGGAGCCATCCTAATTAGAGAAGAAGCTAAAGTTCAGAAGCCGATCTACTATATAAGTAGAATCCTAAGGGATGCAGAAACAAGATACACCAAATTAGAAAAACTAACTTATGTCTTGTTGATTATAGCCAGAAAGCTCCGATCTTATTTTCAGGGACACATAATTACTCTCCTTACTAATCAACCCATCAAAGCAGTTCTTCACCAGCCTGATACCTTTAGAGGAATAACAAAGTGGGCGATCAAGTTAATTAAATTTGACATTCATTTTCAACCTTAACCATCCATTAAAGCTCAAATACTGTCTGATTTTATAGTGGAGTGCACTATTCCAGATACGACTGAACTAGAGCACCATGAAATTCATATCCCTGGCTTTCCTAAAGAAAAGACTGATCTTCTTGAAAACTTTTAGGCATTATATGTTGATGGTTCATCTAATGCTTTTAGAGTAGGTGCAAGCTTGATTCTCATTAATCCGGAGGAGATTGTGGCCCAATATGCTTTGTGCTTTGAGTTCCTTGCTACCAACAATGGGGCTAAATATGAAACTCTGATCTCGGGGCTAAAGATAGCCAAAGAATTGGAAACAAAATATTTGAAGGTTTATAGTGATTCTCAACTAGTGGTGGGGCAAGTCAGTAACACCTTTGAAGCTTAGAGGAAGGTATGAAGAAATATTTGAAAAAAGTAAGGGATTTAATCCCAACCTTTAGTAGCTTTGAAATTCAGTAGATCTCCATAGTGGAAAACACCATAACCAACCTTCTTTCTAAGTTAGCCACCTTAGCCCTAAATGAACTGCCACAAAAAGTCCTCTTTGAAGTCCTACAGCACCCAAGTTTGGAAGAACCCAAGACAATAATGCAAGTCAGTCAGGAGCCCAGTGATAAGTGCTAAAAATATGCTAATTAAAGTATTAAATTATAAAATAATTAATTTTATTTTTAAGAAATTGATATTTTTATTAATTTTATATAGGAAAGAAGGCTACCAATGTAAAGATCTAAATTTTTTTATTCAAATAAAATAAATTTCAAGCAAAATGGACTTCAAACGAGCCCAAAATCAATTTTCAAAGAAAATTAAAAAAATTAATTAATTAGCTGGTTGGTTCGGTTCAAACTGGCTTAGCAAATTGGCCTGGCCTGACTGCAAAAGAACTAGACCGATCGCTGAAGTCATGCTGACATCAAAAATTTTCACGACGTATGGTGGACTGCTATAGTAACCTAGTCAGGGGCATGATGGGGATTTCACACGATAGCATGCGACGGGATTGACTGACAGATGGATGGTCCATGATGAACCTAGCTCACGATCGATCTACATGGGACATAGGCATGATCGGATGGCTGCTTTTGTTGGAGTTTTGATCCGATGGTTAAGATCGAGGTGCTGACAAATAGTGAATGCGGCTCTCGGTCAAGATCCAATGGTCTGAATGGTTCCTGATTTTTAATTAAATGCTTGAAGCCCTTCAAAAGTAGATCCGATGGCCCAAAATCCATCTAAAAGCTGATCCGATAGCTGCCATGAATTCCTACTTGATCTAGAATATTTTAAGGAGTTTTTAAGTGGTTTTTGATGCTTTTAATCGCCATCCAATTGCCAGAATGATCTAGGCCTCATTTAAGTTGTTTCAGGAGTTCTAAATCCTGATTTTAGTAGGAATTTTCATCGAAGCAGCCCCTCTTGACTCTATAAAATGGCCTGTGCAGAACACAATAGAGGAGAATAATAAAGAGAAAAATAGAGAATAAAGAGTGAGGAATAGGGAGAGGTCTAGAAAGAGCTTTTTATTTTTCTTTCTTTCTTTCTTTCTTTTATTTTTTTCTTTCTTTAAGATCAAGCAAGCAGCTCTCTTCTTCTTCATCATGTTCTCCATGCCAAGAGCAATGGACAATCAATCTTAGCAATAAATAAATTTTTATTTAGATTTTTACATTCTTTTTATTTTAATTTTTATTTTTGATCTTTTTATCATGAACTAAATTTTCTTTTACTAAGGCTAAGGTGTAGCCACTTTTTTGATATAATATTCAGTATGATTTGATCTTAGATTTAAATTTTGTTCATGAAGAGTATATAAATCTTCTCTTAATATTTTTAGATTACTGGCTATCTTCTGAATTGATTTGATGGACATAGTTGATACGGACCAAGTGTGTCTATATTGATGCTTCTTGATTTATATACCTTGTATCATAAATTGAATTAGAATTTATATGCATGCAAAAATTTTAGTGTGCTTTAGATGTAACATATTTTAATTAGAGAATTTCACAAAACTTAAAGCATCAGTATTTATTTAAATTATGCCTGGACCAAAGGATAGTTAATAAATATTGATAGTTTTGCTATGCCTGGACCAAAGAATAGTGAATAATCTAGGAGACTTCACCGTTACATGAAACAAAATCAACCTATTTTATATACATACTTGAATATTGTATTGATTGAGTTGGTGAACTAATTGCCTTAGTAACCTATTGCTCTTAACTTAAATCCTAATAATTATACTCTCTCTATTTTCTTATAATTTATTAATTTATTTTTTTATTTCTTCTTATTTTTCTTAATTCTTATAAATTGATTATCTAAATAAAGTTCAGAAAAAAATATTTTCAGTACTTATTTTTCAATCCTCTAGGGATGATACTCTACTCACATACTATATTACTTGATCGATCGGTGCACTTGCCATAGCAATAGATTAGCATGCATCAAGTTTTTGGCACCATTACTGGAGATTGTTTTTAAAATAATATTGAAATTTTAATCCTTGCTTTACTTTAGAATTTAATTTCTATTTTTTTTCTTATTTTTTTTTAGGTTTATGTTTAGTGCATAACACATACTGGACATAGTGATTTACTACCTTTTGATCTAGAAATTAAGAGGACAATTAGAAGACTACATCAAGAAAGAAACATAGCAGTCGAAGATCCAAATGACATCAATCTGGGAGAAGATATGTCGGTAGAAGAATGATAAGAAGCTGTTCGAGTGGCACATCATCTATTAAATAATTACATCACACCATCTATAGCCGATGTAGCTTCGAGCATCAGGAAACCACCTGTCCAAGCGAAGAACTTTGAAATAAAACTAGCGATGATCTAGAGGATTCAATCAACCATCCAATTCAGTGGATACATGCATGATGATCTGAATGCCCATATTTCTAACTTTCTTTAACTTTATGATACTTTTAAAATTAATGAGATGTCAGATGATGCTATTAGATTAAGGTTATTTTCTTTCTTTTTACGAGACAAAGTTAAAAGTTGGCTTCATTCTCTTCCTACAGGTTCTATCACAACTTGGAATGTCCTAGCTCAGAAATTCTTTACCAAGTACTTTCTACCTTCCAAGACTATAAAGATGTTCAACAATATTACTTCTTTTGTGCGGATGGACATGGAGATACTATATGAGACTTAGGAGCATTTCAAAGAACTACTGAGGAGATGTCCACACCATCAATTATCCATTTGGCTTCAGGTACAAACTTTTTATAATGGTTTATCTTCTACTAATCGTTCTATGATTGATGCTCTAGCAGGAGATACCATTAATCAAAAAGCAGAAAAAGAAGCCTTTGATCTGATTGATGAGATGGCATCAAATAGCTATCAGTGGCAAATATAATGCATGATGCCGAGAAGACCAGTAGCCATGCAGGGAGTGGATTGCATTCCTACTTTATTAGCTAAAATTGCAGCCCTTATGACTTGTGTGGAGGAGGATATGATACAAGTGACTACCAGATAGATAATCCTTTTGCTAAAGCCTCTGATACTGCTAACTATCTTGATAATTTTTTCAGACCTCAATAAAATAATTCCTACTCCAACACATACAATCAAGGATGGAGGCAACATCCAAACTTTTCTTGGAGCAACCAAAATATAGCACAACAGCCACCTCAAGGATTCCAAGCACCTAAAAAGAATCCTGATATGGAGGAGCTAATAGTCAAATTCATGCAAAACTAAAAAGCAACTATAAAAAAATCTGGAAATCAAACTCAGGCAAGATCAAGCAGTAGCAATTCAAAACTTGGAGATGCAAGTAGGACAAATGGCCACAATAATCTCCAAGAGACCATAAGGATCCTTGCTTAGCAACATGGAGACCAATCCAAGGGAGCACATCAATGCTATCACCTTAAGAAATGGTAAAGAGCTAGAGGAGCCACATCAGAAGAAAGAGACTGAAGAGCCAACTACAAATAAAGAAAAGTCAATTAATGTTTGTCAATCACCAAAACAATTAGCAGATGGATGGTCCCCAGGAATAAAATTTGCTGATCCAAATGTGAAGCCCTACGAGCCACCATTATCTTTTCTAGAAAGACAAATATAGCATCTAGATAGAATTTTTTTATATTTTTTAAAATTTTAAAGAATTTACATATTAATATTTCTTTTATAGATGCTATCACTCAGTTGCCCAGGTATGCCAAGTTTCTTAAAGAAATTCTAACAAATAAGAAGAAGCTGAAGAAGCATGAGAGAATAAATTTGAATGAAGAGTGCTCAGCAATACTTCAAAAAAAATTACCATAGAAGCTAAAAGATCCAACGAGTTTTACTATCCCTTATATTATTGGTGATTGTAGTTTTGATAAAATTTTATGTAATTTAGAAGCAAGTATTAATCTCATGTTTTTTTCTATTTTCAGAAAGCTGGGTCTAGGAGAACCAAAGCCTATCACTATCACTCTTCAACTAGCTAACAAATCCATCAAATATCTAAGAGATGTAGTGGAGCATGTCTTGGTAAAGATAAATAAGTTTATTTTTTCTATTGATTTTATTGTTCTTGATATGGAAGAAGAATTAATGTACCCCTTATCTTAAGGAGACCCTTTTTAGCTATTGGAGTAGCTTTAATAGATGTTCAATAAGAAAAATTAATTCTAAGAGTCCAAGATGAATAAGTCATGTTTAATATTTTTAAAGCTATTAAACATTCCAATGATAATCAAACTTATTTTCGAATTGATGATATTGACAATGTAGTACATGAGTATTTTCTAGAAAATAGGTTTGACGATCCTATTGAAGCTAGCAGTGTCCAAATGAAAGAGAGTTTGGCTAAACATGAAAGTATACCTATTAAAGTGGCACCTAATTGATCCAGTTTAGAGCCTCAAAAAAGTCAAGCTGAAGACTATAAATCAAAACTACTAGATAGGTTATTTTTTTTCTTTTTAGTTTTGATCCTTTTCTTTTCTTTTTTAGTAAATTCTTATTACTTTTTTATTGCTTTGATGTGTGTTTTCAATTTTGTATAGAAAGAAAATGAGAGCTCAAGCTAGTTTGCAAAGCTTCAAAGAACCAGTTTGGATAAATAATAAAGGTGTATTCTTTTCTGTCTCTTATTGCTCCTTTACTTTTCTTTTCTCCATTGAGACAATACAAAATAAGTTGGGGGGTAGAAAAAATTTTTATTAAAAAAATATTAAAATATATATTAAAAAGATCATGTGTTAAGAGAGAAAATCTTGAGAAAGATAGATTAAAAAAAGTAATAAAAGTTAGGAGTATTTACTAATGAATGTAGCAAGTTAAGAAGTAGATTAGTTGGTTAGACTTTTAGAGGTCTACTTAGATCACTTAAAGACTATTAGCACTTCTAATTGCACATGCACACTAATAAAGCAAAGTAGGTATTGATTATAAGACCAACTGAGGATTCAATTATCACTGAAAATTGGTGGTTAATATACATTCCAATAAAAAAAACTTGAATTTAAGAAAAGAACTACCTACCAAAATAAAAGTGCAAAAGATAGAGTATATGTGAATTGTCTGAAGTTTAGTAATTGGATCTCTGCACCTAGATCAAGTGTAGAGGTTCACATCAAATGATGAAGGAAAGGCCAAGATGCTCAGCACAAAAAAAAGAAAAAAAAAGAGAGAGAGACAGTGTGAAAGCTACCTTAATTCATGAGCTTAACTTAGGAGTGTATTGAAAATTAATCAAAATAAATGATAGGAGAAGATACTTTTGTCCTTTAAATTAACGCCGAAATGCTAAGTTTTTATGAATACAAGTGCTATAGATTTTTAAATGTACTCTAAGAAAGTTTTTGATTATACTGACTATAAAATTTACTTCAGAAGCTCAATACTTAGTTAATGATATTTTCTAAACTTTTTGATCTTTAATCCTAGATTTATTTTTATGAAAGAAGATCTTATTAAAACATAGTAATAAATAAAGCATTGCTAAGAGACTAGCAATGACTAAGTTGGAGGGTGTGATAAGTGCTAAAAATATACTAATTAAAGTATTAAATTATAAAATAATTAATCTTATTTTTAAAAAATTGATATTTTTATTAATTTTATATAGAAAAGAAGGTCATCAATTGAAGATCTAAATTTTTTGATTCAAATGAAATAAATTTCAAGCAAAACAAACTTCAAATGAGCCCAAAATCAATTTTCAAAGAAAATAAAAAAAAAATTAATCAATTAGCCGGTCGGTTCAGTTCAAACCGGTTCAGCAAACTGGCCTGGCCTAACCGTAAAAGAACTAGACCAACTGCTAATGCCCTGCTGATGTTAGAATTTTTCGTGGCATACAGTGGACCGCTATAGTAACTTAGTCAAGAGTACGACAGAGATTTCATGCAATAGCGCGCAATGGGATTGGCTGATAGATGGATGGTCCATGGTGAACTCGGCTCGTGACCAGTCTACATGGGACGTAGGTGGGATTGGATGATTGCTTTTGTTGGAGTTTTGATCCGATGGTTGAGATCGAGGCACTAACGGACGGTGGATGCAGCTCTCGATCAAGATACAATGGTCCGAATGGTTTCCAATTTTTAATTAAACGCCTGAAGCCCTTCAGAAGCATAGCCGATGGCCCATAATCCATCTAAAGGCTGATCTGACAGCTGTCATGAATTCCTACTTGATCTAAAATATTTTAAGAGGTTTCTAAGTGATTTTTGATGCTTTTAATTGCCATCCAACGACCAGAATGATCTAGGGCTTATTTGAGTTGTTCTAGGAGTTCTAAATCCTTATTTCAGTAGGAATTTTCATCGAAGCTGCCCCTCTTAACTCTATAAAAAGGCCTATGCAGAACACAACAGAGGAGAATAATAGAGAGAAAAATAGAGAATAAAGAGGAAGGAATAGAGAGGGGTTTAGGAAGAGCTTTTTTTTTTCTTTCTTTCTTTTACTTTTCTCTTTCTTCAAGATCAAGCAAGCAGCTCTCTTCTTCTTCATCAAGTTTGTTACACCAAGAGCAACGAATGATCAATTTCAGCAACAAATAAATTTTTATTTAGATTTTTACATACTTTTTATTTTAATTGCTATTTTTGATCTTTTTACCATGAACTAAATTTTTTTTACTAAGGCTAAGATGTAGCCACTCTTTTGATACAATATTCAATATAATTTAATCTTAAATTTAAATTTTATTCATAAGGAGTATATAAATCTACTCTTAATATTTTTATATTATTGGCCATCTTCTAAATTGATTTGATAGACATAGATGATATAGACCAAGTGCGTCTATGTCGATTCTTCTTGATTTATATATCTTGTATCATGAATTGAATTAGAATTCATATGCATGCAAGAATTTTAGTGTGCTTTGGATGCAGCATATTTTAATTAAAAAATTTCACAAAACTTAAAGCATCAATATTTATTTAAATTATATCTAGATCAAAGGATAGTTAATAAATATTGATAGTTTTGCTATGCCTGGATCAAAGGATGGTGAATAATCTAGGAGACTCCACCATCATATGAAACAAAATTAACCTAATTTATATATATACTTGAATATTGTATTGATTGAGTTGGTGAACCAATTATCTTAGTAACCTATTGCTCTTGACTTAAACCTTAATAATTATACTCTCTCTATTTTCTTATAATTTATTAATTTATTTCTTTATTTCTTCTTTTTTTTAATTCTTATAAATTGATTATCTAAATAAAGCTTAGAAAAGAATATTTTCGGTACTTATTTTTTAATCCTCTAGGGATGATACTCTACTCACACTCTTTATTACTTGATAGACCGGTGTACTTACCATAGTGAAAGATTAGCATGCATCACCCAGCTGGATCGATCCGTTGATTTCTTATCTCAAAGATAGAATTCTTCTTAAAGATCATAAAGAAGCTCAGAAGTTAAAAAATCAAGCTTCATGCTATATTTTATATGAAAATAAGTTGTACAAGAGGTCGTACTCCTTACCACTCAAATATCTCCGACCTTCCAAAGCTGATTATAGCTTGAGAGAAGTTCATGAAGGAACATACAAAAATCATCTGGAGGCGAGATCCTTATCATATAAGTTACTTCGGTAGAGATACTATTGGCCAACAATACACCAAGATGCAATAAATTATGTAAGAAAATGTGATAGATGTCAAAAAAATATAAATATTCAAAGACAGTCAGCTTCACAGCTTATGCCATTAGGTGCTCCTTGGTCGTTTGCACAATAGAGGATGGATATACTTGGGCCTTTTTCCATGGCATCTAGACTATGAAAGTTCCTGCTAGTGGTAGTAGATTATTTCACTAAGTGGGTTGAGGTCGAACATCTGATGAAGATCACTGAAGCCAAAGTATAGAATTTTATCTAAAAGTCGATAATTTATAGATTTGGTCTACCACGGACACTAATCACTGATAATCGATGCTAGTTCGAAGAAGCAAAATTTGCTGAATTTTGTGAAGACTTGAATATTTTCTATCATTTTACATCAGTAGCTCATCCACGGACGAACGGTGAGGTCGAGGTAATTAATAGAACTTTGCTTCAAGGGATAAAAGCAAGGCTTGAAAGAGCAAATGAAACATGGGTAGATGAACTCTATCATGTGCTCTGGGCTTATAGAACCACTCAAAAATTGCCAATTGGAAAAACCTCTTTTTCATTGGCTTTTGGGATAGAGGCAGTCATCCCAATTGAGCTTGAATTTTCTTCAATGCGAGTTGAAGCTTTTAGTGAACACAACAACTCATAAGATCTTAAAGCAAATCTTGATCTATTAGAAGAAAAGCGAGAGAAGGCTCAAATTCGAATGATAGCTTACAAGCAAAGAGTAGCCCACTACTATAACTCTTGAGTCAAAAATAAGATATTCAGAGTAAGAGATCTGGTGCTTCGATGAGTAGATATTTTACAATCTCAAAATCAAGAAAAGCTTGCCCCAAATTGGGAAGGCCCTTATGAGGTTATGAAAATCATCCGACCGAAAATATATTATTTGAAGGAGCTCGGAGGATCAGCACTCTCGCAACCTTGAAACTTGGAGAACTTACAAATGTATCATCAATAATCTTGCCTCAATAAAACTTTTTTATTTCAATATCTTTGTTCTTTGGTGCTAAACTATATGATGGCAGGAAATAACTTAAACGAACTTCATTTTTAAATGAAGTAGAAGACTTCTAGTTATTTAAGATATGAGGTTAACCTCATCCAAGTGAGGGTGAAGGCCTTCGATTATTTAAGATAGGAGGTTAACCTCGTCATAGCAAGGGTGAAGGACTCTGGTTATTTAAGATAGGAGATTAACCTCGTCCAAGTGAGGGTGAAGGCCTTTGGTTATTTAAGATTGTCCAAGCGAGGATGAAGGCCTCCGATTATTTAAGACAAGAGGTTAACCTCGTCGTAGCGAGGGTGAAGGCCTTCGATTATTTAAGATAGGAGAAAATGAGAAGAAGCTCTTTCAACGGCCCTTTTGTACCTCAATAATCTTGTTAGGAATAGGAGGAGGATCTCGTCCTAATAAAGGTAAAGACCAACCGTGTTAGGAATAGGAGGAGGATCTTGTCCAGAAGAGAGGCCCTCTCAATGGCTCTTTCATACCTCGATGCCCATGTTAGGAGTAGGAGGAGAATCTCATCCTAACAAGAAAAAAGATCAAATATGTCAGAAACAGGAGGAGAACCTCATCCTAACATAAGAAAATACCTTTAAATATTCAAGAAGGGAGGATAATTTTATCCTAGCAAAAGTCATGATCAACCATAATCGGGATCAGGGGACCTCATCCATACACAAAAGATGCGAAGACCTAATTATGCAAACTAGAAAAAAACCTACCCAAGGGCCATCGTCTACAATCAAAGGGTACATAAGTTGCAGCAAACTACAACCATTATCGAAGGATAGCTTTACAATCATGAACAACAAAAAAGAAGAGAATGAAAAACTACATGAGCTTACGACTGAAATGAAACAATCGAAAAGTAGTGTTTCATTAAAATAAAAGTTCGATACATGAAAAGGTTCGCAAGATCAGTTACAAAAGAGAGAAAGAAAAAAAAAATGATGAAGTCCTACTCAGAGTCAGACTTTGGGCTGCCAGCTCTAGCCATTACAAAAAAGAGTTTCAGGCCTTCTATTTCTTCTTCGAGCCTCTTCCTCGCCACTAAGCTCTCCCTCAGCATCCTCTTCCATCTGCATGATTCTTCCTCTATCTCTCTCAATCTCTTCCTAAGAACCATGGATTCGGCCTCTACATCCTTGATGGCATCTTCTTGATAAACTATCTAGATCCTTAGCTATTGCAGCTCAATTTTCTCCTTTTTATATGACTCGGATAGTCTTTCCATGGTCCCCCTTAAAGCAAGGAGTTCATCTAATTCCTTGCTAGGACTAGCTCAAGCCCTGTCGGCCAACTGCTTCTGGAGTCTCATCACTTTGCTATTGGCAGCCCTGAGTTTCCTCTTGTAATCATTGATCTCCTCGCTCTAGCAAAATCGATAAGACTTATAATTCTCTTCGACGTTGTATAGTTGTTTTTGAAGATTAAAAAACCTTTTCGACCAGTCCTAGCCATACTCCTCTTGGCTTTGAGACTAAACTACACTCTATTTTAATTGGTTGATCTTCTTATTTGCTCTACAGAGTTCAGCTTCAAGAGAGAAGATCTTAGTGGACAGAACCCAGGCCTTATCGCTATTGAACTTCTTTGCCCTTTCTAGCTCTTCAGTCAAGTGATGCTTCTTATTGATATAGTCCATGGCATCCTTCTTATGGACTTGACGGAGGTAGTTAATCTCAACATTAGCTTCAGCGTAACTCTTTTTGAATTTTTGAAGCTCTACTTTCATTTTTCTTAACTTTCTTTTAAGTTGATGAACCTCCCTCAAGTTTTTTACATGGGGCTGCAGGGGGAACACCTTGAGCTAAGGGGTCGACTTCCATAGGAGACTGTACTTGAAGCATAAAATTAAGCATCACAACATAGATTTCATAAAAGAAAGAAATTTGCTCTCAAAATAAATTTATCTTCATTAATCAAAATATGTTTCAAGTATAAGAAAGAAAATAAATGAAAAGAAAAAATACAAAATATGAGTTCTCAGATCTCTAGGGGAGCAGCCGAGGAGTTTAGTGTAGGCAGAGGGAGGTCGGCCATGGTGGTATATGGTCCTGCCTCTTCGCCAAGAGCTCCTTTGACCAGAAAGCTAAGGTCGAGCTCAAAAAATTTGTTAGCCATCCTATCCTTGTAGAGCTCAAACCTCTTGATGAAGGCTTCCTGACTGAACTTGACATTCAAGTCTTTCATTTCAAAGGAGACCTTGAACTCCTCTATTTCTTGGGCCTTCACCTTCGAGATTTGCCTTGAAACTTGCTCCTTTAGTTCGGTGATCTCGGCTTCAACCTTCTTCCTTCTCTCCTCTTCTGAGACCAAAGTAGCCTTTAGCCCCACCAATATTTGTTCTTCCTTTTTAAGCACCTCTTAAAGATCCCCGACCTCGGCAACCTTCTCCTTTATGAGGCGGTCGACTTTGGTAGCTTTCTACTCTTGGAGATGATTGACCTTGACTTGGTTATTCTCCTAAGCCTTTAGTACTTCTGACCTTAAGCGATTCGCAATTTTGATGTGGGCAAGCAATTGATGACCTGACTGCAAGGAGTAAATTGGGTTACATGTATATAAGAAAAGAGAAAAAAAAAAGACAAGATGATTACCTCAAAAAAGGCTCCGAGAAAATTCCAAGTGTGCTGCTCATAATCGAAGTTGGCAATCTTATCTACCACCTCAGGTAGGACAAATTTATCAACTAAATCTCTAATAATGTCCTGGTTGTAGAAGAAATCTTTGTTGTCATCATTGGACCCACTAAGATGAGCCTTATGCCATACCTTTATGGTGATCAATTTTTTTCTTCTTTTTCTCTCTCTTCTCTCCTCCAGTAGGAAGCTCCAGAATTTGAACTTCAGTAAGAGGGCTCGAAGATATAGGAGGCACTATGGCCCCATCAGTGGCACCAACCTCGGTAATAGGAGCAATCTCGATGCCATCAGCAACCTCGAGAGTAGTGGTGGCATTGACGAGTGCCACAGAGCTCAAAATATTGACCTTTGCCTTTTTTGAATCCTTATCTGGTGCCTTTCCTTTCCTCTTGCAAGCTTGAAGCCCCTTAGCGAGCATCTTCACTGCCTTAGCATCCATCTCTATGATAAAGAAGGGGTCATAATAAAAAATAATAATAATACAAGAAGAAAACTTGTGAAGTGCAAAGATATACTAGCAAGATTGAGAGGACTCAAGCTCATATTGAACAAAGTCTGGTCATTCAGAAGTTCAGATAGGAGGGAGGCCCGATAGTTCCTGAGTCTATTAATAGAATCAAGGTCGTTCCTCTCTAAACTAGGAGCTCGATGGACTGACTCTCTAAAAAGACCTCAAGGAGGAAGCCCTAATTCTAGAGTTGGGTAGGATACAAAAAAGAACCTCTCCTTTCGGTTGTAGATACAAGAAGGGGCACCTTCCAATAATTCTTTCTTGTCAAACTGGAATGAGAAGTACCACCAATCTTTTATGGAAGGATGACATTTGAAGATATAGAGTTTCGAAACAAGAAAATGGTTGGACAAACTTCAATGCAGAGATAAAGAAAGATGAATTCGATAATAAACCTAAAGGAGTTTGGTACTACAGAAGCAAAGGAGATATTCAAAAAATGAAAAAGAACAACTACTGTGAGGATTTGTGGTGCTCCCAAGCCTTGGGAGGCCACAGAAGGAGTCAGGGGGTTTGCTCCAAGGATTCTAAGGGCTTGGTTGGTGCTTCAAAGATCTGGGATACAAGATGAAATAAGAAATCAAAGTCGAGAAATAAAGACTACAGAAAGGATATTTTCTGTAGGTTAGCTGACTCAGTCCAAAACTGGATCGGCTAAGTCTCAGTGCACAAGCAAAATAGAGAGCTGCATGTTCGAGACTACAGGCACAGTACAGAACTGGGCCGGCTCAGTTTCAGACTGAGCTGACCCAGTGGAACTTAGCTAGCTCAGTGTTGAGACTGAGGTGGCTCAGTGCACGGGCAGAGTTACATGAGGGTCTATTTTGGGCTAGGATCTGGGTTGATCCTAGGGGTCTTAAGGTCTAGTTTGAGAGATCTTAAGGAGGCTAACTCATGTATGGGTTGGGTCTAGATTCAGAGGATGAGAGCATGGGAGACATGGATGTACATGGGCTCGATGAGTGCTTTCATGTATTGGGTTAGCTAGGAGAGTTTTTGGTCGGACCTAGTGGCTATGTATAAATACATAGGTTGTATTAGGGTTTTAAAGGTTGAAATCAATACAGACCTTTTCTTCCTTAGCTCTCTTCTTTTCTTCTCTCTAGAGTTGCCACCCAAGGGTTCTTGAAGAAGCCCTAGGGAAGGAGAGTATCTCCCTCAAGCCCAAGGAGGGAGGCGCCCCATCACAGATCTAGATGGAGGATCGGTGGTTTGCTGCTCATAGAGAATGTCACAGATTCCTTCAGGTCCATGCTAAAGATCAAAAACTTCTGCAACATGGTATCGATGCTTGTGATGTTAAGAATGATTAGCATTCGAGTGATATCATGGGTCTATAATTTGGTATCAAAGCTAGGTGATGCCTGAAACATTGTGGATGGCAATATGATATCAGAGTCAGATTTTAGAGCCTAATGGTGCGTGGAAGGAGCTAGATTTTAGAGCCTGATGGTGCATAAAAAGAGCTAGGTTTCAGAGCCTGATGGTGCATGGAAGCAAAGAAAAAGTCGTACAAAATGAAATCAAAAATCTACACAAGGATTCCATAGTATGTCTCAAATCTACCTTATTGTTATTGTGGTTTGGCCAATCAGAAGCAGCGAGTTAAAGGTGAAGGTTGAGAGGATTAATAGAAAAGAATTTTCTCAGGGTGAAAGGATTTGGTGCATGATTTGCTGATCGATCTTGGTGAAAAGATCGGGATGTATGATGGTTATGTGACAGGCCGAAGAGCGCTGGAGTGCTGTAGTAGTACTTTTCTGAAGATGCAGGGTTGAGAGAGGCTCGATGATGCAGTAGTCGAGGAAGGTATCTCAGTAGAGAGCATCAAAATTCTCTAGAAAGATGGGCAGTGTAGGACCATTGAGGAGAGGTTTTCCAAGGGGTAATGGTCGAAGGATAAAGAAGCGACTATACATCCTTCAACGTCTGAAAGATAGAAAAATAGTCAGAGATATATTCAGCGGTTCGATCAGAGCATGGATTTGTGAAGCCTTGGGAGTGATGGAGATGGATGATCCATGGAGGTTCAGCAGGTAGGGCTGGATGGCTGTAGAGCGGCGTAGAGATGACTCAGGACACTGGAGTGCTGCAGGAGCGCTATCCTAGAGGCACAAGGATTGAGAGAGGCTCGACAGTGCAGCAGTCGAGGAGTGTATCTCAATATAGAATGTCAGTGGTATCTCAGAAAGATCGGGAGCAGGTCTTAGGAAGAGTCAGGAGGTCTCAAAGAGCGTCGAAAGGTCTCTAGCAGTTAGGAGTATCATGGATCAGCTTTCTTCTATAGGAGCATCAGGAAGAGTCACGGTTCAGGTGGAGGATGGTTCTCTGGATGCAACTGAAGTGATGGCTGGTGTAGGGGCAGAAGAGAAGGACTAGGATGGAATTTTCTAAGGTTTAGTCATTGGATTCAAAAGAGTTGGAAGAATTCTTGGATTTCAGAGGTGCCCATGGGTTGTGGAGGCATTTGAGATGGCTTCGAAGAGGGCTGTGGAGTGCGAAGAATTCGAAGGGGCAGCGATGGTGTTCAAGATGCAGCAACAGGCTCGGTAGAGCAACATTGAGTGGTTGGCCTTGAGGGACTCGATGACAGAGTTGGCTTCTGCGGCATTAGATAAACTTCAGATATAGGTGGAGCTCCATAGTGGTAGCTTCATAATTGGAGAGAAATTTGACATGAGTTCAAAGCTGAGGGTCAACATCGGTGATGCACAGTTCTAGATAGAGTGGCATATACAGGAGGACAAGCATAGTTTTGAGGAGACCATATCAGGGTTTATAGTAAGTGCTGATAGAGGAATGTTGCAAGTTCTCCAGGAAAGTTCAAAAAAATTAATGCAACTGCTAAGCATAAGGGATCCTACAATTTTAGAGTGGTGCCAAGAAGCAAGCACAGGTCTTCAACGGTGGAGGCGATTATCCTAAAGGTCTCAAGGATGCACAACAGCTGAAGAGGATTGACGGAGGTGATGATTGCACAAGGGGCTGTCGAGTGCATAGGAACAGCAGGATCGTGTAGGAGGTTATTGTCGAGGGGTTTGCTAAGACTTGGAAGCACTAAGATGGAGATTGTGAGGATTTATGGTGCTCCCAAGCCTTAGGAGGCCATGGGAGGAGTCAGGGGGTTGGTTCTGAGGATTCTAGGGGCTTGGTTGGTGCTTCAGAGATCTAGAACATAAGGTGAAACAAGAAACCAAAGTCAGAGAATCAATACTGCAGAAAAGATATTTTCTGCAAGTTAGCTGGCTCAGTCCAAAACTGGGTCGACTAAGTCTCAGTGCATAAACAAAATAGAGAGCTGCGCGTTCAAGACTGCTGGCATGGCACAAAACTGGGCCGGCTCAATTTCAGACTGAGTCGACCCAGTGGAACTTAGCCGACTCAGTGCTAAGACTGAGCCGGCTTAATGCGCAGGTAGAGTTACGTAAGGATATATTTTAGGATAGGATCTGGGATGATCCTAGGGGTCTTAAGGCCTGATTTGAAAGGTCTTAAGGGGGCTAACTCATGTATGGGTCAGATCTAGATCCAAAGGATGAGAGCATGGTAGACATGGGTGTACATGGGCTCGGTGAGTATTTTCATGTTTTGGGTTAGCTAGGAGAGCTTTTGGTCAGACCAATACATAGATTGTATTAGGGTTTAAAAGGTTGAAATCAATACAGACCTTTTCTTCCTTAGCTCTCTTCTTCTCTTCTCTCTAGAGTTGCCACCCTAGGATTCTTGAAGAAGCCTTAGAGAAGGGGGTGACTCCCTCAAGCCCAAGGAGGAAGGCGTCCCATCACAGATTTAGATGGAGGATCGATGGTTTGCTACCCATAGAGAACGTCACAGGTTTCTTTAGGTCTATGCTAAAGATCAAGGACTTTCACAACTTGGTATCGGTGCTTGTGATGTCAAGGATGATTGGCGTTCGAGTGATATCATGGGTCTACAATTTTGTATCAGAACTAGATGATGCCTGGGACATTGTGAACAACAATAACTATAAAAAAGGAGAGAGAAAGTCTTAGTCCGGCATGAAAAGCTTCTAAGTATAGACAAAAATGGCCTAGAGGAGGGGAACAAGCCTAGTCACTTGGTCCAAGAAGTTTTAATTCGTACTCAGGAGGGATTTCGTATTGGATCCTAATTAAGAAAAGGTCGTCCAGGGATAAAGAACAAGGGATAGTGCCAGGTATTAAGATCAGATGGGGTACATCCCTAGGTTCGATTTCTTCTTTGGAGTTAAGGTTTGGGAGGTCGGACCGGATGGACTCCTAGAACCGATGGACCAAGAAACTTCTAAAGACATTCGAATCAAACAAACACCAAAAAATCTTTGAAAAATTAGAAAAAAGATAGCAAAACCTCAGAGAGGGGAAACGGTGAAACTCACTTATGAAACCCAGAGAAGATCTAAGAAAGTATGAAAAAGCAGAAAAATCAAAAAAGAAGGGTAAGAAACTGACCTAAACTGGTTGAGAAATAGGAGAAGATGATCGAGAGGATAAGATGCGATCAGAAAGACATAGACGGTTGGAGGAATCATGAGGGAGGAGGGCAAGATGCTCGGAGGCAATGAAGAATGAAGGATGGAGGAGAAAGAAAAAATACAGACGAAGATGGGAAGTCGGAAGGAAGAAGAAAGGCTTAAATAAAAGAGCGAAACATAAGAAAGTTATGATTGCAGGACCTCTTTAGCTGATCCCAACCCGCCATGTGTTCCACTCACTCCTGCCATCTGACAAAACAATAATTACACCATACATGGAGCTCCATGCCAGATGAGTCTTCGAGAGAATTTGTCCTTTCAAGTCATTCAGCACTAAACTTTGATGCCAATTCAGAAAAGCCAAAAGATAATTCTCCTAGAGTGGGAAGCTAGTAAAGAACTTCGACTGTAGTGATTTTTCCGTACTCCTTTCATTCGAAATTTGAACTCGAAAGTAGGGGGACAAGTGTTGGGGGTAAAATAACCCCTACCGAAGTCTTTAGCCACCGACTCCCATTCTGAAGAAATTTGCCGATCCTCTCAACAATAAGTCCATACTGCAGAACTTGTCGAAGGCACATTGAAGCCCAACCAGACGATCTTGAATAGTAAAGAAGAACTACTATTTAATTAACCTTGCTTCTTAACTTAGAATGAATGATAGGATCAAAGTTCAACCCTTCCGACCTTGATTGGTGACAAGTTTTGAAGACAGTTGAAGTATTATATTATGAGCAATGCGCTCCTTTCAGCCAAACTCCTTTGGTCTCTCTTCTTTTAGTCGAACTCCTTCTGGATGAACTCGTTCAGTCATGCTCCTCCCAGCAGTGCTCCTTTCAGTCAGACTCCTTGCGGATAAACTTCTTCAGTCGTGCTCCTCCCGGCAGCCCTCCTTCTAGTTGGACTCCTGGATGAACTCCTTCAGTTGCTCTCCTTCTAGTCAGACTCCTTCCGGACTAACTCCTCAGTCATGCTCCTTTCAGATGAATTGCTTCAGTCATGCTCCTTCCGGACGAACTCCTCTAATCGTGCTCCTCCCGACAATGCTCCTTCCAGTTGTGCTCATCTTGACAGCACTCCTTCTAGTCGAACTCCTTCTGGATGAACTTCTTTAGTCGTGCTCCTCCCAGTAGTGCTCCTTCAAGTCGCGCTCCTCCCAGTAGCACTCCTTCCAGATGAACCCCTCCAGTCGCACTCCTTCCAGATGAACTCCTCCAGTCGCACTCCTCCCAACAATACTCATTGTAGATAGACTCCTTCCAGACGCACTCCTTTCAGTCGTGCTTTCTTTAACCAAAGTTCTTTCATTCGAATACCTTTCAAGATAAGCTTCTCCTAGCCAATCGCGGACCTACTTAGTCCATGTTATGCTTGTCAGCTAGAGCCATCTAAAAGGACCTCGTCAAATTATTGATTCATGACAACTACTCTGAGAAGGATGGAGTACAGTACTTCAAATCTTAATTTAGGAGGCACCTACCTGCACACGATCCAGGAGGCTTCCAAACTTCTTAAAACCACTAGACATTGCCCTAACAGACCTCGATCGATTACAAGTTCACTGCATATACTGAAGTCTTCAACTTATGTCCAAACTTCAATAAATGGATCGCAACCATCTACAAGTCATGATAAATGATAACTCATCCTCCATAATAAACTCTACGTGGCCTGAGCATCCCACTACCAGATGGTTATGACTGTCACCATCAGTTTGTTGCAAGCTCCATCTATAAAAGAGACTCTCCAGATGTGTTTTCCTCCAAGCTCTCTTTTTCTCTCCGTTACTCTGCTTCTTTGTTTCCTGAGCACTCCATTCTAGTTGACCAAACTTGAGCATCGGAGGATCCTGTCGGAGCTATCCACCTTCGATTTGGACTTTATTTTGTAGGTCCCATCGGTGGTCTCACCTTCCTAACTCCAGCTACCTCCGACATCCTCATAAATTTCTCCACCAATAATAATCATTGGAGGCCCAAAGGCTTGATGCTTATCTACTATTAGAATTATCATTCATAATATGATAATTCATACATATCTCTCTGATAGGTGGTTAGATTGGCTAGCCAAAGTCAGGCCTAATCATTTGTTAGTTAGATGCACTAAGTAAGATTATGTTAATGGTTGGACCTAACTAGACCTTTTAGTGGATACCAAAGCCTACTAAAAAAAAATCTAAGGCAAAATAAAATACTAAAAATTATTTTAAAAAATAATTAGTTATGAACCTATCTATAGATGCACATGGATTGGTCGGCCAAAGTTCGACTTGTATAGAGTCTGTGTGGATTCTAGTACCTACTAAGAAATTAATATAATTTCTTAAATTTAAGGTAGAGGCTACCAATTTGTACAAAATAGTGAGAGAACCTTTAGACTAAAGTCCATATCTTTAGGATTAAATGATTTATATAAAAAATTAGGCTTGTATTTTTTCTTTCAAATATGGCTACTTCATTATCGCTCTGATCACTATTGGATAGTGATAAATTGATGAAACCTAGTTTTGATAGCTGGTGTCAAAAGCTAAAGATAGTCCTTGAGCATAAACAGATCTTGTACATTCTGACAGATCTGACATCTAAGGAGCCCGCTCCAAAAACTTATGGTATAGCACATGATGCTTAACAGAAATGGCAGAACGATCAGACCATGGTGTGCTACATAATGCAGGCGGCGATGAATGATTTCAGTCGTAAGTTTGACGATGCTCAACTGAAAGACATGCTTCAAGTATTGAACGAGTCCTGCAGTACTCTCGATGACATTGAGAGGCATAAGTCCAGTTGTGCCAACTTCAACTCTAGGATGAGGGATGGGGCATCAGTCACTAATCATGTATTGTACATGATCGAGATGATTGAGCGCCTAAGCAATCTTGTTTTTTCCTTGGCAAACTTAGTTTTTTCTTGCAAGAGCAGCTTGGAAAAGATGTGATTCTGAACTCATTGTCCAAGTCCTACCTCTCTTTTCTCAATCATTTTAGAATGATGAAGCCTATAGTAAATTACCATAATTTGCTGGGGTTGCTACAGACTTTTGAGAAGGATCACCAGCTCCAAAAGAAATCGATGAATATAGTAGGAGGATCTTCTTTTGGTTATCAACCCTTAGGAAAAGGAAAGAAGAAGAATAATAAAAGGAAAAATAAAAAGGTGCAGCATTGTGCTAGGACTACTATGCCTAGTTAGACCAAGAATTCCAAGTTCGATCAGAGTCAGGCAAAATGCTTCTTCTACAAAAAGCTAGAGCACTAAAAGAGAAATTGTCCTTTATATATTGCCTCATTGGACCCCAACATGCTAAAGAAAAAGAAGCAAACCATTACTTAGCAAGGTAATTATATGATAATACCTTATAATTTTTCTATTTGTGATACTACTACCTGGGTATTAGATACCGGAAGCTTCTTTAATATTTGCAATTCATTATAGGGTCTACAAATCAGTAAGAAATTTGAAGAAGATAAGAGATTTCTTAATATTGGAGATAGAAGACTAGTTCTAGTTCTAGCATTACGGATTATCAAGCTTGTATTCGAGTCTAATATCATTGTTCTTAGTGATTATCACTTTTATCCTTCTTTTTTATTAAATATTATTTCTATAGGCTTTTTAGCCACAAACAATTATAAAATTTTAATAAAAAAAATTTATGCAATATCATTATGAATTGTACTACTGTTATGAATGGATAAAAGGATAATGGTATTTATACTTTATTACAGCCTATTAGTGTAGTGTACATATCTAGCAAACATCTTAGAGTAGATGATGTCTCCGATATATATCTTTGGCATTGTAGGTTAGGTCAGATTAATAAGAATAAGATAAATAGATTGACTCCAGAGGGAATCTTCAAAGTCAGTGATTGCAAATCACTACCAACCTGTGAGTCCTATTTGCTTAGCAAAATGATTAAGTCACCTTTCACTAGAAAAGGTGAGCAAGCTAGTGAGATTCTAGGTCTAGTACATACTAAGGTATGTGGACCTATGAGTACAAGTGCTAGATGTGGATATCAGTACTTCATTATGTTCACAAATGACCTATCGAGGTATGGGTACATCTTTCTTATGAAACATAAGTCTAAATTATTTGAAATGTTCAAACGATTCCATAATGAGGTAAAGAAATAAATTGGATAGAGTATTAAAACTCTTCAATCTGATCGAGGAAGTGAGTATCTCTCCAGTGAGTTTTTGACATACTTGAAAGAGAATGGGATTCTCTTCCAATGGATCCCATCTAGAATACCACAACATAATGGGGTGTTAGAAAGAAAAAATCAAACTCTGTTGGACATGGTTCATTCCATGATGGGTTCTACTAGTCTACTAATCTCTTTTTAGGGATATGCGCTCGATTCAACTTATTATGTTTTGAATAGGATTCTGAGTAAATCTATAACTAAAACACCATATCAGATATAGACAGGGCGTAAGCCAGTACTCTAAGACCTTAGGGTTTGGGGGTGTTCGGCTTATATCAAACATTTTGATAGGTTTGGTGTACAGGGTGGAAGCACGAATTTCAAAGCAAAAATATGAAATCATATAAACCAAATCTGAACCCTAGGACCACCTCATTAGCAATTTAATCATATAACATGCATTTGTAACATGAAAGAAAGTATTAGAACATACCTCTTATCGCCAAATCCTAAATTGACCCTGATCAACGGTAGCAGTCCATCAGGATTTCCACCAGGTGCCCACGTGTTCACCCTCCAACGTTGATCTACATAGAGACTTGATCAAGACGCCAGCACCTCTAATTTATATAATTAAAGTTCTAATAATAAGAACTTTAATTATAAGGGCAAGACCTTCTTAAGCCTTTATGTCACCTTCCTTGCCTCTCCTTATCTATCTTTCTTTTTCTTTTGTCTTCTTAATTTTCCTTCCTAATCTCTTAGTCTTAAGATGACTTCTTGTCCCTATAATGACAAGGTCTAGATAAAAGAAGGGAAGAAAGAAAATTGGACAAAAAAAAACTCTTGTAAGAAAGAAAAGATAATGTTCACACATACACGGACTCTTGATGCGCACCCTTATTTATAATGTACGTAGGGGTGCCATCTAAAAATCTCACGCCCTTTCCATATCAATATCTCATGCCCCATCATCAAATCTCACACCCATCTAAATTTTGCACCATTTAAAATTATGTAGACTTAGTCCAAGAGGTGCCTTAAAATAGAAGGACTCTTCGGACTAATTCTACGTAGTTTTTCTATGAAGAGTCGCGATGCATAAATATATGGCACCATAATTCAAAGGTTTGGATCAGATTAGATGGCCATCTAATGGCTCTTAAAGGGATGCCCATTCATCAAGAAGGCATGGAGATGTACTTTGAATAGTCAAAGTCCCAAGAGGCGTAAAGAAGAAGTGGGCGGCAAGGAGTCCAAAGCGGCAAGGACTCTTGGGCGACAAAACATCCTTGGGCAAAAAGAAAAAAAAAGAGTATTTCATCTACAGAAGGACTCTTCTGTGCCCCATATCTGATGTCCATGCCTAATATAAAAAGTTTACGTGACATAACAATATTGGAAAAGTCAAAGAAGGTAGGCGCCAACTTATTCCATGCGCCAAAGAGTCCTTTGCGCATGAAAGACTTCCCACGCATAAGAGAGAGACTCTCTAGCATGTAGGATTGCAGGTATGTGGCACCCCAATCTGAAGCCCAATCAAGTCTAGGTTAATCCAATTCAAGACCAAATCCTATTTGGCTCAAATCGGATCTTAAATTAGCCCAAATCGGAAGCTGATTCAAATCCAATTTTCAAAACCAGGTGCTAGGGTTTGCTACATGTGCTAGCATGTTCATCTTGCAAACATGGTCTAATCCAATTAGACCCTTAATCAACTCTCTTTGTGTGTGACCCATTGGGTTCCACATCTAACCAGTAGTGAGTCTGGGTGTGATTTGACCTAATCTGGTTAGAACTCAACCAAACCGATTTAGGTCAAAACTAGCCAACCCAATTTGACTTAATTTAGAATACTTTCTAATTTAATGATCAAATTAAAATTTTAATTTAATCGAACCCACAAGACATGATTGACATCTAGCAACGTATCATGACTTTCCGAAAGATATAAAATTTTGATGAAAATATCAAAAATATCCTTCAGTGAAAATTACCATGCAACTAGATCCTTCGATCTCCTGCATCCTGAATATGACTCTGGGTATGAAAATATGTCAACCCCAATATCATATTCATTTCTCTTTCAATCTTATGATGATGATTCATTTAATGAAATATTAGAAACCATTTCTAATTTTTCATCATGCTTTGATCAAAGTCTTCCTGAATCATCATTTGTTTGAAGCAAGTAGGATGCTATTTCCTCTTACCAGGAGAGATCGATTCCATGTTAACCTACTCACAACCTTCATATATATAATCTACCATATCTAGATCATCCCATACATAACTGAGTCATGAATGAGTATGAACCAAAATATGGATTTATATATATAAGATTCTATGGTAGTTTCAGGTCAAAGGATTACATGCATAAATTTCACTATGAGAATCATCTATTGACATGTAGATAAGACTCCATTAGATATTCTCAATTTGGATCAATTCAGTGAACTCATTCTCTAATGAGCACCCATATTCTTGTATTAGTGTCATACATAAGTTATTGTGAGATCAATCACCCTCTCAATCGAGTATACAAAGAATGTACTAATCTTACCGAAAAAACATTGATCCCTAACTCAATGTCCCATCGACTAGAAATATTTAAATTAAGATTTTAAGATTTTAGGTCTCACTAATATGATCTCATCATAATCTTAAAATCATAGTCCTAATTTATAGGGTTCATCATAATAAATAATAAGACACTACATATGATGAAATAAATGCCTTTATTTATTAAAAATATCATTACATAAGTCTAGAAGATATAGAACATCCCAAAAATAAATTGGCTTGAGGGCATATTTCTTTCACATTTAACGATAGACAAGCTTGGCTCTAGGTCTGACAAATATCTTTCTATAGGATATCCAAAAGAAACTAAAAAATATTATTTCTACCATGCTGATGAACAAAAGGTGTTCGTCAGTCTTAAGGTAATCTTTTTTAAAAGAGAGTTTCTTAGTAAAAGAACTAATGTCTCTAAGGTCGAGCTTGACGAAATTCAATAGGTAGAAGAACCGACACATATAATTGAATCTAAACTGAATTTGATTAGATCAAACTCAAAGCCCAATATACCAACTCCATTAAGGCAATTCGATAGAGTACCGCATCAGCTGAATAGATACTATGGTTTTTTGGTTCGAGATGAAGATTCTATTGAGCTTAATGAAAATGATGAGGATCCGGTCATTTATATAGATGCAATGCAGAGGTCTGACTCTAAGAAATGGCTTGAAGCCATGAAATTCAAAATGGAGTCCATGAAGGTCAACAATATATGGACATTGGTTGATCCACCTAAAGAAGTAAAACCCATAGGATGTAAGTGGACCTTCAAAAGTAAAAGGGGCATAGATAGAAAGGTGAAGACCTATAAAGCCTATCCGATTACTAAGGGGTATCATCAATGTTATGGTATTGATTATAATGAGATATATTTTTTTGTGGCAATACTCAAGTCTATTTAGATTATGCTTGCAATAGCCATATATCTAGAATATGAAATCTGATAAATGGATGTGAAAATAGCTTTCTTGAATGGAGAGCTAGAAGAAGAGGTGTATATGATACAACCTGAGAGTTTTACATCCATAGATGAGTTTAAGGTGTGCAAGCTTCAAAAATCTATTTCTAGATTGAAGTAAGCATCTCAAAGTTGGAACATACAAATTCATAAAATAATCAAAATGTGTAGCTTCGTTAAGAACAAAGAGGAACCCTGTATATACAAATGGATGAACAGTTCAGTAATTATATTTCTTATTTTGTATGTGGATGATGTTCTCTTAATCAAAAATAACATTCCTACATTATAAAGAATAAAAGTGTGGCTATCATCATAGTTCTCCATAAAGGATCTAGAAGAAGCATCCTACATTCTAGGAATGAAGATCTATAGAGATAGATCTAATAGGTTGCTTGAATTATTCCAATCCATGTATATAGATACTGTGTTGAAATGGTTTAACATGAAAAATTTTAAGAAAGACTATCTTTCGATAGACCATGGGATTTTTCTCTTAAAGAAGGATTGTCCAACAATCCCTCAAGAGAGAGTATATGAGTAGAATTCTATATACTTCGACAGTAGATTATATAATGTATGCCATAATATGTATGAGACCAGACATGGCATACTCACTAGGGATAATGAGCAGATATCAGTCCAATCTAGGTGAGAATCATTAAAACATTGTGAAGATCATTCTTAAATATTTAAGAAATACTAAGGATCAATAGCTCGTTTATGGAGAATTTGACTTGAAACTTGTGGGATACACTGATTCTAATTTTTAGTCAGATCATGACGATAGCAAGAGTGTGTTGGGATATATCTTTATCCTAAATGGTGGAGTGATCTACTGAAAGAGTTTCAAGCAGCACACTGTGGTTGATTTAGTATGCGAGGTAGAGTATATTATGACATCCGATGCTGCAAAAGAAGCTATGTGGCTAAGAAAATTTATCAGCAAGCTTAGAGTAGCATCTTTTCTAGATGGTACACTTCTACTCAACTATGATAGCATTGGAGCCATAGCTCAAGCAAAAGTATCGAAGGTATATTAGCAGACAAAATATGTTCTACATCATTACCACCTTATCTAAAAGATTATGGATCGAGGTGATGTCAAGCTTCAGAAGATCAACAGAAAAAAACTTGTTTGACCCATTTACTAAGCTCCCAGAATCAAGAAGTTCAAAGACTACAAGTCAAAGATGGGTATACAATAATATTCTGATTGGTTTTAGTCCAAATGGAAGTTATTAAAAAATAGTATTCTAAAGTCAATTATCTAGGTTGTAGATGATTGAGCTCTTTATTATAATAGAATATAAATTTTACATTAATAAAAGTTATTTAACCTTTTTTATCATAAGTTGTGCATCTTCTATATTGAACTTCGATGTTATGATGAAAGTCTTTAGAACTACTTTTAAACAATAAAGGAGAATTTATTATATAGTTCTTAAACTCATATTCATGATCAAATGATGCATCAATAAGAAGAACGATGATGTTTATCAAGTATAGATCATTGTATGTCATATGGGTTAGTTGTTCTCTTAACTAAGGAGTGTGGAAACACTATTATGGCATATGGGTGAGATGTAGAAGTACATCATCACCGAATAGTGACTCACCTACTGAGTGCTCTACTATTGAGAGTATCTCACAAAGGATATCGACATGAGTGTCTCTCAGACCTTAGATCATCATGGTGACTTGCAAGCAACTCAATGTACTTTAGTGCTGGAATACTTGAATTTCTAATTCAATGATGGAAGACTTCTAGGTGTAATTAAGTACTTGTTAAGTTGGTGTATGAGTCAAGATGAGATCAACTCTTCTGGATTACTAGAGATAATGCATTTATGGTATTTTAATTTAATAAAACCTTGGCTAAGATAATCCATGTTATGGATTTGAAAGGTTGAAATACAATATGGATGACTCATTTAGGGTTGACAGCAAATCCTAAGTCATCTTGAGTATTTGAGGTCAAAGTGATGAATTATGCGGTAATTATACACCAAGGTTCTTGAATATTGCTTTGCAAATATTCAACTTATCTGAATGTTGGGAACCATTGCTAGATGGTAACTTCGATTAGTATAGAAAAATAGTTCCTATGCTATCGACTTAGTGTTCAAACCTATGGAGTCATGCACTTAGTCATGCAATGTAAAAAAGAATTGACCTATAATATAACTATTCAATTTGGAAGTATTTGACTTAATTGAATAAATAGATTAACTTAATTGAGAATTAAGCTAGAGATCATATAGGATTAAATAATTGATAATGTCTAGCTTGCACTAGACATGAGGTGCAGGTTTAATTTCGAAAATCATTATGATTGAATCTTTGATCCAAATAATTTATGAGAAAATGAATTCAAGTATTAATTACTTTAGATTAGATCTGATTTAATTAAATTTGATTTAATTGGGCTTAATTAGACTGGAAATCTAAGTAGGACTTGGGCCTGAACCTTAATTAGAATAGGGTTAGCAGTCTATTCGAAATTGATTTGAATATGGTTTGAATTGCGTTCGAATTAGGCCTGAAATGGATTAGATCCTTTGAGACCCAATTTACTGAGACTCTCTCTCTTTATGGCTGACCAAGAGGAGGGGGCATTGGAATATGTGCCCCCCCTCTTGTGCGTGCATGTGAGGAAGAGAGGAGCACCACATTATGTCACCAATACTTCTCCATAAAGTATTCCTCTTTGGATATAGTTAGGAATAGGAGTCCTAACCAAACTGGGATTCGATCTCTTGCTTGGGCGTCAACTATAAATAAGGGAGGGAACCTCTTGGCCGCCAATGATCTTTTTCCCTTGGTTTTTGTGCAACAAAGGAAGAGAGATATAGAGTGGGTGGGCGGTAATAAGAAGTTGTTCTTCTTCTTCTCTTCAGGCATGGAGAGCTATTGTTCCTATTCCTTGGCATGAGGATGACTCAAGAAAGATCTGGAGAAGAGTTCTTTTAGATCCTGATCCTTCCTTTGATCCTTTCAAAAAGGTGTGACGTCAGATCTTCATCCCTCTTTCCTATGGAGCCTGGCATGCGCGTGAAGTAGAAGGCCTATGATTTCAAATCTAGTGAGGCATCTGATTCAAAAAACCTTAGTATCTGCTATGCATCATAGGTATTTTGATGTTTAATATTTGATTTTAAACTTGAATCTATTCATCTGATTCTTAAGAATGCAGTTTTAAACTGGATCTTTTCTTTCAGAAATTGTTGCAAACATGTTTTAAGCAATATCTATGATAGGCACATAGAGGACTTCATCCAATAGACTCATCTACAATAGCATTAAATATACTTGAATGTCTATCAAAAAATAGATATTTTTATTTTTATCTTGTGCAATATGTGTTTGAGTCTTAAAAGAAACTAACTGCAACTAGTAGTCATCTTCTCATTAACAATTACATATGCTTAGAAAAAAATTTCATTGTCTGCATCAATTCTTGTTGCAATTAGCATCTTACCTTTAAACTTTCCATACAAGTGTGTGCCATCGATGCTGATCATAGGATGATAGTGCCTAAAACTCTAGATACATGGTTGGAAAATCTAGAAAATATAATTTAAAATCTGCACATCAAAATTTCTAGTTGGAAGGAAATCCCATGAAACAATAGTGCTAGGGTTTGCATTTTGGAGTGCAGCCATATAATAGGATAATTTTGCATAACATGGCTCCTATTCTCTATAAATATCAATCAATGCCTTCTGTTTTCCACACCATCTTTTCCATATGATATTGTATATTGAAATTGCTCGTTAACAGTTACCACAATAGCTTCAACATTAACATCTGGATCTTTTTCAATAATAAGTTAGACTAATAAACCAATCATCCTTCCATTGATATGTTTGTGATCTCGACTCAACCCTTTAAACAAACAAATATGAGAACCCTCATATCTTGTGATCTAAAAATATCTATGCTTTTTCAACAATGCAGCATGAAGCCTCCATTTACATCCTTATTCATTATTTGATAATGCACATTGTATAAACTACTACTTTGAATATGGCTGAATTATTAGAAAATATGTTCTAAAGCCAATCATCTAAGTTATAGATGATTGAAATTAGTATATGAATTATCTAATAATAATAGTTATTTGGTTGTTTCACCATAGAAGTTCTATTTTTCTTAAATAAACTTCTAAATTATAATGAAGACCTTAGAACCATAATCAATCGATAAAGAAGAATTTATCGAATGGTTCTTAAACTATTCATGATCAAATGATAAGTTATTAATAAGGACGATAACTTATCAAGTGTAGGTTGTTGTATTCCATATGTGTTAGTTATCCTCAAAATCAAATGGTGTGGAGACACTGATATGGCATCCAAGTGAGATGTAAGAGTACATCTGCACTAAACGTGATCAATGTAGCACTCTACTATCAAGAGTAGCTAGTTAAGACTAATAGATATAAGTGTTCCTCCGACCTGAGATCATCATGGTGACTTGCAAGTAACCTACTATACTTTGATGCCGAACTATCTATATTCTTAATATAGATTCGAAAGATTTTTAAATACAATCAAGTACTTATGAAGTCGGTGTGTGAGTCAAGATGAGATTGACCATTTTTGATTAACTTTAGAAAGAGAATGACTCATTTTATTTCAATTTAGCAAAACTTAGGCCTGAGTAATCCTCGTGAGGAGTCATGGGATTTGTAAAATTTTGAGACACAATAGACATGACTTGTATGAGTAATTGACAGCATGCTCAAAGTCATCTTAAGCATTATTAGTCAAAAGGATGAATTATATGATAACCATGAATCAGGGTTCTAAGAATGTTGCTTTGCATACATTCGATCTATCCGGAGGTCGAAAACCATTGCTAGATGGTTACTTCGAATGGTACAAAAATTGATTCTTATACTACGAGCTTAGGTTTGAACCTATAGAATCACACACATTAGAGGTTGTAACCTAATCAGATGGTTAATTGATGATTAAAAATTATTCTTAGATCAAACTATCAATACGATTGATGTTTGATCTAATGCAAGTATTGCAGGAGGATCGATTAGCAATTGGATTGCTAATTGACTCAATTTGATTGAGCATTTGGGCTGAGATCAAGTCTAATTAAATTAGATTCAATAAGAATTAGTTTAGACTTAATTAGATTAAGTTTAATTAGTTTATTGGATAAGCTAATTATAAAAAAAAATAATTTCTAGTTGAACTAGGATTTGAGTGCACCTAATTAATTCCTAATTAAGTTAGGATTTAAATCAGATTTAAATATTATTTAAATCTAACTTAATTAGATTTTTAGTTAGACTAGGATCATCCATAATTAGGTTGTATTTAATTTAGTTTGAATTAGGTTCAAAATAGTTTTGACCTAGTCAAACAAAAAGAGCCCTAGTTGGACTGGGACTCTCACTCCTTCCTTGCACCAATAAAAGTCAACGCCCATATTTTATTTCTCGATCTTTATATAATATTCTCCATACCAATAAGAGCTTCTTCATGCATCAAATATCTAAAGAGTTTAATTAAAATTTGATTTGATCAAATTTGGTAAGTGGTTTGGTTTTGTTTCCTTTTGAAAGAGTCCCAATTCTCCAAAACACCTTCTTTCCTTATGGAATTTTTTCTCCATGCCTTTTTTCTTTTATGCACTTATTTTCTATGATTTTGTACATGATTTTCTGATCTTCACACTCAAAAAATAAGAAAAGAGGCATCCAAGAGTTGGACGCCTCCTAAAACTCCTCCCTAGAGTCCATATAAGACTAGGTTTGATCTAGTCTTCCTTATCTAACTGGGGCACCTCTTATAAAATGTTTTAGGATGTGTAAAATCTAAAAAAATTATGAAAAAATAGAATAAAAGTAGGAGGAGCCATGAGAGACTTTGGATGCCAAGTTTCATGAAGGAGAGACCTTATTAAGCCATCAATTGTTGATGTCTTGAAGAGAGAAAGATAAGAGAAAAATTATTTTCTCTGACAAATTTATTTCTAATCTTTCTTTGTTTATTCTTTATGATTTTTATATGATAAAAATTTAATGAGAGAGAAGAAGAGGGCATGGGGATCTATGCTCTAAAGTGTTGGGGCATAGTGATCTTTTTTGAACATGATCTGATTATGTCCTGATGAGAGAAGAAAAAGAGAAGAAGGTCTTCCCTTAGGGTTTCTTTGAGAATCCTTCTTCTCCATATTTTTATGAGATTTTTTTATAAAAAAAATAGAAGAAAAAAGATCTAAAAACATGAAAAAAGTCTAGGAGAGAAGGTCTCTCCTTGTCCTAGCATAAAGATGTTTTTAGGATATCAATCATTGATGTCCTGAAAGAGAAGATTTATCTTCTCTTAGGACCCTTTCTAATATATTTTTATTTTATATTTTAGGAAGATTCAAGTGCTGGATTTCTCTCATATTCCTCCTCTTATTCCTTATCTCTTGGAGTATCCAAGAGATATGAAGAATAAATTTTAAATCAACCATCCAGAGGGATCCGCAAGAAGCTAGCACTTCGAGCGAATCTTCGTTCGATGAATCTTCAATTTTGTTGCAGCCTCGTGTGGATCACCTGTAGAGGTTGAATGTGTGTGCAGCTCCAAAAGCAACAACAAAAATCAATCATGGAGTTCTCAACCCATGCAAGGTAAGATATTTGATCTCTTCTCTTAGCTAGATGTGATCTAGGTTTCAGATCTAGAATGATTCTAGATCTAGGGTATTAATTTGATCAATAACAAAATCTTTTATTTTCATATTTAAGAATGTATTATGTCATGTTATAGGTCCTAGATTAAGGATTTAGTAATTAGATTACATGTATTTATAGATTAAATGGTTTAATCTGCATGTTTCACTGTATTATTTTTCAAAAATATTTTGAAATTCATGCATGAAATCCTGTATATTTTTTATCAATGGTATTAGAGCTAAGTTCGTTTATAACATGATCATATTTATATTAAATTAAATCTAAAAAATAAAATTCTATAGATTACACATATTGCTATAAGATTGTCCTACTGTTAGGTTTATCCCTTATAGTGGAGAGGTCCTAGTATGTTCTGATTTATTCTTGAATCATGAATAAGTTAGATATAATCTAGTAATTTTATGATTTATTTTTTAATTTTAAATTTAAAATTAAATAAATATTAAATTTATTTTAGATTATTTAGAATAGATCTAAATAATATCGGATTGCACATACTACTATAAGGTTGTCCTGCTATAAGGTTTATCCCTTATAGTGGAGAGGTTGTCCTAGTATGTGCTGATCCAAATAACCTAAATCATAAATATATTAGATGAGATCTAAAATAATTTATGATTTATTTTTAAATTTTAAATCTAACTTTTAATGATTTATGATCTGATCCATATGATGTGTTTTGTGTTTAGATCTAGATCCTATTATTGCATATATCGATATGTATCTCTTATTTTGAATCTAGAAAGTATATGATATATTTATTTTTTAAAATTTAAATTGAAAACTTACTTTCTATAAAATTCTAGATTTGAAATACTAGGATATGATTGAAACATCAAAAAAAATTAGATCTAAAATCATATGTTGAATATGATTCAATGTAAACTGTTTACAATTTAAAAATATTTCAAATAATCAAATTAGAAATTAGTTCTAAGGTTCCATAAATCCAAACCCATAAGCTTTAAACTTAATTGAGAACTAAGTGATTATTTAGGATCTAGGTTTATGATTTAAAGATCTTAAGATAATTTCATAAAATATGGGTTAAAGGATAATGGGTTAGCTTTGATTAGGTTCTTAATTAGGTTAGACCTAGGGTTAGATTAAATATGAACTAAGTTAAGAAATTGATCAAACCTAATTAATAGTTAATTAGGATTAGGTCATTTTTATAGATCACTTTAATAGTTGTAGTTGATCAAAGTCCACACATCTAACAAATGGATATTGATCGTGGCTCAGTGATCGAGCTCGAGTCTTTAAGCAGACCAAATCAAAACTGATAAATTGATTGTTGTTTAAGATAAGTCTAGCATCTTAGATCGATGGTTTTTAATTGGCAGCCCACTTATCTGACCATTTTTTATAGTATCTAAGGCAAGCCTTAGCAAACCCTCCCATCGATCTTATTTACCTGGCTAATGTGGTTAATCAGGTCTTGATTAGGTTGCTCATTAATTCGTGCTAACTCATGTCACATAAGAAATCAATGAAACTGATTTTATTCAGTGAGACTGATCTAGGTGCCCATGGATCGATATTGATCCTAATCCTTATCAAAAACTTGAGAAGTTAGTGAAAGGACTTGACTTGGTGAAGTCAGTGAAAGCAAATTGGTCCATATCCTTTCTATCTTTAAATCATAAATAATTTTAATTTTTTTAAAATTATTAGATCCTTAAAATGATAAAGTTATGGAGATAACTGAGTCATAGCTTCCCATTAAGGTGTTTGATAATGGGTCCATTAACTCAATAATCATTGGAGGCCCATAGGCCTGGTGCTTATTGATTAATAAAATTATCATTCATCATATGATGACTTAAATGTGTCTCTCTAATGGTGGTTAGGCCAACCATAGTTGGGCTTAATCATTCATTAGTTAGATGCACCAAGTATAGTTATGTTAATGGTTGGACCTAATCGGATCCTTATAGTAGAGACCCTAGCCTACTGATTAGGTTTCTAAGGCAAAATTAAATTACTAAAAGTTGTTTGGAGAAATAATTGGTTATGAACCTATCCTTAGATGTACATGGGTTAACCAACCATAGTTTGACTTGTGTGTAGCCTATGTAGATTCTAGTACCTACTAAGAAATTAAAGTAATTTTTTGATTTGGAGGTAGAGACTATCAATTTGAATAAAATAGTGGAAAAACCTTAAGACTAAAGTCCAAGTCTCTAGGCTTAATATAATTCATATACTTAGGTCATTGTTCTTTTTTTATCAAATTAAGGCTAAATTCTAATTGCTCTAATCACTATTAGACAGTGATGACTTATGGGATCCACTTCGATAATTAGTATCGAAAGTTGAATTTGGTTCAGCAGTATAAATGGGTTCGTACTGGGCTTCTAAGTTCAGTCAAAATAATTAGTCCAATATTGATCCAAATCAAGCATAGTGCTTCTACTATTAGAAGCAGGATCATAGGAAGAAGAATTATCTTGCTTTTCTTGACCATAACAGGCTAAACAAGAGAAAGGAGTAAGAGTTGTTTATTAAGAATGTTATATGATAACATCTTAAAATTTCTCTATATGTTATTCTGCTACCTGGGTATGGAATACTGGTAGTCTTATGCAATTTGTTGCAAGAATTTTAAGTAAGTGAAATATTTGAAAATGGTGAGAAATATCTAAATGTTAAGGATGGAAGTCCTGCTCCAATCCTAGCTTTAGAAATTATTAAGCTTATTTTCAAAAGATGTCATTTTGAGTGATTGTCACCATTGTCCATCATTTATGATAAATGTGATCTCTGTTGGCCTTTTGGTCAAAGATGGTTATCATTTATTAACAAAAAAATTTATTATGATATTATTATAAATAATATTATAATAATACATGGATAATAAAGAAATGATATTTAATATTTATATAGCCTATTAAGTATAATGTACACATTTAATTAACACCCAAGTTAGATTATGTCATGGATATCTACAGTTAGATTATGTCATGGATGTCTACATTTGGCATTATAAGCTTAGTCATCTTGACAAGAATAGGATAAACGGGTTAGCTTGAGAGTGAAACCTCAATATTAATGATTGTAAATCATTGATAACCTATGAGTCTTATCTTCTTAGGAAGATAAAAAAAATCATCTTTTACTGAAAAAGATGAAGGAGCCGATAAAGTTCTAAGTCTCATACATAGTGATGTATGTGAACCTATGAACTTAAGTGCCAAAGAAAGATATTAATATTTCATTACAGATGACTTATCTAGACATGGGTGTGTCTGGCTTGAATCATTTGAAATATTCAAATGATTCAATAATGAAATAGAAAAATATACTGAAAATGGTATTAGAACTCTTCGATCAGATCGAAGAGGCAAATACTTATCCAGCAAGTTTGTGACATATCTAGAAGAGAATTGGATTCTCTCTCAGTGAATTCTTTTTCAAAACACAGTATATTTAAAAGAAAAAATTGAACTTTATTAGACATGGTTCAATCCATGATAGGGTTCACTTGTCTACCTGTTTCAAGGTAATGCTGTTGTGACTACTTATTTTACTCTAAAAATATACCAAGTAAATATGTTATAAAGACTCTATATGTTATATGGATCGGGCGTAGATCTAAACTCTCTCACCTCGAGTTTGGAGTTGATTAGCCTATGTCAAATATTTGCATATAGATAAACTTGGATAATGTTTCAATAGGAATTTGAGAGTTATTAATTCTACTATGTTGAAGAACATAAGATGTTCATCAATAGAAGAGCATTCCTTTTGAAAAAAAGTTTCTTAGAGAAGAAACTGATGCCTATTAAATTGAACTTGAAAAAGTTTGATTAGTAGAAAATGAACCGACATAATCTAGTAAATCTACAGAATCAGATTTGATCAGATCAAATCTAGAGCCCATTAAAGTAGCATCTTTAAGGAGATCTAGTAGAGTACCGCATTAGTCAGATAGATACTTCAGTATCTGGATCCAGGATGATGATCCTGTTGAGCTTGATGAGAACAATAAGGATCTGATCATCTATAGAGATGAAATGCAATGGTCTAACTGAAGGAAAATCCTGATTTTTCGGTCCAGGTTCGTTCAGATCTGATCAGATCAAGAGATATATTTCAAAATTTTTTCTCTTAATCCCAATCAGATCTTGATATGTTTCAGATCTGATTCTTATTATTTTAATAAAATAAAATTAAAAGATAAATTAAATCAAATTTAATTTACCTGATCTGGGTAATCCTATTATCCTGTTGATGATCCTGTTTGCAGCGGAAGGTTCTAGATCTTAGCCACGCAAGCGCCTGGCCTCTACCGGTATCCACTTGGGTTGGATCTGGAGATCCTCTTCTTCTCTATCATGCCTCCAAAAATTAGATCTAGATCTGATCTGGAGGATCTTCAAAACTCTTTTTGAAGATGAGCAGTCATCCTTTGCAGCAGCGCAGCCTTCTTACTTTTGATCGCCTTTCTTTGATCTGAATTGCACCAACCAAGGTCCAAAACTCCTTTTGGACGTGGAGAGCAAGGGGAGAAGGTGGTTTGGCATGGAGAGGGAGGGGAGAGGCAGCCTTGGGGCATGGAGAAACTATGATCTCATCATATCTCTTATCTCATTACAATCTGAGTTGGGTATAGGGTCTTATTTATAGACTAGCTGTGATCCAACTCCTCTTCTTCCCAACCAATCACAACCCTTTGTGAAATCAGATCTAAATCTGATTGGTGGGAATAGAGTCCCCTGGATTCCTCCTTAGAGGGTGCCTAAGACCAGTCAAAGTTGGTTCTTAGAAGAACTCTAATTGGAATCCAAAAAGGAGATGGAGTCCTTGTCCAACAAGGACTCCTAGGCGCCTCCAACTTGGGCACACGCCTAGGGTGGCGTGCGCCCTTCTCCTTGCCAGGTTCTGGCAGGGGGACAGGCCCCCACCAGCTCTCCAATAGGTGCATGACATGTGGTCAAAAGTCAAAGTGTCAATGGTCAATGTTTGACCAGTCAAAGGTAGACTTTTGACCAAAGTCAAAGAACAAGAAATGGCAGGTGACCAAAAATGGCAGGTAATGTCTTATAAAATAAGACAACCTTTTCTGACTTGGACAACCTCCAGTCAGACCATATGAAGGCCTCTGATTGAGCACAAACTCCTTTGGCTCAGATCAGGACAACTTATTTATGATAGCAAAAGAAGAACGTTAGGTTCAATCGAGTGCTAGCACGATTTCCTTGAACCTAATTGAATCTCATTCAGATCAATTGAACTAGATCAGTTCAATTGATGATCACCAGATTCAAACCCTTGTTTGTGTGACCCAGTTAGGTTCAGTTCTGTATGGTAATGGGATATGTCATGATCTCTATCATCGACATCATCGAAACTCCTTTCGATGGATCAGAACTCTTCTGATTCGAACAGCTAGAATGATCGATCATCTAAATCATTCTAATTGCTCCCAAAATCCACCAGTGACACCTAGCAGTATATGGTGGCAACCCATCAGAGCTGAATGCGAACCTCTTGGTGCAGCTACCTGTGTGATTAAGTTCTTCTATCTTGAGCCCCGATCAGATTAGGGTTAAGGTGAACTCGTCAAACCCTAGTCTCTGTCATATGATGTAATCATTCGATTCGAGTCCAATGTGAAAATCTAAATAGAAACTCTTTCTATTATTTCACTCTGCCATGGCCATGGGCTTCTGGACTTGATTCTCATGATTATCATAGGGCTGCTCCTCTACCACCGAGGTAGATAGATTCCATCTTGATGCAATCCAGTTCCTACAATGAACATGTCATAGCCAACATACACCTCAGGGTTCCATATGGCTAGGAGATCGAGTAATGGTGTAGTCAAACTATAACACCCTCAAGGTGAACTGCCGATGCATCTCAGGTCAAAGAACCAGACACACTACTGCAGCATCGAGTCAGTCATTGACGAGAAGGTAGACTCCCTAATGACTACTCGAGGTGGTCACGCTCAGTGCCCTCGTTCTCTAACGAGTACCTGTACTCTCGCTCCTGGTGTCTCCACACCGTAGACTCAAGACTCATCTACTAAAGAGAAGCGATTGTACACCAACCTTCCGGATCAATCACCATCCTCGTGATGATCCTATGGTCGGGAGCAATTTATGAGTTAATAATGATTATTCATGTCTTAAATTTTCAACTCTTGAAAATATGAATTATCATTACCATTAACTCAAAGGATGTATCACAGACACTAAATACACATATGTGATAGAAAATAACCCATTTATTGCTTTTAGTCAAAATTATAATTTTGCCCCTAGAAGTGTATTACAAGTGTCAGCCAATTCTGGCTTCTAGGGCACATATATCTAACAATCTCCCACTTATCCTAAAGCCAATTGGCTACAAGTCTAAGTCCCATCTTCTCAAGGTGGGCTTCGATCTTCTGCTGGCCCAACGGCTTTGTAAGTGGGTCTGCCACATTATCTGTGGAGTTGACTCTCTTGACCTCGACATAATCCTTTTTGAGGTAATCGTGGATGGGGTGGTATCACCATTTGCTTGGAACTCTTCCAGCACAAACAGTCTGCCAGATGTCGACTTTCGATCATCTATATCGGACATGAAATCTGAGTCTGTGTATCCCTGGACTTGGAGTTCTCCATTACCAAAGACCAACATCATATCCTTAGTTCTTCTCAAGTACTTAAGGATACATTTCACAGAAGTCCAGTGTTCTTCACCTGGATTTGACTGATATCTGCTTGTGACACTCACAGCATGGGCTATATCAGGTCGTGTACATAGCATGGCATACATGAGGCTCCCTATTGCAGAAGCATAAGGGATCTTGCTCATGCGTTCTATTTCCTCAGGTGTGCTGGGGCACATCTTCTTGGAAAGATGAATACCATGTCTGAAGGGTATTAATCCCCTCTTAGAGTTTTCCATACTAAACCTCTTTAGTACTTCCTCTATGTACATCTTCTGTGAAAGTCCTAGCATCCTATTCGGTCTATCCTCTATAGACCTTAATTCCTAGAATAAAGGATGCTTCACCTAGGTCTTTCATGGAGAATTTTCTTGGACAACCACATCTTGACTGATGTCAACATGGAAAATATCATTCCCAATAAGGAGGATGTCATCCACGTACAATACGAGGAAGACAACAGCGCTCCCACTGACCCTTTTGAAAACACATGGTTCCTCTTCATTTTTGATGAAACCAAACTTTTTGATCACATCATTGAAACGAGTGTTCCAGCTCCGAGATGCTTGCTTAAGTCCATATATGGACCTTTGCAGCTTGCAAACCTTGTGATCAGTATCACTGGATGTGAAACCTAGCGGCTGTTCCATATAGATATCTTCCTCAAGATATCCATTTAAGGAATGCCGTTTTCACGTCCATTTGCCATATTTCATAATCGAAATAGGCTGCAACAGCAAGCAATGTGCGGATGGATTTTAGCATAGCTACTGGGGAAAAGGTATCCTGATAGTCAATGCCTTCACGTTGACTATAACCTTTTGCCACCTAATCTAGCCTTGAATGTCTCCACATTCCCATCTGCACCAATCTTTCTCTTGAAGATCCATTTACACCCAATAGGTACTATACCTTCTGGTGGATCTACCAAGGTCCAGACTTGGTTTGAGTGCATCGAGTCAATTTCTGACTGCATTGCCTCTAGCCATTTCTCGGAGTCGATATCTGATATCGCCTCGTTGTAGGTTTTGGGATCATCACCATGAGCACCATTACCTATGAGGAACATTTCCTCTACATCCTCTGAAATAATACCTAAGTATCTTTCAGGGGGACGGGGAAACTCTTTCCGATCTACGAGGTGGAGGAGGTAGTGTTCTTATTGGCTCAACCTGATTTGGTTCCACTTGGTCCTTAGCTCGTTCTGCTTGTGAGACTTTCTCATCAAGCTTGATCTGCTTTCCAATGCCGCTATCTTGAATAAACTATTTTTCAAGAAAGATGGCATGTCGACTCACAATCACATTGTGGTCTTCTGGAATGTAGAAATAGTATCCTAATGACTCTTTAGGATATCCTATGAATCGAGCTCTAAAGGACCTAAACTCTAACTTGTCCGCTTGTTGTCTTTTGACATGAGCCGGACAACCCCAAATTCTGAGATGACTCAGACTTGGTTTCTTACCGTGCCATATCTCATACGGTGTGGTAGGAACGGTTTTAGAGGGAAACCCTATTCAGTAGATAAGATTGAAGTTAACAATGAGTGTCCCCAAAGAAAATCAGGGAGGTCTGTGAAGCTCATCATGGATCGAACCATATCCTAATAGAGTCCGATTTCTCCATTCTGAAACCCCGTTGAGTTGAGGTGTTCCTGGTGGAGTCCATTGAGAGACTATGCCATTTATCCTTGAGATAGTCTAGGAATTCTCGGCTAAGGTATTCACCTCCTCGATCTGATCGAAGAACCTTAATGGGTTTTCCTGTTTGTTTTTCTACTTCATGTCTGAATTCTTTGAACTTTTCAAAAGCTTCAGACTTGTGTCTCATAAGATACACATACCCATACCTAGACAGATCATCGGTAAAGGTAATGAAGTAGACAAAATTGCCTCTAGCCGGCACATCAAATGGGCCGCACACATCAGTATGTACTAGGGCAAGGAGATCTGTGGCCCTCTCCCCATGTCCAACAAAAGGGAGTTTAGTCATTTTGCCTTGAAGACAAGATTCACAAGTTGGATATGACTCGGAAGTCAATGGACTCAATAGCCCATTTTTCTCCAATTTGTTGATCCTATCTTCTGCTATATGACCTAATCTTCAAAGGTGCCATAGATATCTATCGTTTGGACTATCCCTAGGTCGTTTGGCATTCACGTTTTACTCGAATAACGAGCATACCTCCAGAAGGACCTTCCTTCTTGTTCTTTCAGGGTGGCCAGGTAAGTAGGGCAGTTCCGCTTCCAATGGCCGTCGCTGTTGCAATGGAAACACTTTCCTTTGACATCGGCCTTTTTCTTCGGCTCTGCCTTCTTCTTCTTTGATCCTTCCACCTTTTGCTTTTTCACAGACTTCTTTTTCTTTCCATAAGACTTTCTTTTGGAAGAAGTCCGTTCCATAGCAAGAACTGAGCCTTTAGAACCTTTCATAGAAAGCTCAGCGGTAACCAGCATATTCATTAATTCGGCCAAGGAATTCTGAAGTTTATGCATGTGGTAATTCATGATGAATTGCCCATATGCATCAGTCAAGGATTGCAGAATAATATCATTCTGCAGGTCCAAATCCAACTTCACACCGAGCTTCTCAAGCTCTTCCATGTCCTTGATCATTGTCAGACAGTGATCTTGGACTGACTGCCCATCACGCATCTTAGCCTTAAAAAGTCATTTTGTGACTTGATATTTGGCTGCGCGACTCTGTTCACCAAACATCTCCTGCAGGTGAGCCAACATTTGGCGAGCAGTCCCGATATCTTCATGTTGGCGCTGGAGCTCATCAGACATCGAGCCCAACATGTAATATCTGGCCTTATTATCTTCGTCTATCCATTTTTTCAGAGATGCTCTCTGTTCAACAGATGGACGGGCTGGTAAGGTGGGAGGGTCCTGGTCCAAAACATGGGTTAACTTCTCGGAACCCAAAATAATTTTGTAGTTCCTGAGCCAATCTTTATAATTGGGTCCGGTCAGTCTATGTGTGTCCAGGATACGTGCCAATGGGTTGGAACGCATACATCTCATGTATCAAATCATGCATGTTTTCAGATCTAAATTATCTCATAATAATCTAAAAAATTAGATTTAAATTGATCTAATCAAAATAAATTCTAATCTAGATAATTATGTAGAACTATTCTACAACTAGTCTAGACATGCATCAATCATATCTCATATGATATTCAAAAATTAAATAATTTTTATTTGCTATTTTTAGATGTTATTATAACACTTATAATATCAAAAAATAGTAAATAAAAAAGATCTAAAATATGATTTAATCAGATTAAATCAAAAATATGCAAGAATATTCTATAGAACTATTCTATTCTAGAACTAGTCATGCATATCTTCTAATCTTAGATCCAAATTATTTAATTTTAATTTTTTCTGATTTTAGATCTGATCACATCTCATGTGACATCTAAAATCAATTATTTTTAATTAAAATAAATTTAAAATCAGATCTAAATAATTTAGAACCATGGCTCTGATACCAGTTGAAGGAAAATCCTGATTTTTCGGTCCAGGTTCGTTCAGATCTGATCAGATCAAGAGATATATTTCAAAATTTTTTCTCTTGATCCCAATCAGATCTTGATATATTTTAGATCTAATTCTTATTATTTTAATAAAATAAAATTAAAAGATAAATTAAATCAAATTTAATTTACCTGATCTGGGTAATCCTATTACCCTGTTGATGATCCTATTTGCAGCGGAAGGTTCTGGATCTTAGCCACGCAAGCGCCTGGCCTCTATCAGTATCCACTCGGGTTGGATCTGGAGATCCTCTTCTTCTCTATCATGCCTCCAAAAATCAGATCTAGATCTGATCTGGAGGATCTTCAAAACTCTTTTGAAGATGAGCAGTCGTCCTTTGCAGCAGCGCAGCCTTCTTACTTTTGATCGCCTTTCTTTGATCTGAATTGCACCAACCAAGGTCCAAAACTCCTTTTGGACGTGGAGAGCAAGGGGAGAAGGTGGTTTGGCATGGAGAGGGAGGGGAGAGGCAGCCTTGGGGCATGGAGAAACTATGATCTCATCATATCTCTTATCTCATACAATCTGAGTTGGGTACAGGGTCTTATTTATAGACTAGCTGTGATCCAACTCCTCTTCTTCCCAACCAATCACAACCCTTTGTGAAATCAGATCTAAATCTGATTGGTGGGAATAGAGTCCCCTGGATTCCTCCTTAGAGGGTGCCTAAGACCAGTCAAAGTTGGTTCTTAGAAGAACTCTAATTGGAATCCAAAAAGGAGATGGAGTCCTTGTCCAACAAGGACTCCTAGGCGCCTCCAACTTGGGCACACGCCTAGGGTGGCGTGCATCCTTCTCCTTGCCAGGTTCTGGCAGGGGGACAGGCCCCCACCAGCTCTCCAATAGGTGCATGACATGTGGTCAAAAGTCAAAGTGTCAATGGTCAACGTTTGACCAGTCAAAGGTAGACTTTTGACCAAAGTCAAAGAACAAGAAATGGCAGGTGACCAAAAATGGCAGGTAATGTCTTATAAAATAAGACAACCTTTTCTGACTTGGACAACCTCCAGTCAGACCATATGAAGGCCTCTGATTGAGCACAAACTCCTTTGGCTCAGACAGGACAACTTATTTATGATAGCAAAAGAAGAACGTTAGGTTCAATCGAGTGCTAGCACGATTTTCTTGAACCTAATTGAATCTCATTCAGATCAATTGAACTAGATCAGTTCAATTGATGATCACCAGATTCAAACCCTTGTTTGTGTGACCCAGTTAGGTTCAGTTCTGTATGGTAATGGGATATGTCATGATCTCTATCATCGACATCATCGAAACTCCTTTCGATGGATCAGAACTCTTCTGATTCGAACAGCTAGAATGATCGATCATCTAAATCATTCTAATTGCTCCCAAAATCCACCAGTGACACCTAGCAGTATATGGTGGCAACCCATCAGAGCTGAATGCGAACCTCTTGGTGCAGCTACCTGTGTGATTAAGTTCTTCTATCTTGAGCCCCGATCAGATTAGGGTTTAGGTGAACTCGTCAAACCCTAGTCTCTGTCATATGATGTAATCATTCGATTCGAGTCCAATGTGAAAATCTAAATAGAAACTCTTTCTATTATTTCACTCTGCCATGGCCATGGGCTTCTGGACTTGATTCTCATGATTATCATAGGGCTGCTCCTCTACCACCGAGGTAGATAGATTCCATCTTGATGCCATCCAGTTCCTACAATGAACATGCTATAGCCAACATACACCTCAGGGTTCCATATGGCTAGGAGACCGAGTAATGGTGTAGTCAAACTATAACACCCTCAAGGTGAACTGTCGATGCACCTCAGGTCAAAGAACCAGACACACTACTGCAGCATCGAGTCAGTCATTGACGAGAAGGTAGACTCCCTAATGACTACTCGAGGTGGTCACGCTCAGTGCCCTCGTTCTCTAACGAGTACCTGTACTCTCGCTCCGGTGTCTCCACACCGTAGACTTAAGACTCATCTACTAAAGAGAAGCGATTGTACACCAACCTTCTGGATCAATCACCATCCTCGTGATGATCCTATGGTCGAGAGCAATTTATGAGTTAATAATGATTATTCATGTCTTAAATTTTCAACTCTTGAAAATATGAATTATCATTACCATTAACTCAAAGGATGTATCACAGACACTAAATACACATATGTGATAGAAAATAACCCATTTATTGCTTTTAGTCAAAATTACAATTTTGCCCCTAGAAGTGTATTACAAGTGTCAGCCAATTTTGGCTTCTAGTGCACATATATCTAACACTAACTCTGAGAAGTAGCTTGGAGCCATATAATCCAAATTAAAGTCCATGAAAATCAATAATGTGTGGACACTAGTTGATTTACCTGAAGGGATAAAATTCATTGGGTGTGAATGAATTTTTAAAAGAATTAGAGTAGCGCAGACGAAAAGATAAAGACCTATAAAGCCTATTTGGTTATTATCTTAGTTTTAGAGCGTACATTTTGAATGTATGTTTTTGTTATGAACAAAGACAAACCCTACATTTGTAAGTGGATAAAATATTCCATAGTGTTATTCCTTGTGTTGTTTTTGGATGAAGTTCTCTTAATCGAAAATGGCATTCCAGCATTGCAAGAAAAAAAGGTTTGGCTATCATCTAATTTCTCCATGTTCAAAATTAGATATGGTATACTCACTAATGGTAGTGAGTAGATACTAGTCTGATCTAGGTAAGAACCACTAGAAGATTGTATAGACAATTTCTAAGTATTTGAAAAATACTAAGGTCCAGTGTCTCAAATATGAAAATACTGATTTAAAATATATGGATGTTTCAATTTCAATCAGAATAAGATGACAACAAGAAAATGTCGAGTCATACCCTAATTATAGGAACAATATGCTGGAAAGGTTCCAAGCAGGATATTATAGCCTATTCAATTAGTGATATAGAGTACATCATGGCATATGATGCTATCATGTAAGCTGTGTAGTAGCTGAGATTCATTAACAGGTTGGGAGTGGCATCCTTCACGATGATCCAGTCCTATCTAGCACTAGAGCCATAGCTCAGGCTAAAAAATTGAAGGACCAGTACATTCTGCATCGCTATCATCTTTGATTTTAGATTAGGATAACGTCGATCTTAGGAAGATCGATGAAAAAGGAGAACTTGACTGATCCATTTACTAAGGCCTCGGAACTAAGAAGTTCTACGAACTCAAGTGGAAGATAGAATATTCGATATCATTCTGATTGGCTTTAGTCCAAGTGAGAGTTGTTGGAAAATATGTCCTAAAGCCAATCATCTAAGTAGTAAATGACTGAAATTAATATATGAATTATCTAATAATAATAGTTATTTAGCTATTTCATCATAGAAGCTCTATCTTCCTTAAATGAACTCCTAAATTATGATGAAGTCCTTAGAACCATAATCAATCGATAAAGAAGGATTTATCGGATGGTTATTAAATTATTCATAATCAAATGATAAGTTATTAATAAGGATGATAACTTATCGAGTGTAGGTTATTATTTCCATATGTGTTAGTTGTCCTTGTAATCAAGTAGTGTGGAGATACTGATATTACATCCAGGTGAGATGTAGGAGTACATCTGCATTATGATCAATATAGCACTCTGCTGTCAAGAGTAGCCAGTTAAGACCAATGGGTATAAGTGTCCCTCCAATTTGAGATCACCACGGTGACTTGCAAGCAACTCACTATACTTTGGTGTTGGATTATCTATATTTCTAATATAGGTTCGAAAGATTTTTGGGTACAGTCAAGTATTGATGAAGTCAGTATGTGAGTCAAGATTGGATTAACCACTTCTAATTAACTTCAGGAAGAGAATAACTCATGGTGTTTCAATTTAGCAAAACTTAGGCCTGGGTAATCCTCGTGAGGAGTCATGAAATTTATAAAATTTTGAGACATAATAGAGATAACTTATATGAGTGATTGACAACATGCTCAAAGTCATTTTGAGCATTATTAATCAAAGAGATGAATTATACGATAACCATGGGCCAAGGTTCTAAGAATGTTGCTTTGCATACATTCGATCTATCCAGACGTCGAAAATCATTGCTAGATGGTTACTTTGATTGGTACAAGAATTAATTTCTGTACTATTGACTTAGGTTCGAACATATAAGATCACATACATTAGAGGTTGTAATCTAATCAGATGGTTAATCAATGATTAAAAATCGTTCTTAGATCAAACTATCAATATGATTGATGTTTGACCTAATGCAAGTGTTGCAGGAGGATCGATTAGCAATTGGATTGCTAATTGACTTAATTTGATTGACCATTTAGGTTGAGATCAAGTTTAATTAAATTAAATTAAATTAGAATTAGTTTGAACTTAATTAGATTAAGTTTAATTGGTTTATTGGATAAGTCAATTGTAAGAGAAAAATAATTTCTAATTGGACTAGGAGTTGAGTGTACCTAATTCCTAATTGAGTTAGGATTCAAATTAGATTTAAATATGATTTAAATCTAACTTAATTAAATTTCTAATTGAACTAGAATCATCCATAATTAGATTATATTTAATTTATCTTGAATTAGATTTAAAATAATTTTGATCTAGTCAAACAAGAAGAGTCCCAGTTGGATTGGGACTCTCACTCCTTCCTTGCGCCAATAAAAGTCAACACTCATATTTTATTTTTAGATCTTTATGTAATATTTTCCATGCCAATAAGAGCTTCTCCATGCACTAAATATTTAAAGAGATTAATTAAAATTTAATTTAATCAAATTTGGTAAGTTGTTTGGTTTTGTTTTCTTTCGAAAGAGTTCTAATTCTCCAAAATACCTCTTTTTCTTATGAAATTTTTCTCCATGCCACTTTAGTTTTGCACATAGTTTTCTGATCTTCACATCTAAAAAATAAGGGAGGAGGCATCTAAGAGTTGGACACCTCCTAAAACTCCTCCCTAGAGTCCATATAAGACTAGGTTTGACCTAGTCTTCCTTATCTAATTGAGGCACCTCTTATAAGATGTTTTAGGATGTGTAAAACCTAAAAAAATCATGAAAAAATAGAAGAAAAGTAGGAGGAGCCATGAGAGACTTTGGACGCCCAGTTCCATGAAGGAGAGACATCATTAAGCCATCAATTGTTGATGTCTTGAAGAGAGAAAGGTAAGAGAAAAATTATTTTCTCTTAGAAATTTATTTTTAATCCTTCTTTGTTTATTTTTTATAATTTTTATATGATAAAAATATGATAAGAGAGAGAAAGAGGGCATGGACATCTGTGCTCCAAAGTGTTGGGGCACAGTGATCTTTTTTGGACATGATTTGATCATATCTTGATGAGAGAAGGAAAAGAGAAGAAGGTCTTCTCTTAGAATTTCTTTGAGAATCCTTTTTCTCCATATTTTTATGAGATTTTTCTATAAGAAAAAGTAGAAGAGAAAAGATCTAGAAACATGAGAAAAGTCTAGGGGAGAAGGTCTTCCCTTGTCCTAGCATAAAGATATTTTCAGGACATCAATCATTAACATCCTAAAAGAAAAGATTTGTCTTCTCTTAGGATCCTTTCTCATATATTTTTATTTTTGATTTTAGAAAGATCTAAGGATTGGATTTCTTCCCTACTCATCCTCTTATTTTTCGTCTCTTGGAGTGTCCAAAAGATACAAAGAATAAATTTTAAATTAACCATCCGAAGGGATCCACAAGAAGCTAGCACTTCGAGCGGATCTTTGTTCGACGAACCTTCGATTTTGTTGCAGCCTCATGTGGATCATCTATAAAGGTCGGATGCATGTGTGGCTCCAAAGACAACAACAAAAATCAATCATGAAATTTTCGACCCACGCAAGGTAAGAGATTTGATCTCTTCTCTCATCTAGATGTGATCTAGGTTTCAGATCTAGAATCGTTCTAGATCTAGGATATTGATTTGATCAATATCAAAATTTTTTTATTTTCAGATTTAAGAATGCATTATGATATGTTATAGATCCTAGATTTAGGATTTAGTAATTAGATTACATGTATTTGTAGATTAAATGGTTTAATCTACATATTCCGCTGGTTATTTTTCAAAAATATTTTGAAATTCTTGCATGAAACCCTACATATTTTCCATCATGAACTATATTGTATGTCCGATGCTTCCGAATGTGATAAAGATTAATAGCTCTCTTTAATACATCTTTACTTTTAAACATCAAACCTATAGAAAATTCAGCCATCGAGGAGTCCCAAAACTAATAGTCAGAGTGTAATCTTTGACCAGTACTAACACCAGCACCATCAACTAAATTTAAGTTGCTAAAAAATTATGGGGGTTCATGAAAATAATGTTTAGATTCTCCTATAGCTAGAAATGTTATATTATTATTGGGCAGATCATCTTCATCACCATCTTCATCTTCATCGTTGTTACTATCTTCATCAAGCCATTCTTCTTCAGCCTCATTCTCATCTGACTCAAAATCTTAGCTATCAAAATTTATTTCAGTGCTAATCCCGTCATCATCCTCAATTTGAGTGTTGTATCCTGCACTCACTACTACTACCATAACAAAAATTACCATAAGAAATGTCACCATAGGACTTTGAATAATTAGACAACTGGGCCAACAACATTAAAATGTTGTTCTGCAAATGTAGCCTCAACACCAACAGTTTGCATCATAGAACTTGAGAAAGGCGAGAAAGGTTTGGAAGTATTGTCCTCCTAGGTTAAAAGCCAACTAAAGTGCCCAAATGTCAGTAACATCATTTGAGTAGTATTTTTATTAGTGGGTACATTTTTTTCTAATATATAATTTAATAAAGCAGCATTTTGGATATTTCAAAGAAAATGTCAACATTTTTTGGTCATCTTCGTTGTCATCAATTAGAACAAAGATTACTTGCTTTGCATTAACTGTCCCGACAAATTAGGAGATCTCCATCTCAATTTGATTTTATATTTTTCTCTATCTATAAGAATACCACTGTATAAATGGTCTAATAATTCTTGACATTATAATGATGAAGATAGCCTAATCATTTGATTTACAGGTTGACTGTACTATACATCATCTTCACCATATTTTATTATGCCATCATAATACAATAGTAGATGAACTCGAACACTAGCTATTTTTTCAAAAAATTCTATGATAATATCAAAATTAGAATATTTAGTATTAATAATTATTTTGATAAAAAAAAATCTAGATTGCCATAAATTAATTTTGAGAAAATTATCAATATTTAATGTATTCATTTATAAATTCCATCATCTAAATGTCACAGCAATATAGCAAATAATTATTCAATAACTAATTTTAGTAATTTAATTATCCAAAAATATAGTAAACAACATTAATGGATAAATTAACTAGGTATTATGTGAATCTATTTTTGTGCTAAAATACCTCCATTAATAGATTACATAGAATTGAATGCTATATTTATAGATAAATTAGGTAATTGTAAGATTACCATAGCGTTGCAACTACGCATTATTGGCGTTAGGCATGTTGCATGGTGTTGGGTAGCTACGTCGATCACCTAAAAATGGAAAAGGGCCTGGGGGGGTGTGGACAGGCATCGAATGGGGGAGAGAGGGCTGCGGCAAGCATCGGATGGGGGAGAGGAGAGGGAGGCATGGCATGGGCATCGAGAGGGGGGTGGGGAGTGGGCATCGAGTGGAAAGAAGAAGACGGCGTAGGAAGGCTAATTAATAGCATTTTTGAAAGTATTATTTTGTGTAGCGCTTTTGAAAGCACCATTCAATTCATAATGGTGCTTTTAGTTTTTTTTTGGCTCCATATAGGCTGCAAAGGGATGGGTTAATGGACAAAAAGTATCATTTTAATTTTTTTTAGACAAAAACAATCATTCTAAATGGCATTTTTAACTGTTGCATTATTTTTAATAAATAAGTTGGAACATATATTATTTAGATAAACAATTTATATTTATATAATTTTAATAAAATATTTTTTAAATTTTTCTAATAAATTATAATTTTTTTAAAAAAATTAATTAAAAATATATTAAAAATTATAAAAAAATAAATGCGATACAGGGTTGCTGTCATTATTAAGAGTTTTAAATTATTACCGACGCACGTGGCGCCCTAGTGTTGTGAACTAGCATGTGCCGTCTCCCACCTCAACTTTTTCAATTCCCAACGCACACCCTTGACTCTTTCCTCTTCCATCCACTCTCGTTGCTCTTGGTCTGGAAGGCTGCCAGATCTAGGCACTCCGGGAGCCTGATGTTAGCCGCCGACCTTGCTGACGCCGGGTTCTACCTCAGATATTCTCCATCGGCGCCTCTCCTCGCCGGGCTGTACCACCCGTCCCCCTATTCTCATTGGTGAGTTTAACATCCCGATGAAGGTATTTACTCCCTCCCTTCTGGATATCCATAGCATTACTCTTTTCTTCTCAAGCTCGAGCGATGGCTTCTATGCCTGTGGTTCTGATAACAAATTTGGTAACTATTGGATTCATAAATTTATTTACACTGATTTGATGATTAATAGATTACAAAATGAATAGTTTTATCGACTAAAAGATGACGAGTCTATATATATACGACAGGCGTAATAAATCTCCAATCCATAACGAGCGACTATAAATCGACTATACCCTCAGATAATTGATTATTGATCGATCAATTAACCTAGTCGTCTTTTCTCAATCATACGACGATCATCACATCAACTCTCGATAATTAGCTGATGGTTAGTCGGCTAATTCTTGATCGACTATCCAAACTTAACAGTTCCATCAATCAGACAGAATATCAATTGGCTATTGATTTTACCGACATATGATCGGTTCGACCGATGTATGATTGGCAGAAGCTACACTTTCACCAAAAAATAAGAATAATGGCTCCTCCATGATCAATTAGTGAGCATTAACTATTTTTTTAATGTTGGAATAAATGGGATCCCACAACCTCCAGCCATTACAGATGATTACTACTACATTTTCCTATAAAAGAGAGGTAAACCAAGTATATTGGTAAGACAATTCTGGGCTAGAAACTCTGCTTCATTCCACTTCAATTATTCTGTTCACCTATCTTCTGCTAACTTAGGCATCGAAGGGTCTCCACTAGAAAATATTCGAACCAGTGCGGACTTCTTTTTCAGGTATTTTTCTCTCGCAGCAGGCGCATTAGAGAATCAGCCGGAATAGATTGGCATGCTAGGTAGGGGGCAAGCAATGAAACAAATTGCTCTGATAAAGTAATCATGTCAAAAATGCAAGCCCAACATTCTACTGGCCTCGCCAGACAATCTTTCCACCGAGAAGTGTCCTGCCCAGAAGAGTTCCCTCCTTCACTTTTAATAGTAGAGTTGCATCCGACCGTTACAGTGGATGCCCAAGCCCAACAACTTGCTACAATGATGCAGCAAATGAAAGTTTTAATGAAGGTGGTGCACGACCTCCAATAATAACAACAACCGATGGTGGAAAAAACGCCGGCACATGTTGTGCCATTTAGGCACAGTCACTGTTCCCCATGGTGATCACAATTTTCATCACCTGAACGACGGTCGATGCGACATTTCCATCGTGATGATGCATCATCGGCGTGATACTCACGACGTACCGCCCATCATTCCCGACGGTCAGCTTCTTCTTCCTTTCGACATAGTGTCCAAAAAGAAAAGAGACCATGCCTATCGTTGACCTCCTCATCATTGACTTTTTTAGGGGACTCTACCCCTGGATATTCGTAACAATGGATCAACGACTATGAACGAAAGTTCAAAAAAATCGATCGCCAACTCGCTCGACTGCAAGTTAACAATAAAGGGGGTCCCAGCAACTTCAACATCCAATCGGCCCCCCCATTTTCTCGATGAATAATGGATGAACCGATTTCCTCGCAGTTCAAAATGCCATAGATGGAGCTACATGATGGCTCCACAGATTCGAACGATCATTTGCAGAATTATAAAACTCTTATGATGATCCAGGAGGCTACCAATGCCCTCTTATGTAAAGACTTCTTGGCTACTCTTTGAAAAGCTGCTCGAGCCTGGTACACTGAACTCCAGCTGAGAAGCGTATCCTCTTTTGAGTAGCCAAAAAACTCATTCATGGCACACTTCAGTACAAGTCGAAGGATGCCGCAAACATTCGACAATCTCTTCTCTATCAAGCAGAATGAAAGAGAGACATTGAGAAACTTTGTGGCACATTTTAACGCAACCACACTTGAGGTTAAAAACCTCAATGAAGACATGGTTATTTCAACCATAAAGAGAGGTCTGAGGGGATCCCGATTCACTTATTCCTTGGATAAAAACCACCCTCGAACCTATGCAGAACTTTTGGACCGCGCATACCAACATATTCACACGAATGAAGGCACTTTTGATCGGTGCCAAATAGAAGAAAAAGGTTAGAAGAAAAAGTAGAAGAGAAGCGAAGCTCCAACTAAATCAAGTTGGCAACCGACTGACCAAAAAGCTTCACCATCCCATCAAAGTCCAAGGCTGAATAGTTTTGGCATCAAATACGACTCCTACACTCCATTGGTGGCTCCTCGAGCCCAAATATTGATGGAGATCAAGGGCAAGGACTACCTTCGACACCTCCATCGATGAAGGCACCACCAAAAAATCACGATCGAAAGAAATACTATCGGTTCCATCATGATCACGGTCACGATACCGATCAGTGCATCCAACTCAAGGATGAAATCAAGGCCTTGATCCACCATGATTTTCTTGGTAAATATCAGCACAATACTCCAGCCCCGACTCCGACCGACCAACAACCTCAATGTCGACCTGAAGAGCTGAACGACAATCGATTGACGACAGGAGTCATCAATATGATCTTCGGATGTTCAAAGGGTTGGAGGACAACTTTCGAAGGAGAATCGATGAAGAAACACTACAAAGACAATGTAATCTCTTTTTTGGATGATGATGTATGGGAAATTCAAACTCCCCATAATGACGCTGTCATTGTATCGACAACAATAGCCAACTATGATGTAAAAAGAATTCTTGTAGATAATGGAAGCTCAACAAATGTTTATTTTACTAGACTTTCACTCAAATGCGATTGTTGATAGATCAACTACGAAAAATTTCAATGCCATTAGTAGGCTTCACTAGAGATGCAGTCAATATGGAAGAAATCACGCTCCCCCTCACTGTAGGGACAGAACCATAATAAAATATAATTCAAGCCACGTTTAAAGTCGTCTGAGTCCTTCAGCTTATAATGCTATACTTGGACGACCTACATTGAATACTTTAAGAGCGATAGTATCGACTTTCCATCTACTAGTTCGATTTCCTACCCGATAAGGAGTCGGCGAAATGCACGGAGATCAACAACTGGCATGATGCTGCTTCATGATTTTTGCTGAAGGAATAAAGCTAAAAGAGCATCTGACAATTGATAAGCTTGATCAAAGGGAGAATAAAAAAAGAGGAGAACCGGCAGAACAATTGGTACCAATCCCTTTAAAGGAATCGGATCCAACAAAAACCATCTCAATCAAATCGCAGCTGTCCGACCAAGAATGGGATCAACTGGTGAGTCTGCTAAGGGCCAACGCCGACATATTTGCTTGGTTAGCAATCGATATGCCAGGCATCCCTCCAGAAATAATAACTCACTGATTGAACATCGATCCAAAGATCAAACCAGTGAGACAAAAGAAAAGGCCATTCACCCCCGAAAGGCAAAAAACCATCGATGAAGAGGTAGACAAACTTCTTGCTGCCAACTTCATCAGAGAAATGCACTATCCCAACTAGCTAGCAAATGTCGTGATGGTGAAAAAGGCCAACAAAAAATGATAAATTTGCATCGACTATACCGACTTAAATGAAGCCTTCTCGAAGGATAGCTTTTCTCTACCGAAAATAGATCAGTTGATCGATGCCACATCAAGACACTGACTATTGACCTTCATGGATGCCTTCACTGGATACAATCAAATCCGAATGGCATCAGAAGATGAAGAACATACTGCCTTCATAACCGACAAAGATATTTACTGTTATAAAGTAATGCCATTTGGTTTGAAAAATATCGGAGCAACTTACCAACGACTGATCAACAAAATCTTTAAAGATCAAATCGGATGGAACATGAAAGTATATGTCGACGACATGCTAATAAAAAGCATTCAAACTAATGATCATATCCGAGATTTAGAAGAAGCCTTCAACACACTTCGATGACATCAAATAAAATTGAATCCGACTAAGTGTGCCTTCGATGTAACTACTGAAAAATTTCTAGAATTTCTCATGTCACAATGAGGAATCGAAGCCAACCCAGAAAAATAAAAGCAATTATCGATATGAAACACCCAACTTTCAAGAAGAAAATATAGCAATTAATCAGAAGGATTGCCGCTCTCAGCCAATTTATTTCAAAATCAGTTGAGAGATGTTTATCTTTCTTCAAGACTTTACGACAGATAAAGGATTTCACCTGATCCGATGAATGCCGACAATCATTCGAAGACTTGAAGAAATACTTGATGCCTCCACCACTCCTTGCAAGGCCAGAAGTCGAAGAGACATTGTATCTCTACATAGCAACATCAATGGAAGTGGTCAGTTCGATCCTTATCTGAGAGGACGAAAGCCAAATTCAACGATCGATTTATTATACAAGTAAGGTGCTTCACAATGCCAAAATTTGATACTCAAAAGTAGAGAAATTGATCTACACTTTGATCATTTCAACCCAACAACTCCGATTGTATTTCCAAGCTCATTCGATTGTGGTATTAACCGATTAACCCTTGAAAGCATTTCTTCACTGATCGGATACCTCAAGCCGAATAGCGAAATGGGCGATTAAACTCAGTGAGTTCGATATTCAATATCGCCTTCGACCATCAATGAAGGCACAAGTTTTAGCTAATTTTATCGTCAAATGTACAGCCATCGACAACAAACCGGACAAGAACCCGATAATAAATTAAAAACAAAGAAAAATGCTAAGATCGAATTTAAATCAACCTAGATACTTCACATCGATGGAGCATCCAACACTCAAAGAAGTGGTGCTGGTCTCATCCTTACCAACTTCGAAGGGATCATTTTTGAATATGCCCTTTGATTCAACTTTAAGACATCCAATAATCAAGCCGAATACAAAGCACTATTAACCGACTTGAGAATTACCAAAGAACTTGATGTTAACAATTTGAAGATGTTTACCGATTCATAACTGGTAACTAGACATGTTAGAGACGAATATGAAGCTCGAGATCCAACTATGGTAAAATACCTTCAAAGAGCCAAAGATCTCATATTAACATTCAAACACTTTGAGATCTCTTATATCCCTAGAATGAAAAACTCTCGCACCGACGCACTCTCTTGACTTGCGACGACTTCTTTCAACTTACTCGAATGAATATTCATCAAATACCTCAAACAGCCAAGTAGTGATAAAGTTGAAGAGATATTACAAATAAATGATGAACCCAACTGGATGGATCCGATCATTAAATACTTAACCGATGGAACCTTATTCGATAATTTTCTAGAGGCCAAACATCTTCGATGGTTTATTTCATAATACATCCTGATGAACGGGTATCTACACAAAAGGTCATTCTCACTTCCACTGCTTAAATGCCTATGGCCGACTGATGCTGACTATGCCCTTAAAAAAATCCATAAAAAAATTTATGGAAATCACTTGGAGGATAAATCATTAGCCTACAAAGTGCTGCAACAAGGATATTACTAGCCGACCATGAAGAAAGATGCAGCTGACCTTGTTCGAAAGTGCAACCCATGCTAGAAGTATGCTAACATTCAACATCAACCGGCAAGCCGACTGACATCCATCATTGCACCTTGGCCATTTGCACAATGGGGGATGGATATCCTTGGCCCTTTTCCTCCAGCATCGGATCAAAAAAAATTTTTGGTAGTTGCAATGGACTACTTCACCAAATGGATAGAAGTCGAACCACTAGCACAAATCACCGAAAGCAAGATGGAAGACTTTGTTCAAAAATCAATCATTTATCGATTCGAACTCCCACAACCATCATCACCGACAATGGATGATAATTTGATAATCAAATTTTTAAAGATTTTGATGCAAAATTTTACATCATACATAAGTTAACATCTGTCGGCCACCCTCAATCCAATGGTGAAGCTGAAGTCATGAATCGGACAATTTTGCACGGACTTAAAATATGACTGAACAAAGTAAAAGGCTTATTGGTGGAGGAACTACATTCGATCTTATGAGTATATCGGACAACCCCTCGCATTTCGATGGGAGAATCGTCGTTCAATTTGGCATATAAAACCAAAGCAGTAATCCCAGTTGAAATCGGCCTACCATCAATGAGAGTCGAACATTATGCAGAACCAAAAAGCTCCGAGTCAAGAAGGGCCGACTTAGATTTACTACCTAAAGTTCGGCAAGATGCTTAAATTCGGATGGCTGCATATCGATAAAGAGTTGCCCGCTATTACAACATGAAGGTCAAACCAAAGATGTTTCTTCCTGAAGACTTAGTCCTTAGAAAAGCAGAAGTATCAAAACCTCTGGATCAAGAAAAGCTATCTTCGAATTGGGAAGGACCTTATTGAGTGACCAAGACACTCCATCTGGGCACATACCGATTTGAAACTCTCAACGGGATGACCATTCTAAGAACATGGAATGTGAACAACTTAAGGATGTACTACCAATGAAGTTGTCCAAGTATTTATAATGAAATAAAATGATTCGAATCCGACTATTTACCAACTTTTTTACAACTTGTCGACCCATGATTGGATAATTCAAATTACTACATTTGGCTACGGCTAGACGAAAGACTATGCCGACTCAACCAAGTTTGAGTGGAAGTCAAAGCCCACTTGATGGGAACAATACCGATTTGGCTTAGGTCAATCGAAGGATACTCGGCTTACCACCATTTATCACAGACTCAACCATAGTTGAGCAAACTTCTATGCCCACTTGATGGAAATATACCGACCAGACTTAAATCGATTGAAGGATATTCGGCTTGCCCCTATTTATCGAGAATACAAGAATCTTGTGCCTAAAATCATATCGATGAATGTTTGATCAGACGACATATCTATCGGCTAGTCAGCTTGACATTCGATAATTGGACTATAGAAAAAGAAAATTCTTCAACACTTAGAAAAAATTTTCAGTACTTAGAAAATTTTCAACATTCAACACAGGAAAACAGAGTTTGAAAAAATATTCCATTCTATTTATATAAGAGTTTTTACATAAATATCGGGTAAAGCTGAAATACAAAAGTTGGATTCATCCGACAAAAAAAAAATAAAGAAAATGAAGGATGAAGAAGATCAATCGTCGACAACAACCGCATTAATAATGGCTATTGCCGATGCCATTTCTTCTTTAGTTGGAGGAGGTTCCATCGACACCACTAATCTGATGGAAGCAACTTCATTCGGAGCCGCTTGATCGATCGAAACATCCTCAGCTAATCCACCTTCTTTATTGGAATCGAGAGGGAGCACCACACGTCAAATCTAAGTTCAGGTACAATTAGCCAACTGCATCTCGACCATCTTCCTATCCGATCCTATAAGCAAGATGACTGGCTGCAACGAGTTCCTCCTTGAAGTTCTCTGACCCTCGGAACTCTTCCAATGCTTGCTCTTTTGCCCAATCCAGGGCACTTGAAGTGAAGCAATCTTTTCTTCGGAAGACTGCAGCTTCTTTCTCTCCTCCAACTTTGAATCATAGTCATCACGCTCCTTGCGAAGTCGACTAGCTTCATGTCTTTTTCTTCGGATATGAGACTTCTGAGTTTTGATGATCCACTCAGTCGTCTCTTCCTCCCTCCAAAGCGACAAAACTTCAAGGTGCATGGCCCCTAGCTCTGCCCGCACTGCATCCAAGTCACTCATAGCCGACTCCAAGTCAGCTTGAGCTGACTCAAGGTTGGCCTTCGCCGACTCACAATCACCTTGCACCGACTCAAGTTTGGCCTTCAAACAGGAGATTTCTGCATCCTTCTTCTCCACTTCCTCCATCTCCTTTATTTTGATGGTGGTAGCCTGAAGACGCTGAAGAGCAACTTCTTTCTCTCTAACAACTGCCATTATCTTATTTTTCCAATTGAGGTGTACTTCTGTGAAATTGCGCATGAACCTGTCCAACTCCATCATGTCATGCGCCGCTTGAAAAGAAAGGAAGATAAGAAATGGAAAGAAGATATATAAAAAAAAAAGTAACTTACCCCAATAAGTGAAGTATAGAACAACGAAAACATGTCATCCAGTGTACGACCTTTTCGACTTTTCCTATCAGTCTGAAGAAGGATGGTTTCAATCAGTCATTTTGCCAATATCAGATTTGTCAAAGCCGACCCTTCTAACGGAACTTGAATGTTGATGGGTCCTGAACCCATCGAAGTTTCACTAGCAGCCAAAGATGCAGGAGCCTTTTCTGGATGATGAGCGATTCGCTGATTGAACAGATCCAATATCTAGTCAGGAGTTGCTGGTCCCGAAGAAGGCCTCTATCCTTCTGATTCAACCTCAGGCATTGACGGTGCCCGAGATATTGCTAGTTTCACAAGTGCCACTGAAGGCTCAATGACCTCCACGTCGGCAACCATTTCTTCGATAGTTGGCATAACTCCTACCGACGTATCTTCGGCTGGTGCCAAAACTGGCGCATCTTGGGTTGGGGCTGCGACTGTCGACGCGATGATTGCTTCTCCAACCATGCAAGATATTTTGATCGATGGAACATCGATCGAAACATATTCAACCGATAGAATATCGATTGGGGAAACTGATGCTGTCACTGGAATATTAGTTTTCTATTTCTTAGCCACTCTTGATGACCCTTTGCCAGCAGCCAACTTATGCTTCCCCATAAGTTGGCAAATATCGACTGTTGAAAGAGTCGATGAAGGATGCGAGGCTGAAAATAAAAATAAAAGTTAATCAAATGAAAGAGAAGCCAAAAATAAAGTAAAAATATACATCAGATTATACCATCAATCGATGCTAGATCAAAATCAGCTTCATATAAAGCATGATCGCTCAGTAAATATTTTTGCACCGGGACTTCCATGTCCTTCAACTTCAAGAAGTCCTTTCGATCAGCTGGATCGATCTGATTGTTGTCATTCGGATTGATGTTTGGAGTCCCCCAAATGAACGAAAACTCCCAAGGAAGAGTGGATGACATAAAGAAGAACTGATTCTTCCATTCATGGATGGACGATGGAAGATCCAAGATAAAAGAAAATCCCTTTCTTAGGGTGAACATCCACCAACCATTAGCTTTCGAATGGGGACGAAGGGTGAAGAGAGGATGGAACAAAGAGAGACGAGGAATGGTTGGGATCGAATGACAAAGAAGAGCAAAAGAGAGTAAAATCTGAATAGAATTTGGTGCAAGCTATGCTGGACAAACTCAATAATAATCCAGAATGTTTCAAATGAACTCTAGAATTAGAAATCGAAGATCCGACCTAAGATTTTTTGCATAAAATGCCACCTAACCAATCGGCAGAGAAGATACCTGACCTTTCAGACCTAGGACAAAGAATTAAAATTGCTCTGAAATATGATATTGTTCTCGAAGTCGACTGACAATGGAGTCCAGCAGCGAAGAAATCTCCGCTCCAGGATCGATAGAGAAAATGATTGTCGAACCAGACGGTCGGCTACCACTACCTACGGATCTACCTCTACCTCTACTAGCCATTACTAAAAAAGTTAGGGATGGAAAGAGGAAAGAACAAAGAACCTAACCTAGAAAATGAGAAGAAAACTTGGGAACGGGAGGAAGGAGAAAAAGACTCGGAGCTCCAACACCAACAGAAGACAAAGTCACCGTAAAAGTTCAAGAAAAGTAATAGTGGTTCTATATATAGGAACCACCAATGGTTGGGATTACTCCCATAAAAATAAAGCTACCTAGATTCTTGACACATGGCAGAATCTGGGTCCTTAGGTGTTTGGATCCTTCGACACACCTCCATTCAAATTATGCCACAATAGCATCATCCATGAGATCAATCAACAGCTAATGGTAATGCAATGCATGGCACACTAGATTAAGCCAAGGCTAAATCGATCAGACTGTCAAGCTGTCAAATCAACTTTCCTTCTAATAAGTGCTACACGGCTATCGAAGTGACAAAACAGCTGGAACCCTCTTCATCGAATGTGTTAATAATTACTACACAGTCCTTAGAATAACTTTGGTTTGCAGAACAATCATTGACATCGAAATTAGCCGCCAAATCGCAATCTGAGATAAATACTCTCATCGTTCAAAATGTTAGATCACGTGATAAAACATGTGCCCTCACCATTCTAAACTTGAGAGTGGGGGGCAACTGTTGGGTTCATAAATTTGTTTACACCGATTTGACAACTGACAGGTTATAGAGTGGATAGTTCTACCGACTGAAAGATGGCAAGTCCATCTATACATCATGTGTAATAAATCCCCGACTCATAATGAGCAACTATAAATCGGCTATATTCTTAGATAATCGATTATTGATCGACCAATTAATCTAGTCATCTTTCCTCAATCGTACGATGATCGTCACATCAACTCTCGATGATTAGCTGATGGTTAGTCAGCTAATTCTTAATCGACTATCCAAACTTAACAGTTCCATCAATTGAATAGAATACCAATTGACTATTGATTTTTTCGACATACGATCGGTTCGATCGACGCATGATTGGTAGAAGCTACACCTTTGTCAGAAAATAAGGATAATGGCTCCTCCGCGATCAATTAATGAGCATTAACTGCTCCCTTAATATCAAAATAAGTGGAATCCCATGACCTCCAACCGTTACAGACGATTACTACTACATTCTCCTATAAAAGAGAGGTAAACCAAGTATATTGGTAAGATAATTCTAGGCTAGAAACTCTGCTTCATTCCACTTCAATTATTCTGTTCATCTATCCTCTGCTAACTCAGGCATCGAAGGATTTCCACCGAAAAATATTTTGATCAGTGCTGACTTCTTTTTTAGATATTTTTCTCCTGCAGCAAGTGCATCAGAGGATCGATCACAACAGTAATCGATTTGTTCCCCGTAGCATTGCCCTTCTTCTTCTTTAGTGTTTTTTTTTCCAGTTACTATCGCATACCTGAAATAAGGGCCAACTGGGTTTATAGGGGACTTTTTTTTAATGTAATCTGGGTATTGATTTTTTTTTCATATTTTTCAAGAAAATTTTGATTTTTGTTAACACTCAAAGAGCAACAAAAATGGTTTTCTTTATTCAGTCAAGAAATCTTATATTTTTTGAAAATTTAAGATCACAAGTTGTCTTGGAAAAAAAATATTTATTTGATTTATGGCAAGCAATATTATTACAATACAAGAAATCTCAACAACAAAGTGTTGATACGTATATTTTTCATAGTAAAAATGTGACAATAATGAGATCTATATATTTTAGAAAAGAAAAACCTAGAACAAAGGAAAGAATGCTAACTCTAATCATAGGAAAGTATGCTAATTCTAATCATATCATATATATATATATATATACAGAGAGAGAGAGAGAGAGAACAATACTTTGTATTGTAAGCACATTTATTATTAATATTTATTATTAACAATACTCCCTGAAACCTTGTCACTCTTTCCTCCGTTCCAACTCTATAATCTATTCTATTCCAAAAACCACCACTGATGCCAAAAAAAAGCCATGTCCGAGCCCTCCAACACCGCCCCCTTAGAACTTCTAGGACACCCCCACCACCCCCATCACCACCCATGACTGCTCGTGTACTCTATCTTCCTCCTTCGCCACCCTAATCCATGACTATCGGAAGGAAAACTGGACCCTCCATGAGACCCTCATTCTAATGACCGCCAAGCACCTCAACGACAAGCACGTGCTGGCGGTGGTGGTTCCTCATCTAAAGGTGCCACCCTCGCTCCATGGAGTAGTGGTGGAAGTTGTTGTCCAGAGGTAGCAACCCAAGGGAGGATAAATTGGGTTCTTATAAAATTTTTGTCAAATTTAAAATCTAAACAAATATGTGCTTTAATTTAAGTAAAATAAAAAGTTTGTAAGGTGAAAGCTTGAATCTATAGCTGAAGCAAGATAGTGTATGTGAACTAAAAATATAAACAATACAAATCAGAAATAATAGCAAAATAAAAAAAGCAAAGAAAGTATAATAAAAACACATAAGGTTTTATAATGGTTCGGTGCAACTGGCACCTACATCCACTTTCTAAGCTTTCCTTGGGATTTTCATTATAATCCACTCTTGGTTATTATGTGTTTGTTTTTTCATGCTCACAAATAAACCTAGTTGGTTTTCATAGGAGTACCAACCAAAATCTTATACCGTTAGTTTTTCGAGTTTACTAACAATCCAATTAGTTTTTCGAACTTATCAACCAAAACCTACAATATCCAATTTCGAACTTGGATGGGCCTAATCTCTAAATTTTTTCTCCAAAGAAATTTGAAAAGAAATAAAAATTATAAATAAAAATTTTAGCATAATATAAAAAACTAAATTAAAGCTTTTCATATCTCAAAGAAGAAGTCGATGATTTGCTCGATTAAAGCTTGGCTTTTCTTCAATTTGTACTTGAGAGAATGTGAAAGATGTTAGGAAAGATAGCTTTTGAAAGCTGGCTGAAAATTATGCACAACTTTTCTCTCTCTTTTTTTCTTTGGATTTTCAATATTTCTTATCAAAACTGAAAGATTCTCTCTTTAAAATCTTTAATCTTACTTTCTAATTGATTCTCCACCTTTAAATATCTTTGGAGATAGTTGGAGAGTGAGTTTTAGCCGTTGAAAGCTCTAAAATAGCCATTTAAGGTGAAAAAGAGTCATTATAAAGATTGCAGAAACTAGTCATTGAAGACTGTCAGACACCGTCAAGCTGGCTTGATTTTGTCGAGAGCTGACTCGAACTGCAGAACTCAAAAAATTAATTTTTTATCATCCTAAGAGAGCTGGCTCAGATTTAAATCGAGCTAGCTTGACCAGTAGAGCAGAAAAATATCTTTTCTGTCATCCTGAGAGAGATGGCTCGGATCCAAATCGAGCTGGCTTGGTTCTAAATATTTCAACTTTATTTTTTTCATTGTTTGACCTTTTAAACTTAAATTTTTTGATCCTAAATCTTTCAAATAATATTTATTTATTTATTTTTTATAATGAGCCATCTAAATTTATGAAAATTTCTTCTTTTAAGTATTTTGATATGGCATCTTGAGAGAATTTATTCTTGAGATAAATTTTTTATTTTAAATACTTGAAAAATTCTACATACATTTTTTAAACACATGATTAGATATATAATATACTCAAGATTTGGCAATCATCAAAATCAATCATGGGGTCAATAATCTCTTTCTTTTTGATGATGGCAAAATCTTTGAGTATATACTAAAGAAACTAATGTAAATCAAGATAAGAATAATGAATTAAACATCATGAAAGAATTCTTAATGAGTCTTTAATTTATTGCACATCATTAGTACATACATATTTCATATACTCAACATACTTCTTCCCCTTTTTGACAACATCAAAAAGCTCATGGAAAGAAACAAAAAGTTATCAAAATTAACATCAAAGCATTAAATTAAGAGATATATTAAATTCATGAAATCAATTTAAATGAATCATCTTTCTTTTAAAAGTTCTTTGATTCAAAATAAGTTTTAAATATTTATTTTAATTTTAGAAATTAGTTTGAATTTAAATATCATATGCTCTCTTCCTTTTTGAATGAATATGAATTTTTTAATCAGATTTTTAAATATATACTTTTAAGCTTTAAGAGAAATCAAGTTTTTTAAAAGATTTGAACATGAAATCAAGCATAATATATACTTTAATATTTAAACTTTTTTTAAAAAAATATTTTAGTCAATTAAGATCAAAAAAGATATGTATCGAAAATGTATCGAACAAAGTAAAATAAATAGTATCAAAGTAATAGATAGTTATATTTTCAAATTTACTACTTTAAGTAGAAATTACTTTAATACAAATAATTCATAAGAATTTTGCAATGCATGTCAAAAATTTAGTATCAAATTTAAATTTTCAAATGAGTTTTAAGATTAAATTTAGAAATTTATTTCTTAGAGTAAGAATATATTTTTAAATTTAATTTAACTTTAATTAATTATTCAAAAATAAGATAGAGCAATCAAATCATGTAAATTAAATTAGATAATCATATGAAAGTTTCATTTAAGAAGATCATAAAGTAGTTGATCGAGAATTTAAGATCAAAAATTATTTATCTCAATGCAAATTAGTCAAAATTTTCAATCAAATCAAGTTAGAAAATATCTCTCTCTCCATTTTTCATATTTATAGAAAGATTAATTTACTTTTTAACTTTCTCTCCCTCTTTATTTCAAATCAAACAAATTTAACATGAATTTGACCACTAAATTCAGATTTTTCAAGTTTGAAAGATATTTTCAATTTCAAAGATCTTTTCAATTAAATGAACATTTCTTCTTTAATATTTTTTTCTCCTTATTTTAACAAATAAAGCCATTTCTTTGAAAGATTTTTTTGATATCAATTAAACTAAAATTTAGATCAAACTATAATTTTCTCAATAGTTTAATACCATTAAAAGATTAATTTGCAAGTTTAGCTTGATACCAATGATTTTAGTTTTGAATTGATAAAGATGAATTAATTTAAATTAAATATTCTTGAGGATTTAGAATAATAAATTAATTTGAATTAATATCAATAAATCAGTTAAGATAAATCATAAAAAAATTTTCAGTTATTCTTCAAAAAGATCATCTCTTTCTTTTCCTAAGAAATATCAAATAATTAGATTTAGAAAAAGAATATAATTTTGAGTTTGTCTCAAATGGTATCAAATCAAGAATATTGCTGTGCAAAATTAGATTTGAAATAAAGATATTTTTTTTCAAAAGATAAATCAATCAAATTCATAACAAATAGTAAGTCGTTTGATATCAATTACTTTAAACTGAAGTTCTCTTTTAATGTTTAGCTTTAAAGATAAATGATAACTTTCTTGAAACATCTTGCTTAATATTAACTTCAAAAGATTCAAGATGACCTTTTTTTTGGTTAATTAAAATAAAGTATAAATATTTATTAATAATTTTTTAAAAAAAAATTAATTCAATGATCAAGAAAGATATTCAAGTAAATTTAGAGGATCAAAAAATTAATCAATTGGGGGGTATGATAATCAAACACATTAAGTATGATCAAATTAAGAAGAATCTAGATAATGATCCTATGGGATTTGGTTTAACTAAAAAATTGCAAATCCTTAAGATAAAACTAAGATGCAATGCAAATTAATACTTCAAGCACTTGATTTGGTTAATTGAATGTCTTATCTTCAAGTACTTATTTCATGCACTTTTTAGGAGAGTTTTAATATTTAAGCATTTTATGGAAAATTAGATTCTCTTGTAAGTTTAGCAATTAAAACATTCATACTCATTAAAGCATCTTTTAAATTAAATTCATCAATTGATATGGAAAGGCTTAAAATTTCATGCTGAATTTTTAAAATAAAACCATTTCATTCATAGCATAATATATAGAGGAAAGCATATTGGTCGTTAAAATCAAGACGTTTAAAAGGGTATAAATTCATTGCAAGCATCAAAATCAATCATACTTATCAAAATATTAAAAAAAAATTTATATGCATGCACATTAACCAATCATTAAAATCAATATATTCAATGAAACAATCATTGATAGTATGATATGATAAAAAGTTTAGATTATACCATGCATCAATATCCATCCTTTTTCATTTTCAAGGCATCCATAAAAAATTTTTTTCTTTCCTTTCATTTAGATCCTTGGTGCACCTGCAAAATCACTTAATCATTTTTGATACCCAAGTCATCTTGGATTCATAGGAGTTAGTATTCAAAGTTTCCTTTGGAATTCAAATTTGTTTAATCAAGGTTTGGCCAATTTTTTTAAAATTACACTCCAAAATTTTATGGTCAATTTGATTATACTTAAAATATTTAATAGTATGATCTTTAATTAGAGATCTTGTGAAAATATTTTTAGTATTTTATTATTTTCTTGAAGTATTAAAATTGATTTCTACTTTATTGAAAATAATTTCATTGATTTTTACCATAAATTGAAGATTTTGAAAGCTAATTATAAAACTTTGAGTTATAGATTTCAAAACCTCAACTTTTTTTCTTAATTTCTTATTTTCTTCTAAAAATTCTTTCTTTTTTTTTAGAAGATTTTCATTTTCTTCTAAAAAAATTTTAAATTTTTATATTCTCTTTTCAGCTCAATATTTTCATTAACTAAGGATTTTTCAGATTTTACTATATTCTTCTTTTTCTTAGTTAGAGTTTCAATTTATTCCAAGAAATCTTTCTTTTTAATGGCCATATTTTTCATAATTTTTGATAGATCTTCTTTTTTACTTAAAATTTTATTTTTCTCTTTGATCAAAGATAAATTAGATTTTCTAAACTCTTTGTTTTGAAGCCTTACCTTTTTATGTTCATCCATTAGATCATTGAAAGCTTCATATAATTCTTCAAAAATAAAATAAAAAAGTTATTAATATTTACCTAATTATCATTGGCCATGAGGCAAGAATTTATAGCACTTTCTTTTTCTTTCTCATTTAGCTTTTCTTTGACTTGCTCTCCCTTATTTATTACTTTCTTTCTTGTTTGTTTCTTCTTTTTTTTCTTTTTTTCATCCTCATGAGCCACGAGGCATAGGTTGGGGTGAGCTTCTTTTTCTTCTTGGGAGCTTGATTCTTCTATCTGATTTACTCCCATATAAATTCTTTCCAATTTCTCTCATACATATTTTGCTAAAATATATGAAAAAATTACATTAAATATATTTAAGTCTAAGGAGCAATAAAGCATGTTCATGGTCTTAGTATTTAGATGCATTGATTCTCTATCAATAGATGATGTATTTTTTATATAAGGGCCATTGACAATAATCTTTCATATATTATAGTCATGTGCTTGAATGAAGATTTTTATCCTAGCTTTTCAATAAGTATAATTTGAGCCATCAAATAATGGGGGTCAATCAATGAAATGACCTTCATTAAATAAAGATTTCATTTGGGTTGTCTAGATCTTTAGCTCTTTAACCGCTAGGTTAACAATCAAATATTAGAGCACCTACTCTGATACCAATTGTTACCCAAAGGTAGCAACCCAAGAAGGAGGATGAATTAAATTTTTATAAAATTTTAGCTAAATTTAAAATCTAAACAAATATATACTTTAATTTAAGTAAAATAGAAAGTTTGTGAGGTGAAGGCTTTAAGTTACAGCGGAAGCAAGATAGTGTATGCTAACTAAGAATATAAATAATGCAAATCAGAAATAATAGCAAAGTAAAGAAAGCAAAGAAAGCACAACATAAAAATACAAGGTTTTATAGTAGTTCGGTGCAACTGACATCTGCATCCACTCTCCAAGCTTTTCTTGAGATTTTAACTATAATCTACTCTAGGTTACAGTATGTTTGTTTTTCCAGGCTCATAAACAAACCTAGTTGGTTTTCATAGGAGCACCAACTAAAATCTTATACCACTAGTTTTTTGGATTCACCGACAATCTAATTGATTTTTTGGGCTCACCAATCAAAATCTACAATATCCAATTCTGGGCTTGGACAGGCCTAATTCTCAAAAATTTTTTTCAAAAAAATTTGAAAAGAAACAAAAATTATAAATAAAAATTTTAGCACAATATAAAGAATAGAATTAAAGCTTTTTAGATCTCAAAGAAAAAACTGATGATTTGCTCGATTGAAGCTTGACTTTTTTTCAATTTATACTTGAGAGGATGTGAAAGATGTTGGAGAAGATAGCTTTGAAAGCTCGTTGAAAATTGTGCATAGCTTTCCTCTTTTTCTTTTTTTCTTTGGATTTTCAATGTTCCTCATCAAAACTGAAAGATTCTCTCTTTAAAATTCTTAATCTTACTTTCTAATTGATTCTCCACCTTTAAATACCTTTGGAGATGATTGGAGAGTGAGTTCTAATCCTTGAAAGCTCTGAAATAGCCATTAGAGGTGAAAAAGAGCCATTGGAAAGATTGCAGAAACTAACCGTTGAAGGCTGTCAGACACCGTCGGCTGGCTTGAACTGCAGAATTCAAAAAAATAGTTTTTTGTCACTCTGAGAGAGCTGGCTTGGATCCAAATCGAGTTGGCTCGACCAGTAGAATAGAAAAACATCATTTCTGCCATCCTAAGAGAGCTGGCTCGGTTCTAAACTTTTTAATTTTATTTTTCTTCATTGTTTGACCTTCCAAACTTGAAATTTTTGATCCTAAATCTTTCAAATGATATTTATTTCTTCTTTTATTTTTTTTATAATGAGCCATCTAAATTTATAAAAACTTTTTTTTTTAAGTAGTTTGGCATGGCATTTTGAGAGAATTTATTCTTGAGATAAATTCTTTATTTTGAATATTTGAAAAATCCTACACATATTTTTTAAATACATGATTAGATACATAATATACTCAAGGTTTGACAATCATCAAAATCAATCATGGGATCAACAGAAGTGGGTCGAGAACTATTGTTGGAACAATGTCTGCCTTCGAAACTAGAACCAGTGTAATAAGTTGGACAACCTCCTTCACGATTACAAGAAGGTCCACAACTACGAGGCTCGCGCCATAGCTTTTGTCGCCAGTAGCACCGTCGAAGACCGGCCCTCCTACTAGGCCATGGAGCGGCACGAGCAAAATTCAAAATGCAAAAGCACATGAAGGGGATGGACGGTATGGGAGATGTTGGTGGCGGCAAGAAGGAACCCGGGTAGGAGGCAAGGGAGGGGCAGTGGTGGTGCGGAGGATGGCGTTACCAATAGAGGCAAAAGGGGGTGCGATCGGGATTGGTGTTTATCGAGACAAAAGAGGAGCAGGGATGGAGCGGCACTGGCGGACGTGGAAAAAGTATGAGAAGAAGATAAGGGGCGGGGGTGTGATCGAAATTGGTATTTTTCGAAAGAAAATGAGAGTCATGGTGGGGCGGGCATCGATGGGCGCAGAGAAGATATATTTATATCCTTGAAGGATTTGTGATCGGCCATAAGGATAGAATAAATGCACAAGATGATGAGGGGTGTGATCCGAAGGAGCTACAATCTCTATGCCCGCCGAGATTCCTGGAGATAAACAAATTGAGGACAAAACCAGGGGGAGCTCCGGTACTTGCAAACAGCAGCTTTCCGAGGACACTGATTTCGAATTGCGAACAATCTACGGATGACGTAGAAGCAATTGCAATAGAGAGAAATGACGAGATTTATAATGAGCTCTCTCCTCCATCCACCTACCTACAGAAACTTGAGATTCATAACTTCATCGGTACAGGATTTTTCAGCTGGATGATGTCCTCTCCTTTGGGTGCCTCTTTTCCTAACCTAACATCCATAAAACTGGTTAGATGTATATCATTCCCGCAGCATCCTCCACTAGGCCTGTTGCCCGAGCTGAAATCTTTTATAATTAGACATGCAGGTGCAATCAAAACCATCGGACCTGAATTTATTGGCTTCTGTGCATCGTCAGCAGCGACTTCATTTAGAGCTGCATTTTCATTCGATACGGTGGAGGGGGTTGGTGAAGAAAGAAGAGCCCCCAAGTTGCTGCCTCATCTTAAGAACTTGTATCTTACCAATTGTCGCAAGCTAAGAGCTCTTCCTCCACTGGGCCTATTGCCCGAGCTGAAATATGCTCATTATAAATCTCGTCATTTCTCAGTATTGCATTTGCTTTTGCATCATTCTTGATCCTCAGAAAGCTGCTGTTTGCAAGTACTGGAGCTCCCCCTGGTTCCGTCCTCTCCAATCTATTTATCTGCAGGAATCTCAGCTAGGACAGAGATTGTAGCTCCTTCAAATCACACCCCTCATCATCTTGTGCATCTATTCTATCATCATGGCCGATCACAAATCCATCAAGATGGTTCAGATGTTTTAATTTGCGCATCGAATCACTCTTTATCCGATCCAACAGTTGATGTCGTGGAAAAAAAAAAATGGCGGTCTCGTGTTCGTCTCTATTTATAAATTGATTGATAATACATTTATACTCTTTAAACTCTTATGTATATAGATACTAATATAAAATTCTAATCATTCGTCTAAGCTTTTCTATTGGGCCGCTCTAAGCCCTCACTTGAGACGGAAAAAAAAAAAAAAAAAAAAGGGAAGGTGAAAAAAATTGAAAGGTGAGGTCTTTTCCACGTAGATTGGGGTTTTTTCCTTGACAAGTTGTGGTGGTGTGAGTTTCTCAGAGCTTAATTGATATTTTGTAGGGTTTGGAGATTTTTTATCAAAAGTATACTTCTTTGGCTACAAAATTTTTAATTTATGGAGTTATGTTCTTCTGGTGATATGAATATGCATGCGGATTAATCGGGTACCCGGTGGGTATACCAATTTTAAATGGGATGGATTTGGGATTTTTGGTTACTTTCGTTTGGGATGGGTTTGGGTTGTAAGATTCTAAAACGGATTCAGATACGAGTAGGGCTGGGGCAAATTTTGCGAGTACCCCATCCGCTGCCTCCTTCGCACCCAGCGGTACCCCATCCGCTGCCTCCTTCGCACCCAGCGGCTGGATCATCCACTACTCACGAGCAAATGAATGGAGTTTGGATTGCTTTGAAATCTTTACGGTGGGTGATTCGACCTTGGATTTGCACCAAGGTAGGTGAATCCTTCTTTCGTGCAAAAGATACAACCCTGATCCGGAGGCAGTGATGATGAAAGCTCTTTAGACCCCTCTTGTGTATTTTTTGGTAACGATTGCTTGGCAGCTTGGATGGTCTGATGGTATACGGACAACTGCTACAGCCATTCGCTTGAGAAATGGTTCAGGAGGAGGAATGATGGATCAAAGGTGAATCTGAGCCTCCGCTTGCTTCTTCCCAATTTTTTAGTCTTCTAAAATAGTTATCCTATTTATTTCTCTCTATTTGTCTGAAATGTTATTGATGTTTATGATTTTTCTATGATAGAATCACAAATCTGAAGCAACTTCCTTTAGAGTTTCGTACATTTTTTACCTGCTTCTGTTACACTGACATTTAGGCTACGTTTGGCGTCATTGCCACTTTTTTTTTTGGAAAAAAGAAAATAGAAATTCTATCTCTATTTTTTCCAGATTTCTGACAATAAAATAAATGTTTGGTTTGGTCCGAAGATTGACGACATGGTTAGTGATCAAGGAGAAGGATGGAGGATGGGGCCTAAACTTAATAACCCTAAACTTTAAAGAGATTGTATTCTAATTAAATAATTTTTCTAAACCCTAAACTTCAAATAATGAATCATTTGATGGTGGTCATCAATTTGTCTTTCCGTATTCTCTTTAGTTCATCAGACACTAGTTGTAATAACCCAGCCCATCCTGAGCTTATTAACGGACTGAGCCTGGTCCACTTGACCAGCTCAATAAGCCCAAATGGCCAAAATCGGAAAAGAGAGAGAAAGAGAAGACTCCTATCGAGAAGATAGGGAGTCTTCTTCCTCCCAATTTCACAGGAGGAAGCCAGCATCGAGGAGGACTTGGTCTCCTTCCTTTAGCTCTATTTAAAGGGAAGAAACTTCCTTGACCTTCCCAACGAAGATCGAAGTCCCAAGTTAAAGAATTGCCAACATCCTCATTGGTCTTCATCGGACACCACGCACCACTATCGCAACCTTAGCACATCTAGAAATGAGGTAAGGTTTCCTTGATCTCAAATAATCGTCGTCCATGTCCTATATTATCGTAGATCATGGTTTCTAGTTGGCTATCATGGGGTTTTTCTTGGTCCAAGCCCTTGTTTTTCTTGGATTTTGGATCCTTTTCTCTCCTTCAATGGCTACTAGCCATCATTTGGTGGCCTTCTATCATTGGTTCTATGATCTTGGCCACTGCTGCTAGTGGAGGCTCCTTTCTCCTCTCGAAAAGAAGGGGAAGTAATCCCCCATTTGCCATGGAACCAAAGAAAGAAGAGGGGAAAGAATAAAAGAAAGGCAGTCTATTTTTCTCTCTTCTCTTCTTCCTAATTTGCCTATCTACTTTCTCTGTATATAAAGTTTCTCTCTCTCGATTGCTTCTCTCTCCACCATCTCTTGGGTTATTTGGTCCAATATAAGGTCTCCCCTTCAATAATCTTGATTGATCCTGATGAAGAGAATCTTGATTTATAGCTGCCGGATAGCATGATAGTCCCCACCCCGATTAGACAAATACTACTGGATTTGATCATTCATGATTTTTATTAAACCATCTATATTCTAGTTTAAGCATGATTAGATAACATCAGCATGATCAAATTAATTGGGATGTTGAGTACCTCTGCTTGACCAGCCTTGTGATGCTATTGGAATTCAGAACTTTTATATAATTATGGTTAAATTTTGATAAAATGTAATTGCAAATATTAAATTCTAAAGGAGAATCATGGGACTAGTTGGATTTGTCTGCCCATTGTTCATGCAAAATAAATAATAATCTACCTTTCTCAATTTTTTTGTTTATATAATATTATTTTTGGCATCAAATAAATTGTTGATTGATTTATATGTGAGATTTTATGACATCATATTTTGAATGAAATTTGATATAGATTTTGAAGTAATATTTCTTGGACTATTGCTATAATTGTTTACTGGTTTTATATTCTATATATTTTGATTGTATTGTAAAATATATGTTATTATGTAAAAAAAAATTTCATATCTATCTAATTTTGTCTCTCGGCCTAACTATAACTGGATTCTACCAATTAGGGGTTATGCATTAGTACTTTGATTATTATTAAGCTTATTACTCTATTTTTGACCTTATCACAGGTATAAGTGTGATATTTTGGCCTACACCATAGGATATAAGTGTGGTATTTTGGCCCACTCCGCAAGGTATAAGTGCAGTATTTCGACCCACTCTGCAAGATATAAGGACGATTCTTTTCTGACCTAGTCGCAAGATATAAGTGTTGTCATAGTTAAAGACTGTTGAGTTAAATATGATTTTTTTTGAATTAGATTTATGATTATGTATATGAATATTAAATATATTAAAATTATTGAATATACATTTTGAAAATGAATTGATTATATTTCTTTTGCATTGATTAATGATAAATGATATTTGGACTATTCTATTCTATGTTATCATATGAATTATCTAGTTAATGTATTCACTACTTACTGGACCGTCGAGCTCATTATCTATTTTTTTCTTTTAGATTCAAATAGTTGCAGATGTCGACACTACTTTAGGAGAGAGATTAGAAGCAAGATTTGTTAATATCAACATAGTTTAGATTTTGATTTATTATTATGCTTTATAAGATTATTAATTGAGATTTAGGTGAAGTAAGACTTTTAAAATTTTATTTATTAGTTGGATTTGTTTAATTAATTGATTTTGAATTTTAGTTGTTTAAGTTATCTCTGCTGCGATACATTAGATGTTGTGTGGAATGTTTTGCATGTTTGCGGGGAGAGTTCTTCATGAGTATCTGGTGGTTGCTGCAATCCTTGGCTTGCAATCTTGTATCGCAGGTGTGACGTTAGTTCACTCTAAAGATTGTTGAGATTGCAAGAACCCTTTGAAAAGTAGCATGCACCCAGCTAGACTTGGCACTGATGAGATCTTTTCTTGTCTGCATAGTAAAATAACAACTATTGATGTTGAAAGTGCTGCTTGCCTTTTCATTTTTTTTCCAGCTAGAAGTTTTATTGAACAATGCGAAGATTTTGACCAAAAACTAAAGAAAAAGGAAGATTATAAGATTAGTACCTAATCCTAGTATTTTTTTCCCCCTTTATTGGCTTTAAGTCTAATACTAGTATTCTTGAGCTCTACTTATACCTTTTCTAAGCTGTGACTGTGAAAAAAACACCATGTATAAATCCTTCAAATTAGGCAAACAAAAGTCATCTCAAAAGAGTCTATAAATTATAAAGGTATCTTGTTTGTTATAAAAGCTTTTTGGGCAAGTTTTATGTTAATAGTTCAGAATGATGATTGTTTTATGACATTATGGCGGCTGTTATAACAATTTTAGGTGCCCCCATTATATATAGGAAAAGATAACAGCTATTGTAATGGATTTCTCAATATTATACAAGTCCATTGGTACAAAATACTGCTTGATATTTGCTTTTGTACTGCTTTCTTAAATAAAATAGTATTTTCATAATTCAAATTTTTGTACTGTTTTTATTTTACAAGAGTTTGTACCATTTGAAAAAATAATATGCATAATGATTTGGAAGATAAAATTGTTATTCATCCATTATAGTTATAATATCAATGTACAAAAATTATTTTGATGCAAAAAAATTATGATAAGTGCATATAATGGCTATTATAACTGTTCTAACAATCAATAACGCTGTTGTCAAATCTTCTGCAAGGAATCCAGTTGCTGCCATTTCATTTCTTTTGATATGTTAGATGAACCCCGCCCCCACACACACAAAAAAAAAAAAAAAAAGGAGTCCACTACCACCACAAAAGTAGCTTCAATGTAGTTTTGTAGATGGACTAATTATTTAACTTTTGGAGAAATTTATGAGAATTGCACATTGTTGTTTTTCCTTATGACTTGCTTTCACAATTTTTTGTTGTTGAATTTTTCTCTCTTTCCTGATTTCTCTCCATGCGTACAATTTTTTTTTTGTAATGAGCAAAAACACCCTCAGCCAAAAATTTGGCCCAACCAAATTAGCTATAACTTCGTGTATAAATATTCTAATTGGCATAATTATTCTTATTCCACTTTTTCTTATTCTAGAATCAAAGACATGTTTACCTTTTTTGTGTTACTAAAAATGCTTTGGCCAGCTTGGATGTCTGTTGTTTCACAGGCAACCACTTGTAAGCATTTCTTAAGATGAGGGTTTTCATTTCCTTGTAATGTCGGATAAAATGTGCAGAGATCTGAGCTTTTTTTCTTGTCTCAAACATACGCAAATACACGCCCACATGAATGAAACTTAAGCCTACTGTGCTGGTTCAAGCTTGAGTTGTATATTTTCGAACCTACCTTGATTTGAGCTTTTCTCGAACTGAATTTGATCTGAGCTCACAGGCTGTTCAGTTCGTTTGACAGTCCTATTCCAGAGGCTATGATGATAAATCTACCAGCAAGCAATCTTTGGCCTCAGCTGATCTTCATGTGTGATGGTAGGTCAGTTTGGAAGGCAGATTGAGTACTGCATTGGTTGCATAGCAGTACTCTTTAAACCTCTCCCATGTTTATCCTCCGCAACAGCAGCAAGGCAGCTTGGATGGTCTGCTGCTCTGCGGGCAACTTTGCTGGCGCCATTTGTTGGGATTGCATGCATTCGTGAGATTGCATAGTTTCTTTCAAAATATTTTTTTCACTTTCCATCTCGATGTGTATTTGTACATACAACATACAACTTTGCTAGATATGTATACATTTGAGTTGGATTGATTTTTGGCTCTGCTTGAAATTTATGGAGCCTATTCTGCTGGCTGAAGTTTGATCCATTTGGTTTCAATTAACTGGGTTTGATGTGAGCTTCTCCCGATCTGAACTTGAGCCAAGCTCAAGCTACTTTTGTTTGCTAGACAGCTTTAGAGGCAAAATAATGAGCCTACCACCTTGAAGTCTTTACCGTATGCTAATCTTCGTGTGTGATGATGGATGAGTTTGTGTCGTGGGAAACCAGATTCCGGACTGCATCAAGTTGCATAGCAATACTCTGAACTCCTTTCCTGTTTTCCCTCCCCAACCATAGCTGGGAACGGATGGTCTGCTTCTCCAAGGGCATTGACTTCAGCCATTTGTTACAATGGATGCTACATGTTTTCTTCTTTAATATTTTTTCCCTTTATTTTTCATAGCAAATATCATCAACTTTGCTTTTCTGAACTCTCCTCCCTTTGTTATCAAAAAGGTAATTTTCAACTAAGCAAAATATATAAGTGTAAGCATTAATAGAGTAAACCAAATATCAATCAAACTACACATTCATGCAAATGGACATTGAATTTTTCATAAAAATTCAATTTTCATTGATTTCAAAAGATGATTATATGGAGATGTTTACAAAAAGAATAAATATCAAAAAGATCAAAATGTATGTCATGTATAACTATCAAAATGGTGGATTGTTAGGAAGAATTAAAGCTATAAAAGATATGTCCTAGCATCCTAAAAAGGTAAGGTCGGGTGGCTCTAAGAAGAGGGTCGGGGCTAAGACGGGGAAAGGTAATCTGGTGTCTTTTGATGCCTGGCCTTGGTCTTGAGTATTACTTCTCGCCATGATAATTATCTGAACCATTCGATCTGTCTCCTCTCTCAAAAGTGCAATGGTCTTTGATGTAAGTCACTAGATCACTGCATTGATCATGCTGATAATCTTGGAGAAAACTTTCTCAATTAAAATGTTCTCATCCAATCTGAATGATGATCTGTGTGTAACCTCTGGACAGTCTATACTAGCCTCTGCCTATCCTGTCTGAGCTGTCGACTCCTCAGATCTGGTATCAGCAATGGATATAATTGCTGGAGTCTCATCTGAATCAGAGTCCTTATCATCTCTTTGAGCTCCTCTGTGACCCCAATGGACATCATCTTTCTAAAATCCTTGCATCGAAGTGAACGCTTGTTGTAGATGTTTGTATGCATAAGAGTCCTGATAGTCTCTTTCTCGAAGTCTACTCCATGCTCCGGAAATACAAGTGTTAGAGCCATCCCATAGGTTAGAGAAGTCTTTGATCTGCCTATTGTATCCTCCATCAATCTAATCATCAAGGATAGAAGGTTCAGGGATATCTTTCTAATAATGTGGTACATAAAAAAAAATGTGTCGGCTAAATACAAAGTTAAACCTACAATCTTGGGGAAGAATATTCTACTGGTCATATGACATAGGAGGCGCATTTCGGTACTTAATCTATTTGCATTCACCTTCTCCAATTCATTTGTTTCTCAAAATATATTTAAGTTCAACTAATTTCTTCTCTAATTTATTTGATGTACTGCCTTTTGTACTCATCCTTAAGATTCTAGCCAACTTTTCTGCATCCAATTCAATCTAAACACCTTTAATTTCAGATTCAATCACTTCATGTTCAGCTTTCAAGTTTGCGTAGATCTGGGTATATCAAAACATTCAAAGAATAGAAGAATTCCCAACCTAGATTCTTCAGTTTCTTCCCAATATTAAAGCCTTTTGTTTCCAAGAAATTAAAATCCACATTTCTTCTGGTTGAGACTGAAGAATGTCGCACATCTGGAATATGCATGCAAAAATCAGATCATAGCGAAAACTTAAAAAATCTAGATTTAAAATAATTTTAAATCATGCTTGCATAAAATATAGATCTAATCTACACATGCTAGGAATGTTCACATTCTGAAATTAAGATTCTAAGAATAAAAATCAGATTAAAAATTTCAATACCTTCACGCTAGTAGTTTTTTACCATAATTTGATTGTCGTGGTAATCCGATGAGGTTACCTTACGGTGTCGGAGCAAGCTCTGGCAAAGGAGGCCAGTGAGATGGCGTAGGCGATTGGATCCGATGGCTGCAGGTGCCACGATGGCGTCGGATCTGGCAGTGGTGACTCACGTGCAGCGTAGAGCCGGCTGGGGAGCACAGATCCGATGATGGAGCGTCGATGCAGTGATGGTTGCACCTAGATCCGACGGTGGCATGGGGATCCGAGTCGGCAAGATGGCACGGGCCGTCCTCTTCATCCCGATGCGTGGGATCCAGCATGGTGGAGCTCAAATCAAGTGATGGTGGGCTACAAATAGTGGCAGTGATGTGCCACGATGGAGATCCAGCGATTGTGCAGGTAGAGCTCGGCCGACAATAGGCGAGTGGTCTGGTTTTGGACGAGAGGAGGGAGGAGCCAAAGGAGACTGTGGAAGTTTCTAGCAGGAGAGAGAAAAAAATGAAAGAAAAAAAATCGAAGGGGTTTTGGGTTTTTTATTTTCTTGATTTGCTTTTTCTCTTGGTTCGTGCTATTCTCGTGGATGCAGCTTTGGGTGTTGGGCTACTGGTGGAATTTTGTTTGGCATGTCAGAGAAGAGATCACTCAAGAGCTCAGGGTGGAAGTGGAGCTGAAGAAGCAACTATTTAGTTCGATGGAAGGCTATGAAAAGTAATTGGGATGTATTTAGCGGTGTGACCGGTTGGAGCTTTGAAGGTAATGGAGATGGATGATCCATTAAGGTCTAGTAGGTTAGGACTGGATGGCTATAGAGTAGCGTAGAGATGAGGCAGGGAGCATTGGAGTGCTACAATAGTGCTTTTCTAAAGGCACAGGAGCTGAGAGAGGCTCGGTGGTGTAGTAGTTGAGGAGGGTATTTCAGTAGAGAGTGCCAAGAGCTTCTTAGGGAGACCGAAAGCATGTCTCAGGGAGAGCTAGGGGGTCTCAGGAAGTGCCAGGGGCATCTAGCAGTCAGGAGTATCTTGGATCATGTTTCTTCTGCAGAAGCACCAGGAAGAGTTATGGTTTAGGTGGAGTATGGTTTGTGCACAGCAAGAGAGAATCTGGATACCTATGAAGAGATGGTGTTGAGACGAGGTAGGAAGCGCTGGAGTGCTGTAGTAGTGCTTTTCTGGAGATATGGGGTTGAGAGAGGCTCGACGATGCAACAGTTGAGTGAGGTATCTTAGCAGAGAGTGTCAGAAGCCATTTCAGAAAGACCGGGAGCATATCTCAAGAAGAGTTAGGGAGTTTTAAGAGCCTTAGGATGAGATAGATGGGTCTGAGCTCAGAACAGGATTTGAGCTGTAGTTCCTCCGGGCGCAACTGAAGCGATGGTTGGTGCAGGGGCAGAAGAGGAGAAGTATTAGGATAAAATTTTTTAGGATTCAATCGCTGGATTCAGAAGAGTTGGATGAGCTCTTGGGTTTCAGAGGTGCCCACGGGTTACGGAGATATCCGAGATGACTTTAGAGAGATCCATGGAGTGTGGAGGGTCCGAAGGAGCAGCAACGATGATCGAGGTGCAGCGACAGGCTCAGTAGTGCAGTGTTGAGTGGTTGGCCTTGGGTGATTTGATGATAGAGTTAGATTCTTCTATGGCATCAGATGGACTTCAGATTAGGTGGAGTTTTGGAGTGGTGGCTTCATAAGTGGAGAGAGAATATGGCATGAGTTCAGAGCGAAGGAGTGTAGGAGGATCGATATCCTAACACTAGCACCGATGATGCATAGTTTCAGATAGAGCGGCATGTACAGATGGACAGACATAGTTTTGAGGAGATCGTGTCAGGTGCTATAACATATGTCGGTGCAGGAATGTTGTAGATTCTTTAGAAAAATTTAGAAAAAATGATGCAGCTACCAAGCAGAAGGGATCCTACAATTTTAGAGTGATGCGAAGGAGCAAGCTAGATCTTCAGCTATAGAAGCTGTCATCCCAAAGGTCTCCAAAGATGCACAGCAGCTGAAGAGGATTGGCAGAGGTGTTAAAGTTTACATAGTGAGCTGTCTAGGTGCACTACGAAGCACAGGTTGGTGTTGCAGCCATAGGATCAGAGTAGGAGGACATCAGTTTAAGGCCAAAGAGTGTGGTGGAGCACAAGTCTTTGGGGCTATAGAGTACAGGTCAGTGTTGTAGCTAAGGAGGCGAGGTGGCTTCGATGGAATGGTGTCAGCTCTGGAGGTAGTAGGATGGTGCATACGGTTCATACAGAATTTGCCAAGGCTTGGGACACCAAGGTGGAGATTGTTAGGATTAGTGGTGCTTCCAAGCCTTAGGAAACCACTGGAGGAGTCAGGATATTAGCTCTGAGAGACTAGGATAGATGTTGTCCTACGGCCAGGACCGGTTTGTTTCTAGGGTGGAGGTTCAGCCCTCCACGATCATGAGATCCTAGTTTGTGGATCTCATGGGGGCTACTCAGAGTTTGAACTAGGTTTGGGTCTATGGGATTGAGTGCATAATCAGACCATGTATGTACATGGGTTTGGGTGAGTGCATTCAGACTAAGTTAGCCCAGAAAGTTTTTTACGGGTTAGAATTTCGGTCCATGTACAAGTATATATATACATATATTGTAAACCCTACATGTGTGAAACAAAGATCACCATTTTCTTCCATATTTTTTCCTCTTTTCTTCACTCACCAAGGTGCCCTAGGGGGCACGCCTCCAAGCACGGAGGAAGGAGGTGTGCTCCACTCTTTCTTCAGCCTCAACAATGTCAAAGGATCCTTGCACAATATATAGGAATATAGCCAAGTTCCAGTTTCCACATATATATTTTTGCTTCAGTATATGATTTTGAAAGTGTTGATCCATCGGGAAGAGCTACTTTAGTCAATGCCAAATTTTGATCAAATGACTTCTGACTCCATCGGTTCATCGTTTTAATATGCAGCAATTTGATCAAAAACTCTAACTTGGAGAACTTTACACAATTTGGGTAGAGTGACTCTCGTGCATCCCGAACAAACTTTACAAACTATTCAGAAGTTTCTTTTGCCTCATTAATATTGTATTCATGATCAGAACAGCCTTGAGATGCACTAGTACTTATGGGTATATTTAAAATAACACCCTAATGTAAATCATCCAATAGTAAACCTACATCATTATGTTTGACAGGTTTAGCAGTATCAATATCATCTTCGATATCATCATCATCGTACACAACTTCATTTGGATCACCCTCCCTATGCCATATCTAGTGAGTATATTTCTTATCCATACTAAAACGTAGCAGATGCTCCTTAATAAGTGATATGTGATGATATATCATATTGACACATCTTTTATATGGATACTTTATCTAACTAGCACTATTAGCCTTACACCATGCAAATTTAATAAAATCTTGAACACCTTTTCGATATTTAGGCAAGAAAATATTCCTGACATTTATCCAATTTTTGTCCAATTTTATTGTTGCCACAGCTTTATTTTTTATTCCATATCCGAAAAAAATCTGGCAGCATCTTCTTATAGTTCTCCAAGTACACAATATAGATGAATCATATTTTAACTATATCTAATATGTACCTAGAGAACAAATGAGCTAACTACGATAAAATTTTTCATAATTGAACAAAGAACACCATGATAACAATAAAATATTGATGCATTTTTGAACAATCTAAATCAGGGCATCCAAGAGTCGTTCCATAGAGTTCGTTTTGGGGACCCCGAGATCAACTCTTTGTTAGATGTATGCCTTAGAAGCCAAATTAGCTAACACTTGTAATACACTTTTAAGGATAATTTTGTAATTTATAGTCAAAATTATAAACTTGCCCTTAGAAGCGTATTACAAGTATTAGCCAATCTGACTTCTAAAGCACACATCTAACAAATATAAACATTAATATGTAACTGATAGAGACCATTCATAAGAAAACCACTTACGATTTTATTTCTTTCATAAAAAAATATTACAATGGTCCTTAAGAAAACTAATTATATAATCCACAGGAAGGCTATGTAATTAGTTTTCTTAAGGACCATTGTAATATTCTTTATGAAAGAAATAAAATTGTAAGTTATTTTCTTATGAATGGTCTCTATTAGTTACATATTGATGTTTCTATTTGTTAGATGTGTGCCCTAGAAATCAGATTGGCTAACACTTGTAATACACTTCTAAAGATAATTTTATAATTTTGACTATAAATTAATAAAAAGATTATTTTCTATCATAGTGTGTATTTAAAGTATATGTGATACATCCTTTGAGTTAATGGTAATGATAATTCATATTTTTAAAGAGTTAAAAATTTAAGACATGAATTTTCATAATTAACTAATAAATTACTTCTGACCGTAAGATATCATGAGGATGGTGATTGATCCGAAAGATTGGTGTACGATCGCTTTCTTTGAGTAGATGAGTCTTGAGTCTACGGTGTGGAGATATCGGAGCGAGAGTACAGGTACTCGTTAGAGAACGAGGGCACTAAGCGTGACCACCTCGAGCATTCATAAGAAAGTCTACCTTCACGTCAATGATTAGCTCAATGTTGCATAGTGTATCTGATTCTTTGATCTAAGGTGCATCGGCAATTCATCTTGAGGGTGTTGTAGTTTGACTACACCATAACTCGATCTCCTAATCATTTGAAATCTTGAGGTGTATGTTGGCTATAGTACGTTCATTGTAGAAATTGGATTGCACCAATAAGGGATCTATCTACTACGGTAGATGAGGAGTAGCCTTATGATAATCATGAGAATCGAGTTCATAAGCCCATGGCCATGGTAGAGTGAAGATGATAGAAAGAGTTTCTATAAGGGTTTCACATAGGACTCGAATTGAATGATTAATTCATATGATGGATATTGGGTTTTACAAGTTCACCTTAACCCTAATCCTGTCGGAGCTCAAGATAGAAAAACCCAATCACACTGGTAGCTGCACCGAGAGGTTCACTTTCAGTTTTGATGGATTGCTATCATATACTGCTAGGTGTCACTAGTAGATTTTGGAAGCAATTAGAATAATTTTGATGATCGATCATTTTAATTGTATGAATCAGAAAAATTCTGATCCATCGAAAGGTATTTTGATGATGTCGATGATGAAGATCATGACATATCTCATTACCATATGGAACTAAATCTAACTAGATCACACAAATAAAGACTTGGATCTAGATGTCATCAATTGAGCTAACCTAGTTCGATTGATTTGGATTAGATCCAATCAGGTTCAAGGTAATCGTGCTAGCACACGATTGAGCCTGACTTTCTCCTTCTATAATCTTTCTAATTTATCGCAACTGAGTTAAATTTGATTTGACTTATTTCTTTATCTTGAATGGATTTATTTTTATCTGACTGGAATAAGTCTAAGTCAGATTAATTATGAAAATTAAATTCATTCCTAGTACAATTGGACAAGGGTCAATAGTTGACCCAATTGAGAGAATTAAGGTCACATGATCAAAGAATTTTAGAAATTTTTTTAAAAATTATTTTACTTTAATTTTTAGATATGTGATAGAGCATGAGTTATACTTTGGGTGTGCAAAATTTTGTGATTTTTGGAGATGCCTAAACTAGGTTTTGATAGAGTTTGATTTGGATCAAACTCTTAAGGGAAGAATCTTAGACGCACATGAACTCTTCCTTATCCTTTCATGCTGCCACCTTCCAGATAGATTTTTAGCATCAAAACTAGATGGAATCTGGGGTTTTTCATGGAGATTAGGTCCAAGAGTCCTAATGGTCAAATTAATAAGGTTTTTGATAAAAAAGGGACTCTTTATGGCACTATGTCTAGTATAAGAACTCTTCTCACAAAATTGCCTTAACGTAATTTATTTTTTCCACACCCAAAGGAGCTTTCCCATTGATATCCACACCTTCTTTATCCTCTCTCTCCCTCTCTTCTACATGCCTAAAAGGTTAGGCACAAATCTGAGTTGAAGGTCTAAGGTTTTTTGTACAAGATTCAGCATTTATGCGACAGTGTTCATGAGACGAACAAGCTACCCTCAGAAGTCATTTTGAAAGCTTTTCAAATCAGATCCAAATCTAATTTTTGGAGAAAAGATTCATGAGGAGAAGACATTCATATCCTATCTGAGTAGATACTAGTAGAGGTCAGGCACGTGCGTGGCTCCTTCCAGAATCTTAGGAATCAACAAGATCATCGTAGGATAATTAGATTATCAAAATAGGTATTTAAAATTAAATTTGATTTAATTTTATTTTTAACTTTTAATATCAGATCTCTATGATCAAATTTTAGAAGTCTCAGATCTAATTAGAATTTAAAAAAAATTAAAATATTTCTTCAAATTCAATCAGATCTGAACGATCCTGTGCCGAAAAAATAGATTTTTCCTTCACTCTTGAATAGGAGTCTAAGGTTACATCAATGCATACATTAAATCATTACCAAACTGGATCCCAGACAAGATCTCAGATCGGATCCCGTACTGAATCCCGACCTAAATCTCGATCGAGATCCAACCCAGATCATGACCTAAATTCCATACTGGATCATGGATATGATCGCAGATCGGATCCCAGATAGGATCCAAGATCGAATCTCAAATTGAATCACGATCTGGATCTCGATCGAGATCCAATCCAGATCATGACCTGAATCTCGAACAAGATCATGGACATGATCCCAGACCGAATCCTAGATAGGATTCGAGATCATGACCTGGACATGATCCCAGATCAGATCTCGAACTAAATCCTGATCTAGACCCTAACTAAGATCTGATCCGGATCATGACCCAAATCTCGAGCCAGATCCTGGATAGGAACCCAAACTAGATCCCGATCGAGATCCAACTCGGATCATGATCCGAATCCCGAATTGGATCCCAGACTGGATCCCGAATCGAATCCCAACCGGATCCTAACCTCGATTCGACCTAGATCATGACCTGATCCTGGACAGGATCCTGATCCAGATCCTTGATCGAATCTCGATCCGAATCCTGGACCGCATTGTTCATATATATGCATTAAAAATTACGTTTATGTTGTGTTTAAATTATATCCATGAATCATCCGAGGAATTAACGGATGATGATACATTCTTAAAAGTTGAGAATTTGAGACACATGTCATTAGTAATTAATTTTTAAATATTTTTAATCGATGGATCGTCATGGAGATGATGACTGATCTAGATAGTTTGGTGCATAGATCGCTTTTCTTCATAGGTAGATGGATCTCGAGTTGACAATATGGAGATACTGGAGTGAGAGTGCAGGTGCTTGATAGAGATCAAAGGTACTGAGCATGACCAACACAAGAAGTCACTAGGATGGTTATCCACTCATCAGTGACTTACTCAAAATTATAGTTGTATGGATAATTCTTTGACCTATGGTGCCTTGGATCACTACAAGAAAATACATTTTTTGTAACAAAATTATTTATGATGAAAAAAATTTCATTGCAAATATATGTATTTACGATGAAAAAATTTTTATCATAAATATCCAATTATTTATGATGAAATAATTTTTCATCATAAATAATAAATTATCTATGATGAATTTTTTTTGCATTATAAATAATTATAATTTATGATAGAAATTTTCTACCATAAATAAGCTATTATAAATAAATTATTTAAAAAATTAAAAATATGGGATTATTTATGATAAAAATTTTTCATCATAAATAATTAATTATTTATAATATGATTTTAATTTTTATCATAAATAATTAATTATTTATGATAAAAAATTTTCATCATAAATAATCTATCATAAATAAATTATTTAAAAAATTAAAAGGGTAGGATTATTTATGATGAAAAATTTTTATTATATACAATTAATTATTTATGATGTAATTTTAATTTTTATCATAAATAATCAATTACTATTGATAAAAAATTTCTATCATAAATAATCTATCATAAATAAATAATTTAAAAAATTAAAAAGATAAGATTATTTATGATAAAAATTTTTCATCATAAGTAATTGATTATTTATGATAAAAACTAAAATTACATCATAAATAATGAATTATTTATAATGAAAAATTTTCATCATAAATAATCTATCATAAATAAATTATTTAAAAAATTAAAAGGGTAGGATTATTTATGATAAAAATTCTTCATCATACATAATTGATTATTTATAATGTAATTTTAATTTTCATCATAAATAATCAATTATTGATGATAAAAAAATTTTATTGCAAATAATCTACTATAAATAAATAATTTAAAAAATTAAAATGATGAGATTATTTATGATAAAAATTTTTTGTCATAAATAATTGATTATTTGCAATGTAATTTTAATTTTTATCATAAATAATCAATTATTGATGATAGAAAATTTTCATCATAAATAATCTATCATAAATAAATAATTTAAAGAATTAAAAGGGTGGGATTATTTATGATGAAAATTTTTCATCATAAATAATAATTATTTATGATGCATATATGATTTCTATCATAAATAATCTATTATTTATGATGAAAAATTTATGTCATAAATAATCTATCATAAATAATTTATTTAAAAAATTAAAAAAGATTAAATTATTTATGATGAAAAATTTTTATTATGAATAATTAATTATTCATAATATAAATATAATTTTTATTATAAATAATAATTATTTATGATGAAAATTTTTTATCATAAATAATCTGACCAAAATTCTTAATTTATAACATAAAAAAGGTAGACTATTTTAAAAATACAAAAAGAGTAAAGATGCACCATGCATGATCGGTGCAATGGAGTTAAGGAGTGCGGTGCATCCACTATTAGCTAGTCCATGGGCAAATTAAAATTTTTTCTAATTCTTTCAAAAATTACTATTTTTTTGAAAAAAATTATTTTTTTCTAAAAATTATATAATTTTAAAATTTAAAGTTGATCTTCACCATTCATTATTTAAGTAATTATGGTGCGAGTATCACCATAAAAGACCACCTTGATTTGGTAGCTCTAGCTATGTAGATCACTAAAATTTTATTTCAAAGATCATGAATGATCGCATAATGATCTGATGGATATAAACCATCGATGGATCCAAAAACTTGCAAGAATGATCTCTATAATATTTATAGCGTACTATCAAAAATTTTACTACAATCAGATATAATTATTATAGTCAATTTAGTATGAAATAATTTGAACCGTTAAATAAAAATGGATAATCAAAAAGCTAAACAACTCTGATTATAAGATAATTTTTTAGATAAATGATCTTTGCTATAGTTTTAATCATCTATATGGTGCTGTTTGTAAATCTAAACTCTGCATATATGAATCATCTATGTTAAGTATATTTTACAAAAGCATAAGTATAATTACTTAAGGACTTTAAGAATGTATATCAAGAGATATATAATTTTTGATAGTTTATACATATGTGGTTTGCTTTTTATGATCACCACCATAGAAATGATCAAACTATTAGCAAATATCATTTATCTAAAAATATTATTTTATAATTACACACCATTTGGCCTTTTAATCATCTATTTTTTCATTTAATGATCCAAATCATCCTATGCTAAATTGACTATGATAATTATATTCGATTAAAGTAAAATTTTGATAGTATGCTATAAATATCATAGAGATAATTATTATAAATTTTTGAGTTCATTGATAATTTTTATCTATAAGATTATCATGTGATCATTCGTAACTATCGAAATTAAATTTTATTGATCTGTATAGCTAGAGCTACCAGATTGAGATGGCCCTTTGCAATGATACTCACACGATAATTACTTAAATAATGAATAGTGAAGATTGACTTTGAATTTCAAAATTATATAATTTTTAGAGAAAAATATTTTTTTTAAAAAAATAATACTAATTTTTGAAAGAATTAGAAAAAAGTTTTTAATTTGCTCGTGGGCTAGCTAGTAGTGGACATGCTCACACCCCTCAACCCTATCACATCGATCATGCATGGCATATCTTTGCCCTTTTTTTTTATTTTTAAAATAGTCCATCTTTTCTATGCTATAAATTAAGAATTTTGGTTAGATTATTTACGATGAAAAATTTTTATCATAAATAATTTATTATTTACGATGAAAATCATAGTTGCATCATAAATAATCAATTATTTATGATGAAAACTTTTCATCATAAATAATTTAATCTTTTTTAATTTTTTAAATAATTTATTTATGGTAGATTATTTATGATGAAAATTTTTCATCGTAAATAGTTATTATTTATGATAAAAATCATATTTACATCATAAATAATATACTATTTATGATAAAAAGTTTTATCACAAATAATCCCATCCTTTTAATTTTTTAAATTATTTATTTATAGTAGATTAATTATGATAAAAATTTTTCATCATAAATAATAGATTATTTATGATAAAAATTAAAATTGCATTATAAATAATTAATTATTTATGATAAAAAAATTTCATCATAAATAATTCTATCCTTTTAGTTTTTTAATTAATTTATTTATGTAAATACTAGTAGTGATGAAAAATGTAATTTCATCATAAATAAGTTTATCAAATATTTTAATATTTTTTTTAAAAAAAATTTTGTTGAAAAATAATTAGTGGGAATTATTAGTGACGAAAATCTAGTTTCCATCGTTAATAAGCTTTTTAGCAATGAAATTTTGCATTGCTAATAATCCATCGCTAAATATCTTTAAATATCCCATCCCACTATGTGCCCTCTTTCCTGTGAAACCCACTTCTCTCTCGATCGAAATCTTCTCCTCTCGTCTCTCTCCCCCTCCTCCTGGGCGTCCATCAGCCAGTGATCGCATCTTCCACTACTGTCATCGTTGTCGCTACCACTGTCATGTTTGAACCAATCGAAGATAAGTTCGATGGCCAGTCGGTTAAAATTTTTTTATTCTTTAATTTGATCATCGGAGGGGCGTGTGTGTTGCCATGCGGTGGCCGATGGCGGGTGGAGAGGCATGAGGGGTGGTGCGATAGGCCATGCATGGAGGTGTTGATGATGGGGGGCAGCTAGTGGGAGGTAGAGGAGCACCGCAGGAGGGTGGGGGCCGCAGGGGTGGGGCACCAATGGGCGGTGGTGATCGATCGAGTGGGGGATCGTGGGTGGTCGGGCATCAAAGGGGCACCGCGGGGTGGTGGGCAACGACGGGTGGGGGGCGAAGTGGTCGCAGGGGGTGGGGCATGGAGGGGCAGCGGTGATAGGTTGGGTGGGGGGCTGCGGGTGTTGGGGCATCGCAGGGGTGGGTGGGCACGATGAGTGGGGGGCGAAGGGGCCATAGGGGGTTGGGCTCCCCTTAATCATTTTTTAAAATTTTAATAAATATAATAATAATTATATATAAGTAGTATAATAATAATACTAGTAGTAATAATAATAGTAATAAGTAGTAGTAGAATAATAATAATAATAATAATAATAATAATAGAAATAATAATAATAATAATAATAGAAATAATATAATAATAATAGTAATAATAATAATAGTAATAGAAGTAATAATAGTAATAGTAGTAGTTATAATAATAATAATTTGATTGATAAATAAATTTTAAAATAGATTGATAAAATATTTAAAAATATAAGTTATTTTTTATAATTAAAATAGTTATATTTTTAATTATATTTTTATGCTTTTACTTGTTATAATTTAATCTTTTTATTTGTTTAGTCCCTGTATTTTATTATGATTATGATTTAATATTCTCCATCTTTTCAAGGTGAGCTTCAGTCTTTTGTTGGCTCAGTGTCTTCATCAGTGGATCTGCCACATTCTTTATGGAGTCAACTCTCTGTATCTTGATGAACTTCTTTTCAAGATATTCATGAATGAGATAGAATCATCGCTCGATGTGCTTGGACGTCTTATGAGATCTCAGTTCCTTAGTGAGTGCTTTAGCACCATTATTGTCATAAAAGAGTAGAACGATATCTGATGGCATCACACCTAGCTCCACAACAAACTTCTTGAACTAGAATCCTCCTCACCAGCCTCCGATGTGGCAATGTACTCTATCTTCATAGTGGAATATGCAATGATTGGTTATTTAGAACTTTTTCAACTAACCGCACCATCATTACATAGGAATATAAAACTAGATGTAGACTTTCTATCATCAATGTCAAACATAAAGTCTGAGTCTATGTATCCCTATACCCACAAGTCTCCTCCAAAAATCAAAAAAAAATTCTTAGTCCTTCTCAAGTACTTAAGAATACTTTTCATAGCTATCTAGTGCTCTTCATCTGGATTTGACCGATATCTATTTGTGACCCTCACAACAAGAGCAATATCAGATCAAATGCATAGCATAGCGTACATGAGGCTTTCTATAGCAGAAGCATAAGGGATCTTGCTCATATGCTATATCTCTTTAGGTGTGCTAAGGCACATCTTTTTGAAGAGATGAACTCTATGCCTAAAGGATAACAGACCTCTCTTGGAGTTTTTCATGCTGAACCGCTTTAGCATTTTTTCTATGTATAGTTGCTGTAACCGATCTAGCATTCTTTTAGATCCATCTCTATAAACCTTTATTCCTAGAATATAGGATGCTTCTCTAAGATTTTTCATGGAGAACTTTTTAGATAACACATAACTTAACAGAAGTCATCATGGAAATGTCATTCCTAATTAGGAGGATGTTGTCCATGTACAATATGAGGAATATGACAGTCCTTCCACTAACCTTGAAAACACATGGTTCTTCCTCATTCTTGATGAAACTAAATGATTTGATTGCATCATTAAAATGAGTATTTCAACTCCAAGATGCTTGCTTTAGTCCATAGATGGGCCTTGAAATGAATGTGTCCTACAAGCCAATCAAAATTTATATTTTGATGGATTTTTCTTTTAATCTTTCACTCATATATTTGATAATTTATAAATAAAAGTTTTTTTTTGTTTCATCATATGCTACATCTTATGTTTGTTAAGACTATGATGAACTCCATAAATTAGAATAATAATTTTAGGATTATGATGAGATCATACCAATGAGATCTAAAATCATAAAATTTTAATATAGAATATTTTCAGTTGATGAATCATTGAGTCAGGGATCAATATTTTTGATAAGACTGGCGCATCTTATGTATGCTCAAGAGAAAAAGTGATTGATCTTACAATCACCTATATGAAGACACTAATATAAGGATGTAGGTGCTCATTAGAGAATGAGTTTGCTGAATTGATCTAACTTGAGAATATCTTATGAAGCCTTACTTGCACATCAAAAGATGATTCTTTGAGTGAAAGTAGTACAAGCACTACTACCAAAAGAGCCTACAGCAATGCAAACTATGGCAGCGATTTTTGAAACCGCTACAATAGAATCTACGACAGCGATTATAAGAAATCGCTGCTATAGGTTCGACTTATAACAGCGGTTACAACAAACCGCTGCCATAGTCCGACCTATGACAGCAATTTTTTGTAATCGCTGTCATATGTCATATCTATAATAGTGGTTTCTTGTAACTGCCACTATACATCGATCTATGATAGCGGTTATTTGTAACCGCTATAATATATATATTTTTTATATTTTTTAAAAATAATGTATAATTTTAAAATTTAATGTCCATCTTCATCATTCATTATCTAAATAATTATCATTAGAGTATCGTCGCAAAAGATTTCTCGATCTGATGGTCCTAGCTTCATCGATCAAAAAAATTTAATTTCAATGACCATGAACAATGATGCGATGATCTGATAGATAGAGATCTTCGATAAATTCAAAAACCTACAATGATGATCTCAATTATGTTTATAGCATACTATCAAAGTTTTACTTCAATCGAATATCGTTATCTTGGTCAATTTAGTATAGGTTAATTTCAACTATTAAATGATAAACAATGATCAAAGGACCAGATGATGTTCGATTATGAGATAATTTTTTTTATAAATGATCTTAGCTACTATTTTAATTATTTTTTATGGTGGTGATTATAAAATTCAACTCGTGAGGCTAAGAACAATCTAAAACTATATGTCACTTGATAATCATTCTTAAACTCTATTGGTTGTTATATATATATGCTCGTACTTTTGCAATATCTGCTTAACGTGAATAGTTCATATAAAAATGAATTAAATTTTATTATCATCACTGTATAAAATGATTAAAATTATAGCAAAGATCATTTAACTAAAAAATTATCTCATAATCGAATGTCATTTAGCCCTTTGATTGCTTGTTTTTAATTTAACGACTGAAATCATTCCATACTAAATTGACCATGATAACGATATCTAATTGAAGTAAAATTTTGATAGTATGCTATAAATATCATTGATATCATTGTTGTAGATTTTTGGATCGATCGGAGGTCTCCATCTATCAATCATCGTATCATCGTTCATGATTATTGAAATTAAATTTTTCTGATTAATGAAGGAAGGGCCATTGGATCGAGGTGATCTTTTATGATGATACTCTAATGATAATTAATTAGATAATGAATGATGAAGATGAGCATTAAATTTTAAAATTATATAATATTTAGAAAAAAAATTTATTTTCAACCTACGACAGCGGTTACTAAAAACCACTGCTATAGATCTATGACAGCGGTTATAAATCACTGCCATAGATCTATTACAATGATTTACTGTAACCGCTGCCATAGATCTACGACAGTGGTTGATCTATAACAGCGGTTCAAAAATTGCTACCGTAGGTTAGGTTAAAATCTCTAATTTTTCTTTCCTTTCGTGCACGTGCTCTCTCTTTCCCCTCCTCTCCATCATCGGTGAGACTCCACCCATCCCCGACCATGGCCGCCCACCCCCCTACCCTCCCCATCCCCGACCACCCACCCCTTGCCCCCCCGACCACGGCCCCCCAACCCTCCCCATCCCCGACCGCAGTCGCCCGCCCGCTACTCCCCACCTCACCGCGCCCCTCCCATCCCCGACCGCCGTCGCCCTTGCCCTCCTCATTCCCCGACACTCGCCCCCTATCCCCGACTGCCACCGCCCCTGCCCTATCCCCGACCACTTCCCCTTGCCCCCCCTTGCCCTCCTCGATCGCTCGCCCCCTCCCCATCTCGACCATCGTCGCTCGTCCCCCACCCTCCATCCCCGATCGCCTCATCCCTTTCCCCCCCATCCCGACCGCTCCCCTACCTCCCATCCCCGATCGCCACCACCCTACCCTTCCCATCCCGACCGCCCACCCCTGCCTCCCCACCCCTAGCCACCCATCACGCACCCCTCTAGGCCCCCTCTCCCTCTCTCTCTTCTTTTCTTTTTCTTTTTCTCTCTCTTCTCTCTCTATCTCACTATTTGCTTATATTTCGTAGGTTATCTCTAGCACCGTCGTCTTCCCCAGCACCTTCATCGATGACCCTCAAAGCTTTCGATGCGACCTCCCTCTCTATAGTTGTAGGTATATTTTTTAAATATAGTATTAGTACACTGGACTAGATCTATCAATGGATCGAATTTGGATCAAACTTGGATATTAGATCCAGATTTAATTGTAATTACTCATACCAGATTCCGAACCTAAAAACCCTGATGGGTTTGTATTTGAAGTACCGCCAGTCCTAATGGATTTTGGGGTATTCGAAACTTGATTTTGGACATAAAACTAAGAAAGGAGGAGAGGGAGAAGGGGGGGAGGGGGTCCGACCTTGCCGCATGTCGGCAAGGAAGACCGAGAGAGAGAGAGAGAGAGGGGGTCCGACCTCGCTGACGAGGAAGATCGAGAGAGTGAGAGAGGGGGGAGGGGTTTGGCCTCGTAGACGAATGAGGGAGATTGAGAGGGGAGAGGGGGGGAGGGGTCCGATCTCGTCGATGGAGGGATGAGATCAAGAGAGGGAGATCGAGAGAGGGAGAGGGGGGAGGGGGTCCGACCTCACCGACGATGGAATTGAGTGGAGAGAGGTAGTTAGAAAAATAAGGAGAGGGTGGAGACAGCCAAGAACAGGGGATGGCACACAGTCGAGCAAGCTCGGATACACAGTTGAGCCGACTCGGATCGAGATCGAGCTGGTTGGGAGAGGATCCAAGTCGGATATCTCAGGCACAGAGTCGACTTCTTAGGCACGGAGTCGGCTCAGCTTTTAAGCGAGCCAGTTGATGGGTGCGAATAGAATTGATATCTCCTAATTCAACTTTAAGTCCTAAGAACCATCATCTTATCTTCTTTTAGTTTCTGGATTAACATAGGTTTACGCAAAAGATTGGATCTATGATTGTTGCTCATCCTTAATTATTTATGAATATAATTCATGTTATAGAATTTATTGGAGAACATTTTTTGGATATTTATATCTTGTCGCTTTTGTTTATTATATTGCATAACAATAGACCCATCAATTATTAGTGTACATAATCTCCGACATCCGTACAATTATATATAATTGTACAGATGAGAGAATTATGTACAATGATCAATTGATTATCTAATTTGGATGGTTTGAAAATTACAGATAATTCTATAGATAGTTGTAATAATCAAATGATATGCTAAGTATTCTGAATAAAATTTTGGATAGTATTTTCCTTTTATTCTCCCTACACGGGAGAACTAAGAAGAAATGCTATCAAAATTTCATTCGATCCTTGTTGCATATCGTTTGATTACTGCATTGAACTTATAGAATTAATGCAATTTTTGAATGGGATAGAACCTATCTTTACCTATTAGTTGGTGATAGGATGCTAAGAGAACCCCCGACTGTGCCGACCGCTAAGAGAATCCCTGGTTGCTAAGAGAATCCCCATCTTGTTGCTTTTGTTTATTGCATTGCATAGCGATAGACCTGTCAATTGATTAGTGTACATAATCTTTGGCATGCGTATATTTATATGTAATGGTATGGATGGTACTTAAGCATATCTTTGATTATTGTTCAACATGTTATATTGATTAATGTTCATTAACATTGCAGATCATGATGGCACCGAAATGGCATTTAGCTTTCACCTCTGCCTCTCGATGGATTTTGCGGAGTTCAGCATCTGAGGAGCGATCAGAGCATACTCCATCCATCTCCACATCGGCTACTCAGGAACCTCCACCATCGATATCTACTCCACCGATAGCATCTAGTACTCCACTGGCATCTGAGCCTCTACCATCATCCACATCTCCAACACATTCTACTCCACCGACATCTAAGTGTATATTTTTATTATATTATTTATTTATTTTATATATAGTATTTATACACTCATATATTTACATAACATATTTTCATTGTAGGTGCATCATCTAGTAGGATATTTTATGGTCCCACACGTATGAGCATGTGTGGAACCTTCAGCATCAGGTGATGGTATAGTATGATCCGGAGGGAAGGCCAGTAGGAGAGACCGCGTGGAAGATGCATTTCTTTTTTGGAGTACTTATAAGGTGGTCAAACATTATTCTCGTAAAGCTCAAAGACTGATGATTGATGGATAATACTATCAGGGACCGAGCATGGGAGGAGATATGGATAAGTGCATCTTAATTATATTTATGTATTTTATATGTTTACACTATGTTTGATTAGAATAATTTTGTAACTAACTTTTGATAACTTTGTGTAGAGGAGGTACAACTTTCTTGATCATAAGAGGACTCGAGATGTCCGACTGAAGAAGATTGAAGAGTTTTATCGGGGCTATAAGGTCAAGCTCCATAGAGGATGGCTCAAGCATCGACGAGACACTCTAGAGGAGCTTGTTCCTTGGATACAGGACTGTCCTCCAAGTCAGTGGGAGAGGATGGTTATACATTGGAGGATTAGGAGTTTGAGATAAAATTACTAACTTTTAAATTATCTTCCTCTCTT